>JASKOS020000005.1:7652500-8020000 GCA_030770465.2 Perdita meconis | reverse complement strand
GTAGCGAGCTACGTTTGACGTTTCGATAGTTAAAAATCCGATTTACGTACTTATGCTAGGTTACAGGCGACGCGATCGCGTTCGTATAATTTCCATAAATGAAGCGGCGCGTGGAAAGACCATTCATTGTTGTCACATAACGTACGCGCGACCAGACAAATCGATATTTAAAAGACAAAACGCGAATCCTTCGCGTTACGGCTTACTCCATGTCAGTTCCTGTCAGTTCCGTTCCCACATTCCGGCTGTCATGCACAGTCGAGGAACAGTTCCATTCGAGTATTTTCTGGAATCGACCAAATTATTTCACAAAAGGAGAAACTACTTACACCACCAGGTCATCGATGTGCGATTGCACAATTCGAAACGATGCATGCGATGCATACTTACGTGCGCGCTCAACGCGTTCCTTTTCGAACTCGTTAAAACTTATATATATACTCGCATATATATATATATGAGTATATATATGAGTTTTATATATATATATTACAATTTATTCGATCTTGCAGTTTACCACAAATTAGCGAATGAATTATATGTATATGCACATACATATATAACATATTCAGAATATTCGAATTTTTCTAATTAACCGCACAATCGACTATTCACTTATTTATTCGAAGCTATATCATATTCAAAATAAAATGAGATGAATAATATTCAAACGTATTTTAGTACATATTATAGGAATACAAATAAGATTTAGTATTTATAACAATATAACTTTATTTTTACGTACATACATACGATATTTGTTAAGCAACAACATGTATAGATAAACAGTAGAGTCGATCTCATTTCCAATTTGCTCGATGCGATATGGAGCAAATCGTAAAAATCTATTGAATTTTCTAACGAAGTGATAATTCAGGAAAAGATATAAATAATACGCACGTAAAGATAGATTAAAATTAACTAAACATCTAAGTATCACCAATTAAATCGAGTGATTCGTTAATTAAAAAAGTTGCGCCTAAAAAGCCGCCAATTTTTCAATGTGATTTCTGTTTACAGTTGTAGCCGGTGACCCTATAGTATTTCGTGGTAATCTTTTAAAACGGTGAAATACGGTGTTGCATTAAATGTTATTCTGCCTGTGCTTTGGATATTCCTTGCAGGAGAAAAGCAGCGCGCTTGACTTCGTTAACTAAAGTTCCGTAAGTAGAAAACTTGTGTATCAATTGTATATATTTATGTTTGGTTTACATAACCTATCTATTAACATATAGATGCGTACGAACAATGTTTTCGTGTTTGCAATAACAGTTTATTTTTCTGCATGTGTCTTCACAATTTTTATTACGTAGACACTACATTTGATTATTAAAATATCTGTGTTTCATAAGTATTTTTTTTTATTGACACAAGACTTCGGCATTATATACAAGGTGGGACAGAAATCGTAGTATAACTGTTCCAAGTTTGATTCCACGGGAAAAAATAAGAAAAAAATGTGAAAATAAAGTCGCTCTTTTATTCTTTGAATTACAAGATTTTTTCATTTCGAATACCTAGTATTTTAGGCAAATTAATTGTGTGTTTGTTCTTTAATGTGAGTAATTTGATAGAATCACTGAAAAATTATTCAAATTACTATGCAATTCAGTGTCCATCTCAAATGTTTTATCAATTTGGAAATTTAGAGAGTTGAAGTTAGAGATTCGAAGGGTTTGAAATTCAATATTTGGGAAGTCAAAATTGAAAATTTCAGGATTTGAGATTAAAGTTTAGAGATTTGAAGATCTTTTGAATTTCTATTCAGAGACTTGAAGATTTTAAAAACTTTAATTTAGAGATTTGGAGAAATTATTACAATTAACATTACAAATTTGAGGAATTTAAGAGTTTTGGAAAATAAGTTTTGAAGATGTGAAACTGAAGATTTAAAGATTTAAAGTTCATGATTTTCGGAATTGAAGAGATTTGAAGACTTTAAATTCACCATTTGAATATTTAAAATTGAAGGTCTAGTGATTTCAGGTTGAACATTTGGAAATTTATAGAGTTAAAATTATAGATATGAAGGTTTGAAGTTGAACATTTGCAGAGTACAATTTGGGAATTTGGAAATATTCAAAATTTTAGTTTACTGATTTAAAGATTTCAATCTTTCAATATTTGGATACTTTTAGAATGTAAACTAGAAATATGAAGGTTTCAAGTTGGAGATTTGAAATGTTAAAGTTGAAGATTTGAAGACTTTAAATTAAATATTCAAAGACTTACAGTTGAAAATTTAAAGAGCTGAAGTTACAGATTGGAAGGTTCGAAGTAGAAAATTTGAAGAATTACAATTGTAGACTTGAAAGTTTGAAGTGTAAAATCAGAAGAGTTAATTTGAAGATTTCAAGCTTTAGAAATTTTTAGACTAAAAGTTGGAAATTTAAGGGTTTAAAGTTGAAGATTTTAGCATTTTAAGTGAAAGATTTGAAATATTGAAGAATGAAATTTGAAAAATCGAAAATGAAGACTTGAAATATTGAAATCGTAAAAATAATATAAGTAATTTGATAAGAATTACTAAATTGCTATACACTGCAGTGTCTATCACAGTATAATCCATAATTGCTCAGATCATTCTTCAAAATCGATTTGATTGAAAATGAAGCCAAAAAAATATACCAAATCTTTTTCTTATTTCTTCACATAGAATCACTTTCTATCTGGTTATATTACGATTTTCGCCCCACCTTGTACAGAACATATATAATAAAGTCTCGTAAGAAGTTAGCTATAAGTACTAGAAAATATAACATTTATAAAGCTGATGTTAATACATAGTACAACAATTAACATTTCAAAAAATTGTTGTACTTTATTAAACGTAAATGCATGTATCTTACATATTAACGTTTTCTATAGAACTTTTTTTTACATATATTTAATATAACTGGAATTATAAACAAGTAAAGTTATTCTGCTATTATCACATTTTCGGAAACGTCTCTACGAACGAAATATATTTTTCTTGAGAATTTAGGCATCTTTTTACTAAGCCAATAAATGTGCAACAGATTAATAAGTTACAGATTTACAGTTACGCATGTAAGCATGTCTGTCTCGAATACTTCTTAAACATTAAATATATATTTAATATTTCTGAGGTAACACGATATATAATAATTCTCATAAAATAAAGTCTGCCTTAACTTATAAATTATATCAGTTGAAATGACTGCAGACAATCAACACAAACCGCCTTCGTAATCTTCATCCTCTTCGTTTTCTACATTTTGAGAAGACGACGCTTGCTCCGATTCAGCATTATCTTCCGCCGATGTTTTAGTGGTTTGTTTAGATACGTTCGTGTCCTCAGCTTCGTCCATAGCTTCATCCATCGATTTCGCTTCGTTAGGCGACGTGTACGATTCCGCAGCGTTCACTCTTACTCCTGGAGGCGGTAGCGAGGTAAACTCTTGCTGCGGCAAAGGCAGATCTCTAGCGAGTTTAGCGTATTCTACATCCATGTGTTTAATGAATGGACTGTTCAGCGCTGCTTTTGCAGCATCCGGGTCTTCGTTATCGTATGCTTGTAATAACGACTCCAACGTTTGAATCTAAAGAAGTAAAACAATTGAATCATTCGGCAAAGAAATTCATTTCTCAAAGCAATGTTTCCGCACCTCAGGCGCTTCACAATAATTCCCCCATTCCTTGAAAGCTTTCTCAGCAGCTACTTGATCGCCTCTAGCCAACTGCACTAGTACCAGCGCTGCTGTTAATCTTCCTACGGACGGCGGGTGATCTAGCTGCATTCCAATTTCTCTGCGAATCGCATCCGCTGCCTCGTCGTACATTTGTAACTTTACCGACAATCTCGCCACTTTGCTCATATATTCTGCTGCTTGACGCGGACTGTCTTCACCCTTTATAGAAAAAAATATATCATAGTAACAGTAACAAGTTTGTGTGTACAGTCACTCGCAATCGAAATCATATACTGTGTTTATGTCTTCTAATTTTGGGTGAAAATCGAATTGTGTGGATGCGATAGCTTTGCAACACGCATTATAATATTTCATTGATATTTACGTAAAAAAGAAACCGAATTTCGGCAAATATTTGAAGTATTAGGTTGAGTAGAAAATTCGTGGCGTTTTGTTGATCAAATTAAAAAAGGATCTTTAGTTGCATTGTAGCTTTTTATTAATTGAGGTGTATTCTCCATGTGATCCTTAATCATTTTTCATGTAATATCATAATTTTATCCTTGTAAAACTTCTCAGATTTCTAGTTGAATAATCATACAGACATCTAAAAACTGCAGCATTCAAAAATCTGTGAAAATTGCTTGCAAAAGGTTACAGAATTGAAAATATTAACAGTTTGTTGAGCATTTTAGAGTATGAGCTGCATTTTGTAAATATCTGTACAATTATTCATTTTACTTAAAATATTTGCCGAAATTCGGTTTCTTTTTTACATAAAAGTGAAAAGTAATATTGATTAAATATTATGTGTGTTAGAAATTTATTTTCATGCAGTTTGAGTTTCAGCCAAAATTAGAAGACTTGAATACAGAATACGATTTTGACCGTGAGTCACTGTATACTGATTAGGAAAGTCGGCGACGTCTTACCATAACAATACTAGAAGCACGCCTGTATAATTCTAACGCATCGCGTGGTTGACTAGATTCTATCATTTTTGCTGCTTTGTCGAGCGCAGTTGCGGCAGATTCATTCGATCCCTGCGACTGATACAAAGTAGCAGCTGTGTGCGCCATCTTTGGCACATCTTGAAGCTTTCCCATTTCCTTGCAGATTAACATAGCCTGCTCAATGGACCTAAAATTTAAAATGCATCAGTGCTGTTTCTGTTTGAAAAACATTTAAATTAAATTGTGAGAAACTTACTTGGCAGCGTGAAACCATCTTTTAAACGATTAAAGTTAAGGAATAATTATAGAAGAGTTTAAAATGAAAATAGAATAATAGTTTTTAATGTTTTAAAAGGATACGATTTGGTTTGTTTGTAACAATCGGAAGCTTTCATCAAACAATCCTTACATTGTTGATAGGACTTTGCTACTTTGAAGCAGGTAGCTAAAATAGAACGAATGGAGAATGTAGGATATTAAAGTAGGATAAATTTATGGATATTTTTACCTGCACTCGAATATTCACTGGCCGCGATTTCAAAATCGGGGCCCCATTTCAGCAGCGATGATTTTAAGCTACAACACACATTCGTCATTCCCTTTTTATTGAATTGATCGATAAGAATTGTGTAATTTTTGTATCGTGAATGATACACTTGATCGGTTTCATATAAAAAGTTAACGAAAATTGGATCGAATTGTTGATACGATTTTCCACGAAATGTCATCTCTCGGTGACAGTACCTTTTTTCAGCTTTTCGTATGTGAGCATTTCCCTCTTCGATTTTTGACATTTTTTGCCGAATGGTGGCTTCGTTTGGTTTCCCTCGAACGGCGAAATTGGAACAGCGATGCTGTCACTTTCAGGAACAGCTTGATATCGAATAACTTGTAATAATCACTGTGCAGACGACAGGTTCTTCAATAAGTCGAGATTTGTCAATGTGTATCACTGATGCGTACACTGTGTAACGTAGTTGCGCACTGATCTGTATTCTGTATATGCTAGACACGGTATGCGGCTTCTAATTGTAAGTATAAAAGTCTTTGTGACAATTCGAACCGCGCCATTTTCTAGAATAAACGCTATTAGCCACCTGGCGAAAATCATGAATATTACGTTTCTAAATTTGCATTGATTTGCATGCTTGTTTATTCCATCGACTATGTAAATATGTATAAATCAGTATAAATTCGAAATATTATCATTTTCATATAATTTCTAACTTTATCAGCATAATAAACTCATATTTTTTTTTACTCCATTTCAAATTTACAATTTGAAATTTTTTTTCTCCAATCTGAAATCTTCAAATTTTTCATTTTAAATTTTAAGCTTCGAACTTTTAAACCTCTAAATCTAAATTCAAGTTCAAAAATTTTTTATTTCGTATCTTCAAATTTCCAAGTCCAAATCTTTATATTTCAAATTTTAACTCTTAATAACTGTTAAACATTTCGAAATGTCAATTCAGTTTAAAATTGGCGCGCAAATGTATTTCTTGAAGTTACTTAGTAAATAAGAACGCCGCAGTTTCTTACATCGTAAATGCGATCTTCTTTATAAATTCTCAAAAATGCAAGCTTGTTGATAAACGGTATAAACACACAAGAAGTATACTTTACATTTTTGTATCATTCTACCGAATATTTCGCACTGATGTTCTATTCTTTCCCATCGTTACAAATTCCTATTTGCGTTTGTGTACGATTGAACGAATTGGCGGGAAATAAGAAGAAACAATTTGTTTAAAACTTGCTATAACTGACTGTCATTCAGTTTTCATTGCGATAAACGGATTAATAGTTCGCTTAGAACATAGTCTTCAAATTAAGGTAACTAATCCTCTTCGACTATTTACGTTTGTTGCGTACGACGAATCATAACCTTTCATCATAGCATCATGTATACGCTTTGCTTCAAGAGCTTTTCCTGAAATATTCAACGCTCAACATCGTTTTTTTCCCATAGAATAAAGAATTAAAAAGAAATCCGATGGCAGAACGACTCGAAGATCTCAACTTGCCAAACGCAGTCGTAACAAGGATCATAAAAGAAGCGTTGCCAGAAGGAGTTACGGTTGCCAAAGATGCCAGAACCGCTGTAGCTAAAGCTTCCTCAATTTTCATTCTTTATTTAACGTCGTCTGCGAATTTAATCGCTAAGAAAGGAAATCGTAAAACGATAAGCGGACAAGATGTTATTCAAGCGATGAACGACATAGAGTTTGAACAGTTTGTTGATTCCCTGCAAGAGTCGTTAGAGAATTTCCGTAAGGCGCAAAAGGAGAAGCGAGATGCAACGTCGAAGAAAAAGCAACAGAAAAAAGACGACGACGACGTGATAGAGGAGGATGAAGGAGGGAGGGAAGTTATGGTGTTTTGATGATTTCAGAGATGTGAATATATGTATAAATAAGTCCACTGAAACATGCTATTTTACATAATTACTGTATAAGTCTGAACAATTTGTCACATTCTATTTATTATTATTAAATGAAAACAATATAAAACTGCTGCGTCTATTTTATGCTTTATTTTTTTTTTATATGTTGTGGTATCACAGAAAATAATTAGTTAAAAGTCATTCGGAACATTTTATTCATGACCTTTTTAATTTAACAGTTCTTGCTTGAATGGTACACATAAATTGATAAAATGTTTATGTCTTATCAACAGATACTTTTAAGACACTATATTTATATAAGAAAGTCTTCTTTTATAAAAATTCATTTCTATAATTTATAAAAGCTTGCTCGCTAACTATCTCGATCCTTGCATTATTAACTCTCAACTACTTCAATGGATTAAAATGTTTTCATTTTTTACAGTGTTCATAAGGCTATTACATGTATCAGATATGTCAGAAACTGCTTCATATAAAAATTAGTATTTATAGTTGAGCGTTAATAAATGCAATTCGTTCTATTATATCATTTCGAAATATTTGGTATTTGCATTGTAGATAATATTAAAAATGTTAGGCAATTTTAAACCTATGTTAAATACGATTATATTATCTTAATCGTGTAAAGTATTGTTATTGGGTTGGAACGAAAGTTCGTAGCGTTCTTGAGTGAAATTTGAAGACAATTTGGAAATACTTGTACTTAAATTTATTGACTTACATATGTGCCACTTTCTTCTATCATTTTTCGACGTCTTTAAGGTGTCTTCATGATTCCATTCTCCCAGAACTTCGCGTTTTTCAATAGAAATTTTAAAGACGTCGAAAAATGGTAGAAGAAAGTGGCACATATGTAGGTCAATAAATTTAAGTACAAGTATTTCCAAATTGTCTTCAAATTTCACTCACGAACGCTACAAACTTTCGTTCCAACCCAATATTATGGCACTGATAAATAATAGATTAGACTGACTGAAACTTGTACTCTAAAAGGATTGTTTAAATAGGGAATCGTGAACGATATAAAAGCAAAGTATTAACGATAAATACGGATCACAACGTGGAAGAGGTATATAATTAAAAAATATTTACTGGCTAAACTATGCTTCAAGGAATGCTAATCTTAGATATGAAAGAATTTCAAATATACAATTATACATCATAACTTATCTTTCCTTCTATAAGAATTTTTTTTTTTCAACAATAAACGCGCTTTATCAAAATAACAAATTACCATAGATACAATTTAAATCGAATCATTTACAAAAACACACTGTTCACGTTTTAAGGCTTTACAATGTGAATTTTGCGATCTATGGTACTCCTACACATTGGACAACTCGAAGAAACCATGTTTGCACAACCTGAACAGCAGCAAAGATGTCCGCAAGGTAGAAATATGATTTCACACTATAAACAATTCAAAATCATGTAAGAACATTTATTTTTATCGAAGGAATCGATAAAGGGAAACGAATCTTATGCTTACTTGTAAATCAAGGCAAATTACGCATTCGGCAGTATTAATACTCTGAGTATTATTACATTCTTGGTAGTTAAAGCTCGTGCACGCTTCTTCGAGTGGTGCAGAGGGTGTTATAGGTACTCTGGTTTCGTTGAGTTTCATTTCCGCTAAATAATTCTCGACTGCGAGTCTCACAGCGGCGCGATCGTTTTCGCAATGTATGCCAATCTGCGGTACGACAAATTTACGAGTCATTTCAATGTGGTAAATGTTCGTTCATTGCGTATGATAAAATTCATGCTTTTACATACATTTTTCAACTGTTCGTCACTAATATCCGTACTAAGTAACGACGGTAGAGAAGCTAAAAATGGCAAACAATGTAACGCTCCTGCTATTGCAACGTGCCGCACTAGCATAGGCTCTAGCATTTCTAATAAACCCTGAGGACGTGCTTCCATTAAAGACTGATATTGCATCAACCAAAACTGACTTTTTCTTCTAGAGTTCTTTGAAAATAAAAGGTACAATTTTATAACGGCTAATAATAGAAAAACTTACAAGCCGAAACGTGAAACCAATACTTACACTAATACAACGTTGCTGTTCTATATTATTAATCGTATCCAACAGTTGATCTCTCCTGTTTTTCTGTTGCTCTAACAAGTTTACCAGAATCGCGCTCAAAGTCACTCTTTTCTCGGCTATTTCGTTCTATCGCGCAGAATATTGAAACAATCTTAATTAGAAATCTCGCATAAAAATGTGTACTCGATGATACATAAGTACGTACAAGTTGTTGATTAATCTCTAATTTTCTCCTCTCCAATTCGATATTCGTGAGCGCAGCCAACTGCGACTGTACCAAGTTCACTTGCTGCACGATGCTCCAACACCGCGCGTCGCTGCGTTCTAACAATGCCGCGACCGCAGCTTTTTGCAAAGCTTCGTCTTGCCTTAACGTATCGATTAAATTCTGTCTGTTCTTCTCCTGATTTTGTACTATTTGTGCTAAATGATCGTTATTCCTTACTTCTCTGAAATATTTATCAAATTTAAAACGTGTTATACACTATAAAACATCGCGTTGTAATTTACTAACAGCGTGAGCAAAGATTGCGCAGCATAATCTCTACATTTACTATGCTCTTCCAGCTTCCTGGTACTGTGAAGCTCCTCTTCTAATAACTTTTCCATTGAAACTGTAAAAACGTACACATAAACATGTATGATCGCAGTAATATACATAAACGATCTGCATGAAATACTCACGAAGAGTATCTTTTGTACGGAACAGAAATTGTTCTGAATGACAAGATGAGAGTAATTGCATTTCTTCTTGCTTTTCCCGTTCGAACAATTCGGCTTGACTTTGTCTGTCTTCCTCGCTATTTCGTAAAAATTCTTTGATTACGTTATCCGCTTCTTTTTCAGCTAAACGTTGAATAATAAAAATTAATTGAATCGACGCGGTGTTTTAAATATATTAAAAGAATCTTTAAATAATACCATTGTAAATGTAGGAAAGTAGACGCGCTCTGTTAGAATCTCTTTCTTGTTGCACCTTCTCCAATTCATGTTCTAATTGTGTTTGCTGCAAAGCGAGATCCTCGAGGAGCTAGAGATCAAAATATTCTCGTTAGCTCAGAGAAGATAAACTTTATTTATTATCTGTATACCTTTCGTCTATGTTGTTTCAGCATAGACTGAATTCCAATTTCATATTCCTGTTGCTGCTTGATATTTTTTTCCACTTCCAACAACGCATTTTGTCGATGTTCCTACAAAATGAAACTAATCATAGTACAATTCTCAAACTGTATATTATTGTCTTAACGACATTAAATATAGTTATTCTGAGCAACCATAAGCAAACTTAGGCTTTGTTTTAACTCGATTTCACGATTTTTGGGTGCATAAATTTTCAATAAAGTAAAATAAATAAACACCGAGTGCGCAAGAAAATGTACGTGAAAGCATACTAAAATAAAAAAAGCATCCACATGCCTTGGTTTGTTCTAGCTTCTGTAATGCTGCCTAAAAATAAAAAACGAAAACATTTAAGACACTGTGCGAGTACAACATCAAGATTTCGAGCCCTCAAACGTTTGGTACCTGTACATCGTTATTCTTATTGTGGTACGTTGTTTGCGTGTTCTCTGAGCTAATGTCGTTCTGTAAATCTGTTTCCGAAATAGTCTCTTCTGGCGAATACTCGATACCGCTCTCATTAGCTAGAAATGCTACGATTACTATTGTGCCTCCCTGTAAAATGTCCCGAGGGGGATACGACAGGTTCAACCCATCGATATTTAACTGTGCTAAGCGTTGTGCATGACCTAACGACTTAGGGAGCTTCTGAAGGGATTTATTCTGACTGACGTCTAGTGTAGTCAACTGCTTTAACTTTCCCATCGTTTCCGGCAATTGCTTTAAATTGTTTTTTGCAACATTTAATATACATAACTTATTTAACTGTACTACTTCGTTTGGCAGTTTTCTTATATTGTTGTCTTGTAGATAAAGTTCCTAAGCGAAGAGAGAAAGCGCGTTAAATACAGTTTACAAGTTGTTTAAATGTTCAACGTAATATGTAAAAGATATCGTATCGGAGTCTTACCTACCTTGAGTGACACAAGATACATTATTTCTGAAGGTAAATTGGTAAATTCATTTCCATGAATATCTAACACAACAAGCAACGACAAATCGCTTAAGGCACCTCCACCCGAGAGTGAAGTCAATTTATTATCATACATCCATAGCACCTTCTTCCTGAACACTTTACACAGAGAATAAATACCAGAGGGTACATGCTTCAAGGCGCATTCTGATACATCGAACGTTGGTTCAGGATTTTCCCTGGCCTATCGCAATATGAAGTATAAGATATGAGTACAAAGGGGTTTAGCTTATTTGGCTATACAGTAGCGTTCGCTTAGCCGCAACGACTAGAAATCGCGTTGTTGCAACTGGAGAAAGTGTATTTTAACCCTTTGAGCTCGAGAAGTTCCAAATTCGCCTTCGCTCGAGTGCAAAGGATTAAAGTGCGAACACATAGAACGCTAGTTTTCAGCGCTGAAAGCTGCGATGCTTTTGAATATAATCTGTGCCTGCAATTGGCAACGACTAACGTTTATCAAAGATTCTTTTTCAGCGTTGGTAAGTGCAGGAAACAGTTGCTGGTCTACCAGCGCTTTTCATTTCCGCAGCGCAAGATTTTCTTTCTTTGGTTCGCTCGACTTTCAATAGGGTTAAAGTTAAATCAAGAAACATTAAATGTGAAGCGTCTCAAGATCTTAGAGTCAGTAATAATTATGCAACACAGAGATTCTGAATAGTAGACCAAAGAAACCAGTTTTAAGAATTGCAGGATATGTGATTGCAGCTAACAAGACGAAAATCGTTGCAGTTAATGGAACACTACTGTATACTTATTTAACATTCAATGGGAGAGCAAAGAAAACATATCGAGTATCTGACAGTTCTTCGGTTGCTCGTAAATATTGTAGAATACTTCAAAATCATGCGAGAATGTTATCACACTACAAACCGCAAAGTGCAAAGCCGAGAAATCGTACAAACAAAACAGATTAACCTCTACTTATTCGGAAACGTACCAGATACAGCTTGTGCTCGAGTCGCGCTTTGTAATCGACGTTAACCTTGTTCCCATGCTTTCTTGGTAGAGACATCCTTAATCGTGTATGTCATGACAATAAAAGAATGCAGCGAGTACAGGTCATTCTGCCATCGATTTGTCTTTAAATCATTGGTATGTGATTTTTGTGTACTTTGCAACACGGTAACCAATATCTGTCAAATTGACAGGCACTTGGCAAACCGTGCGAAACAGTGGCGTGTCTGAATGTCATCATCCCCGGGGCGACGGTGATTCTTATCTTATCTTCACATTCTTCAGGAAATTTAAGGTTAAGAGGATACTTGAGATACCGAAGGAAAATAAGTTTCCAGTACGCTTCAATTTTTAATGCAGAAGTAGTATTTATTTTATTAGTATTATTTTTAATGCAGAAAATTTTATACTTTGCACAGTTATGCACCCAATCAAGAAATATCGCGCGTTTACTGCAATAGATGCACTCATGAATGCACCGCGGTATGACAAATTACGCGTGATCAGAAATGCATAGGAGTTAGGAGCAGTTAGAAGTAATTGTGAGCTTCGAAGTTCGAAGCATACAGCTATTGAATTTGTACTTGAGACACTAATCCAGGTTCATTTTTTCAAAATTAAGTTATACACTTCTTTTTACTGCCCTTTTGTTATTTTATAAGAATTGTAGGGACCTAATTATACGGCATTTTAAATGAAGATCTAATTGCATAAACTGCTTCAAGTTCATCGTTGCTATAGAGACAAATTAACCTAATTGTACGTTCACCCAACCACGAGTCCATTTGTATTGAGAAAAAGAGACAAAAGAAACGAAGAAAATGAGCTGTTTCAAATTTCAAATATCTTTTGATTAAAAGTTCGGAGATAATTTAGAGAAATTAATTTTTGAAAATTCATGTAATGAGAAGAATTTTCAAGTAGTTGATTGCAATAGAAATAAATATTGTTCCCCAGGCCAAATTCTAGAAAAATTTCCGCAATAAGAATCCCAAAAAAAACACAATAACGATTTTCTGAAACTTTTACAATGGATACCAGAAAAATATAAAGATTATTATAGAACATTTAGATGAAAATGAAAAATTTAATGAAGTTATAAAAATTAATATGATGCATTATTTATAAATTATTGAATAACGAAAATAAATTTAAATTAGTCTGTTTCACATGTGTAGAAATTACATGAATATGAGTTGAATGGTGAATACTAAGTGGTACTAACAACAATTAAAATATTTTATTGAACTATACAATGGCATACAAAGGAACAAATCGTAAACATCATATAAAACATTGAATACATGAAAATACTATAGCAATTGATTATGTTCTTCGTATTCAAGCGTTCGGATGTCGATCGATTCTCATGTATCTCAATTAATAACATAATTAACAGCATCCGTTTCACAATCTCTTAACATTGTTTAATAAATTTCACGACCTCCTAAAACTGTTTCACTTTCTACGGTACTGCAATGAGTTTATTGGTGTATGTAAACAATCTAAAAAATAGGCAGTTAGTACCGGACTTAAGTACGCCTACGAACTCGATTAAATTAATTCGGACGTTTCGTTCGCTACGAAGTAGTCTTTCGGCGAGTCCTAGGCGACTCGTACCTAGCGTTTGGAATTACAATACTGATCTAAATCGTTCGTTGGCTACGAGCTCATATCGCTATTCGATTTTGAGCGTTTGCTTCTCGGTGTGGAGTCCTTTTCTTAAACTCGCGTCTCTTTGTTATTCGAAAGTGTTTGCATAAAAATAGCGAACAGCTGCGACTCGTTACGAAAGTACAAAGAAAGAGGAAAGAATATTCAGCGGTTCTTCGTTACAGTTACAAGTCTTGAAGGACTTCCCTCTGTCTTAGTCGGTATTCCGTTGGAGTTAGCATTCCCCTGAAACAAACGATTCTGTTAATGTTAAATGAGTTAGTATTAAATATTGGCAACAGCAGTGACTCAAATTATTGAAATGATTGATATTGATATGAAGAACGGAAATGGCGTGGGGTTGGCGTTTCGGTAGCCTTGAGTAGCTAATTGATTTTGTCCTAACTATAGGGCTTTAAACTATAGACAATTCTTCCAGAATTTGAATACCTAAATATTTTTAGGTTTGAGTGAATATTAAAAAAGTGTTTAAGACGTTATATGAAGTATTTGTGTTATTGAAAATAAAGGAAATATCTAAATATTTGAATATATTAATACCTATAAGTATTCATTTATGTTTAGTGATTATTAGACAGCGAATCTTTACGCAAAATAAAATTTTTACAAACACAAATAAAGAATTGAAACTTGAAAAACAGTATGTTTAATGACTGCTAAATAAGAAAAAAGATTTAAAAATTCTAAATTTCTATTTTTCAATTCAATATTTATATTATAATCTTAAGTTCAAAAAATATGAAATATAATTTTATAAAAAAAAAAACGTAAAAGACGCGTAAAGGTCAGATGAAGGTGATATACGTTTTTTAAGATAGAATCATATAATTTTGAAAGTTAAGAGTTTGAAAAAAACTATTGAGGTATTTATGTCGAAAAATCATTAGTTTAGACAATATTTTAATCTCGACACTTAAAAACAGATATTAGTGTATTCAGAAATGTTTACAGAATTATTTGATATAAACAAAAGTTAAGTGTCCTTTATAATAACAACACAAAATGTGTTCAAAATTAAAAAATGTAATGTTTTTTAAACAATTTTTTCAAAAACTAAGAATGATAGAACAATTCTGCTTTCGAATTCGTGTTTAGGGCGAAGGAATTCTATAGAAATCAACCAATATATGTTACAAAACAGAAATCAATTTCTTTTTGTTGAAGAATGTAATCTAGACTGCGGATTTTTATGCAAAATCAAATTTTTACAAATGCAAAGAAGGAATCGAAATTTTAATAAGTAAATGTATTTCCTAAACGTTTTAAATTCAGCTATATTTTATATATTTTAGCCTTTATCAGTAACTTTATACAATTTTGCGTATTTAAAATTGCCATAAATGCATAAAAATCCGCAATCTAGTAATCACTATTCCTGATGGACTCTATGCTAGAACTTATAATTGCGGCGAAACCACGACGATCCAAACCTCAAGACTGTATCGAACGACACGCAGACTCCTTTATCGCACATTTTTCTATACAAATGCCAGCACTCTTTTTCCTTGTTTGTTTGGAACCGCGGTTCTGTTGGCATCGGCTGTACTTGTTGAGCAGTTTCCTTCGTGGCTGTTACGAACACTTGTTTCATCTATAAATTGGATTCATTAGTTCCAATTGTATTTGGCAATGAAACATCAATCTTACGTTTGGAGGAGAATTCACGGACGTTCTGAGTTTCTGCGCGGGCGCGTCCATTTTTTGAGGAACAATTCTTGGCGAATCTTGTAACTTCGTTTTAGCTGTTATCTGTTTCTCCGTTGCGCTGCAAGCGAAGTAATATTTGTGTGCAATATCTTCAAAGAATATTTCGAAGACAGAAATATAATAAAAGAGTCACGTGATTCTCTTATGATTCATGATATTTTAACATAGAAAAATGGATCCGATTCGCTTTCGTGGCTCCCGAATAAAAGAGGAAGCCGCATCAGGCAAACTATTAATGCATCTCGTTCACGATCGTACCACCCTCTTCGTCTTTATCATCGCAAGTCCCTCGTCGTCCCACATTTCCCCTGAATCTGTACTTTTATACATTTAGGAATAATCGAACCCGTATCGTGATTTTCAAACACTAACGGAACAAAAACGGCCATCGTGCTTCGCCACGAGCGGATCAAACCGCGGGGAAAGAATTCTCGTCACGCGCGCAATATAATCGGAAAGGCCAACAGGAATTGATGAAGAATCGATCGTTTCGCAGTTCGAGATCCTTCGCTATGTAAACCTTTGTCAAGTTCGCAAGAAACGATACGATTTTATGATTTCGTCGGCGGAAAAACTAAGTGGGTGCGCTTTAACTTTGCTTTTCTCTCTTCGCCATGAAAATGATTTAAAAAAAAAAAGATGATATGCAGAATCGAAAAGGTTTTATTATTGAACTAAATTAATTATTCAGCTTCGAATATGGGTTATTTTTATAGTTCAACCGCTTTTCCCTTCAAAACTGTTCTTGCTTTGAACAGTTTATTAAAAGGACGTCCATATTCTGGTAAATGTACCATTTCAACAAAAGAAAACTGCTTTGAAACAGTTTTTGTATATTAACCTTTCAATAATATACAGGGTGGTCCACGCAACTTGTGCACCTCTATAATTTCCAAAATATGCGTTGCACGAAAAAATGTTGTATACAAAAGTTGCATGGTTTAAAGGGGTACATTATGTAGTGCATTTATTTTTTTTATAGGTGGAGGCGTTTCGGAGATTTGAAGGTCAACTTTGTTTTTTTAAATAGAATACTATACTTTTTATATAAAAATATGGAAGAATATCGAATTCTGAGTAAAAAAGTTAATAGCTAACGAGTAATTTCACTTTATTTCTTGAAAATTTTCTGAAGATTTCTTGAAATCTGTGATAAGGTTGAATCTCCAACTTAGTATTACGTGAAAAAAATATTCAAGAAATAAAGTGAAATTACTCATTAGCTATTAGATTTAGGGCTAATAAAGGTCAATACTTTTTTACTCAGAATTCGATATTCTTCCATATTTTGATATAAAAAATATAGTATTCTATTTAAAAAAACAAAGTTGACCTTCAAATCTCCGAAATGCCACCACCTATAAAAAAAAATAAATGCACTACATAATGTATCTCTTTAAACAATGCAATTTTTGTATACAAAATTTTTTCGTGCGACGCACATTTTGGAAGTTACAGAGGTGCACAAGTTGCGTGGACCACCCTTATGTATCCTAAATTTGTATGCGCGAAACATTATACGGAAATTCGTATTTTTAATACAGTTGTCGATGTTGACATGATAGAACCAGAGAATATTTGAGAAATTATTGAATTGAATAAATTAGAATTAGAGAATATTGAATAAATATTTGAGCAAATAAAAAATAAAATGAAATATTAGTAACGAAATAATGCCAAGAAAAATCGTTTGTCCGCTGACATAAACTAACTCATGATTATTATAGTCGAATAAAATAATCTATTATCTTAACGATTATTTTTCAAATAATTTATTTGAATAATACCCAAATCTGGTCTAAACAAAACCGTTCCGCGTCTGAAGGGATAATATAAATTCACTTTAAGGGCAGTTTCGAGAAGTAACAAGAATGTTCAGTACTCACGATCGCGACGGTACGCTACGTGTTTTCAAAAGCTTTCGCTTCTTGTCGTGTGAATCACCGATAGGCACGGCCAGGCATCTCTTCTCGCGATCAGTCAGCGGCACGTCGACGGTCTCCACGTTGTCGCGAATCAATGCGAGGACGGGCAGTGCCAACCCGGGTATGTCCGTTCTCCAAGGCGGCGTGTCGTCGGCCGAGAAAGTGCCACCGTTTCCACGGTGGTTAACGATCGCGAGCCGCCCCGTCGTCGTCTTCCTCTCCTCCTTCGCCGGGGGTTGTTGCTCTTTTGCCGGGTCCTCGTCGAAGGAATCCCTCTGGAAGGAAACTATGCGGCCGGTTTGTTTCTCTTCTCTTTCTATTTCCCGTAGCGAATAATTTCTCTCTCCTCGAAATTCCTACTTGGCACCTCGATTATCATATTCTATCCGCTGTTCAATTTTAACGTTAAACGTGTTGTTTCGCATTTTTCAATTTTTAGATCATCGATTTTCATAAGAAATTCATCTGAATTTATCCGGCGCTGTAAACGCTTGTGTCTGAATAATTAACGAATAATTAATGTAAACGCTTTGCCGTCTGAATGATTAACGAGCCTGTATTTGCCGATCGAATTTAATGACGCCGGCTAATCGTTTCTCGACGCATAAATCATTCCCCTTTTTACCTCGCGAATACGATCCGATCGAGGCCGATTCAATCGAAGACAGCGTTGGTCGCCGAGTTTTACGGTCACGATACGTGTGTTTACCAAGTAACCTGATTCGGCGAGCCAGCAATCACAACACTCGGCCGTTTGCCGAAAACTGGGCCAAACGATAGTTCGTGTCATCGATTCGGTTCCACGGGACCAAATGGGACCATTAATATTTTCCGCGAACCGCATTTTTCTTTCGTATATTTTTCCGCTGGCGGTTCAAGCGGTGGGAACAGCTGTTGCCTTTGTGGAAGCGACGAATCAAAGAAACGCTTTGAGCAAAATTTCTGCGACGCAAAAATATGCAGAGGCAACAGAGAATCGATGCATTGTTAATTTCCTGGTATTTTCGATCTCTGTTTAACTTTGCTACGGTCTTTGAGTCTTTTTTCACTTATTAATATACAAATAATTCAATGTTGAAGAAAATGTAGAGAAATTAATGTTTCTGTCAACGTTTGTTGGTGATTAACATTATATCAAAATTTCGCTGTGTACGCTAATAATTGAGCCGTTAGATGAAAAAAGTGCACATAGGCTAAAATGTCAGAAGAGAATCGATTTCAGAGTTTTCATTACGGTACTTAATGTAATGTAATAATGTAAGTACATTCAATTATCATTCAGGAATGTTATTACATTACTTTTCATTAGGTAATACTGCAATGAAAACTTTGCTGTGCCATTGTTCCATTCAATGTCTCAATTATTTTAGCAACAATTAATGTTTTTAGAGATTCAGACTCTTAAGAGAAATGTAGCGGGATTAATTTCGTTTTTGACAGAGTTGAGAAATTTGCAAGCGAAAAGTGTATACTTTCAATTTGCTGCTTCGGAAATTCGTGAATCAGTAGTATAGATCGATAGTAAAGGAGACGAAGTATTTATACATCAACTATAATAATTTTTAAACAGAAACTTGAAATTTTCGAATATCGTACCTGAAACCTTCAAATCTCAAACTTGCAATTTAAATTTAATTTTAACTTTAATATTTTCGATTTTAAACTCAAATTTCTGGCAATAAGTCTTTGGATTTTCAATTTCGAATCTTTATAACTTAAAAAATTTCTAAGTTTGTAACTTGAAATCTTCAGTTTCAATTCTTCAATTTTCTCGCTTCAAATCCATTCAAATTCTAAAATCTTCAACTTCAAGTCTTCAAATCTTCGGTTTTATATTTTCAAATCATAAATATAAACTTTTCAGACTTTCGTAATTAAATACTCAAATCTCCAATGTTAATTTAAATCTCAGTTTTGAGATTTGTAGATTTCTGATTTAAGATTGGAAGATTTCAAATTGCAGATTTAGGAATTGTTAAAGTTAACATTAGAGATTTGAGGATTTAATTACGAAAATTAGAAAATTGTATGTTTATGATTTGAAAATATAAAACTGAAGATTTGAGGATTTAAAGTTAAAAATTTGAGGATTTGAAGAGATTTTAAATGGAAAAAGTGAAGAATTGAAACTGAACATTTGAAATTTTAGATTAGAGGACTCAAAAATTTCAAATTGCAATTTTAGAAATTTTTAAAGTTAATATTAGAAATTTGAGGATTTAGTTTAAAAAATTTGGAAAGTTAATGTTCCTGATTTGAAGACAAAACCGAAGATTTGAAATTTGAAATTGCAGACTTAAAAATTATTACAATTAACATCGTTTGAGAAATTCTAATTTCCAATCTCCAATTCTAACTCTCCAAATGTTCAATTTCAAACCATTTGAATCTCCGATTTCAGCTCTTTAAATCCCCAAATCGATAGACATTGTATTGCATAGTAAAATGACTAAAATTAGTAGTTCTTCGATAGTTCGAATCAATTCAGTTGCTCAAGAAATTGATCACATTTCAAAGTTGATTTTCTTGAAAACGTTTCGTACAAAAAAAAATATTTTATTCAAATTGGTATTAGTTTTTCTTGTGGAATCGCACTACAATTCCGTACGGCCTACGATTCCCTGAGTTCCACCCGAGGATTTCCTTCGTCAGATCAAAATACTCTAATCGTGTCAGAGGCTAGAACCGCCGACAGAAGCGTGATTATTGCAAACCGATTACAGAGCAACTTTCAATGGAATATTTTGCTTCAGGGTCAGCGGCGCGATACGAAGGGAAGAAGTTTGGTCGATTTAACGTGTTCGATCCTATTGTCTTTACGAGTTTCATGTCGTTGCGCGATAGAACTTCCCCTTAAGGGTTAATTAACCGAAGCATGTATCTACTATGTACACACGAAAGAAGTCGCCTTGGGATTTACCCGGCGAGGTGATAAGATCAGGGATTTCGAAACTCTGTGCTTCGCGCTTCTCTGAAAGAGTCATTTCTGTAATAAGGGATGTAATTAAAGGGTGGCTGTTAATTAAAAACGCTGAAAATATTTGATGCCTGTGAGCTGAATTTAAAAATCGGCACAATTTATTATTATTAAACTGCAGATTTTTATGCATTTATGTCCAAATGTTAATGTGCAAGAATCCACAATAATGTTTATAAATTGTGAAATACACGAAATATAAAAAATAAAGTACGTGGTACGTTATTTATAAAATTAGACACACTGTTATTCAAGGTTTTGTTCATTATTTGAATGTGTACAAAAACTTTAATTTGTATATAAAAATTTGAGGTCTAATTATTATTTGAAATTTGGACACTTATGCAGGCTAAAAGTTTATGTAATTAGAAATTTTTTGTTACTTCTTTGCACTATGATTTTTCCTAGGTTGTGGATATATATAAAATTGTAAATTATTAATTGCATTATTTCTGAAAATAATGCAACATGTCTTTGGCTTTCATACACAGCCATAACTTTTTTCTCTTCATCGTATTTAACAGCATTACAGCAGGAGGTCTTTATAAAAGTGGTTTAATATATTTCATTTGAAATAGTATTTTTAATTCGATTTACCATCTTCAGCTGTTCAAAACTCCAATTTCAAACTCTTAAATGTTCCATTATAACTTTTCTAAACCTACGACTTTGAATTTTCAAGTCTTCAATCTGAAATCTTCGAATTTCTAACTTCAAGTTCTTAAACATCCGCCTTCAAACCCTTAAATTTCTCATTTTATTACTGAAAATATTTCAATTTTCAACTGGAAATCTTTAAATCTTCAATTATAATTTGAAAAATATTCAAATGTCTAAAATCTCTAAATGAAAATCCCAAAAACCTGCAAATCATTAATTTGAAATCTTTAAACTTTCAATTATAAATCATTAAATCTCCCACTTCAAATCTTTAAATCTTCAAACTCTCAAATTTTCAATTTTAGCTCTAAAAATTTGTAAATCTGCAACTTGAGATTTTCTAATTTACAACATAAAATCTTCGAAACTTTAATTTCAACATTTCTAATTTCTCCTTCAAATGTTTGGTTCTTTAACTTCCATTCTTAAAATATTAAACTTTGAGTCTTTAAATTTTCAATTCCATACTTTCAAATAAAAAATCTCAATTTCTCTAGATCTGCTATTCAAAACCCTCGAATATCCAAAATTTGATTCTGAAAATCTTTATATTTGTTAATGGAGATATCTAAATCTCAAGCCTAAAATTTTCTTTTCTTTAACTTGAAATCTACAAATTTCCCAATCTGCAATTTTAAATTTTAAAGTATACAATTTCTAAATTCGCAATTCCAATTTCCAATTTTTTCATTTCCAACTTCAAACCTTCAAATATCTAATTTTAATTCTAAAAATAAATGGTTTAATACATGAATAGTTCATAACTAGATTGCGGATCTTTATGCAAAATAAAATTTTTGCAAGCAAAAATAAAGAATTAAAATTTAAAACAACTCCTAGATGTTTTGCATACTGAACATTGTCATAAATGCAAAAAATCCGCTGTCCAGTAATGAGACAAGTTTGAGTATCTTTAAAAAAAAAATTGTATTTCGTTGCAACAAGTGTTAGGAATTCTTAAGCTCAGGAAGGCGCATGCAAATTCGCAGGAATAATAGTCGCGATTATAACATCGCCTTAAACACACGTTTCTTTTGTGTTTGCAAAGAGACGAAGATGGATATTCCGAGATTATCCGGGGTATGCGCAGCTCGCGTGTCTCGCGTCGTTTCTAATTAACTCGTTCAATTATCATTCCACGGCCTCTTCGTTACGCGCGTGTGTGTTATTAAATTCCTGCACGATATTCGTCAACGAGCGTTAGAATTGTCGTCGTCAATGATGTCGTTTGGTGCACAGATTGCATTAGTCACGAACTCGGAAATTATCGATAACAAATTGTTGCAGCTTTTGTACACATTTATCTCGCGCGATAAAAGATAACTGAATTCGTTTTTAAAAAACAGAAAATCGAATCTACTTTACTCAGCAACTGATAGTATATTATCGTTATCATTAAAAAATTGTATTCTACATAAATCGTTGGAAATGAGAGATAATGTCTACTTACAGTTATTTCCATAACGATTCAGGTGCTGAATTTTAATATTTCTTTTATTTACAATTAAACGGAAAGTGTAATTATTGCAACTCCATTTATTGGAACAAAATTTTGTTGAGTTGAACTCTGAATGGTTGTTGATAAATGTACATAATTTTTTCTTTTTGTTAGTTTTCCTCGTTAAATAGGTAAAATTTTAGGCTCCAAATTAAACCACAGACTTGCAAATCATTTCTAAAATCATTTTAAAAGTCAATAAAACAATAAGTTAAATGCTATAAATAAAACAGGAACTCTGATTACTTGAATGGAAAGATACAGATAGTGGGAGGGAAGTTAATGGACTTCCCCGAAGAATTTATCTAAATGATAATGTTGCACTGTATTTAATCTTCAAACATTTCCTCCCAAAAATTTTTGATAAGTAATTCCCAGACTGCGAATTTCTATGCAAAATTTTTACAAATACTAGTGAAGACTTGAAGATTGAATAACAACGTGCTTAATTTTTTAAATACTGTAACACGTATTATATTTTTCATAATTTGTGTATTTTGGCATCCTAGATTTTTGCATATTTCAAATTACCATAAATGCATAAAAATCTGGAGTCTAATATCTTTTATTGTTAGCAAATCATTGTGAATATAGACAAGTAATTATTTAATTAATATCAAGGTGGAAGAAACATAAAAATAACAATAACAATTTCTTCAGATTTTCTTCGACATTGGGAAAATTATTACAGAAAATAGAAAGTATAATTACACATAAATATGAATAAGCACAATAAATGCACAACATGCATATGCAATATATTTTTCATACGCTGTGAAGCATAAATATGCAAAGCATATGCATTATGCAAAAAATGTAAAATAAAAAATATATTTTCAGAATTCTCCAATCACAAAACAAACTGTCGAGGTTCGATTAGATTATTTACTGTCTATCAAAATATGCATTTGCATAAAGATCCGCTGTCTATTTATAAATATCAATATGATTAATCGAGGTTCTGCTATATTTGCATAAAGTTCTGCTAGATTTGCATAAAAATCCGCTGTCTATTTATAAATATCAATTTGATTAATCGAGGTTCTGCTATATTCCATTGGTTTCTTTCGATTTCTCCAATTTTTAAACTTCGCAATTACATGTCTAAAGGAAACGAAGAAGAACTTTTCAAAAGTTGATATTTTTAATTATCTAAAAATATAAAGCATCGTTTATATTGTACCTGATTTAATGGGTCTCCTCGCGATGCTGATCGGATTCGTCGACGTTTTGATGATCGACGTGGTGGGCAGCTTGCTACGCAACTCGTCGATCAATTTATCATCCACCGGCGAATTTTCAGTGTCGCTGTCGCTGTCCGCCGAGCTGATCAGAGACACCATCGTCACGATGTCCATCGCTTTGGAATCGATCGAGTTTTTTCCTCGACCGGCCGATCGGTTCCGCGATTTCCCGTCCTCTTCGTTTTTCCAGAATCGCCTTTTCGCACTTCTCGATCGCCTCTTCAAAGGTGCCGACCTCACGGACCGGCCTGAAGCCACCTGATTCTATTCATATCAACCACGTCATTCTTTTTTACTGCTTCGAGGAAAATACTGTGTTGTAAAAAGTAGTGACTTCTTCTTTATCATTTAGCAAACATTTAGCATACCATAAATTATTGTGCTGAAAATAGATCCTAAACTCTTACATACTAAGTATTTATAAACTTTTTTGTATTTTAAGGACGAACTTCAATGACAATCTTAGTGAAAAGTTAATTAGTTTATAAGATATTAATGAAAAGACAAGATAAGACTCCTTTTTGTGACGGAAACCAATCAGAAATCAGAAGTATTAATCTTTTATCATAAACTTGTTTGTTAGAATATATGGTACTTACAAACTTATACTTTACTTAATTTTATAATATACATATTATTAAATTAATTTTTCTAGCATTTTGCGTTGGGTTTTACTATTGCATAAAGATTCAGTCTTCCAATTTTCAAAAATTTTCACTTTGAAAATTTAAAAGAAATCGAAAACAATTTTTTTTTCTTTAAACTTTAAATAACAGTTTGATGGTCTTGAAAATAAGGCTCCATCAGTCGCAATGGAATGCAGTAGCAATCACAATCACAAACTAAAGATAATGTTTAGTGTTACAATTCTATGTATCAAGTATTACAACATAAAAGTTTAAGTGCGATTTTCTCGAAACAACGTTTCTAAAATTGACGTGCAACATAACTTTTATAATTTTGATCCGATTGTGGACCTTTCCAATTCAACGATCTAGAATCTAGAGAAATATGTGCGGGTTTTGCGATATATTGAAGATGAATCTTACTCAATTTTTAGATAAAAATGACACTTTTTCTTTAAATATTCACCATTTTTACAAAAATCCATATTTTTTAAAATCCTTATATATTTCTTTAGTAAATGTCTTGTCGAAAATAAAAATGTTTGGTTCTTTATTCTAAGCTTAATCGTATTCTATTTATCTTGCACGCCAATTTGGCACTTACAAAAAAAGAAGTTTACGCGGATAAATTCCGGCAATATCATTTTATTTGAAAAAAGAAATAAACAAAAATTTGTTGTATACTTTAATAGTTGTATAATGATTTCCTCTTGACAGATTTTTCATTTTCTGCATCGTTGTCTTAACAAAAATTCTCAAAGATAACAATCTTTATAAGGTTTCAAAGTGATGCAACCTCTTTTAATGTTGCTGTAGTTCATCCTTAAATAATTAAAAAACTACCGAATCAGTTTTTTTTTTCAATTTTATAAAGGATTTCACTATTGCATAAAGATTCATTCCTCCAATTTTCATAGATTTTCGCTCATGTTTAATATTACTAATGTTCATCCTTAAATTAAAAGTTAAATAATTTAAAAACTACTGAATCGATTTTTTAAAATTTTACAGAGGATTTTACTATTGCATAAAGAATTATTCCCCCAATTTTTTAAGATTTTCGCTTACGTTTAATATTACTGTTAAGTGTTCCAATTACTATGTCCACGACACTCAACAAAATCATAAAAGCTAATTTTCCTTAAAAAATGCTACCTTTATCATATCAGTTTTCTCCTCTTCATTATCTTCGCAATCAACTCCCTTCTTATCACTTTTCCCGCCAGCCAGCGTATCGATCACGATGTTCACCTGAACCCGATTGTTCGACGAGCTCCTCAAATGTCTTTGCGGCGGTGCCGAGCTGGTTCTCCTCGACTTCTGATCGCATCTCTGCGCCTCCGTCGCCTTCTTCGACGCCGGATTCCTCTCGATCACCGAGTTGCATCTCTCTTCCAGCGCGGGTCTCGCGGACGCAACCCTATCGATCACGAAACCGCCTTTGCTCTCCACAGAGCTACTCGAAACGGTTCTCTTGTTCGCAGCGACTTTATCGCCGTTGCTCGTCCTCTGAGCCACCGTTTTATCGTCCAACAACGGGTCCTTGTTCTCGGCGACGGTTTTGGCGCGAGCATTTCTGTCGGTCGAGCCGAGTTTGCCGTCTGAAGCAGTCTTTTGCGATCGACTGTCCTTCTCGCCGGTCGAGCTGCACTTCACCTCCGAAGCACTCCTCTGCACCGCAGCTTTATTCGCAGCCTCTTTGCTGTCGGAGCTTCTGGCTTCCGGCTTCTGCACAGGTTTCTCCGCCACCGGGTTCCACCTGAACTCCGTGGGAGACCTGACCGGGCCGAGGAATGCTCTGTTGGTGCCGCTGTGGAAACTGGCTCGCTTCTGCTTCGCCGAGGACGAGTCCTCCTTCGACGGTCTGACGACGCTCGAAGCGGAATTGTCCATCCTGATCGCTGGCAGTGCCGCGGACGGGACGCGGGAACTCGAGCAATCGATGCTCGCCGGTGTTCTCTTCTTCGAGGTCGAAGGACACTCGTCGACGTTTGAACTTCTCGATTGCTGCTCGAATAGGGAAAGAATCTGCTATAGCAGAGTCATGAATAAAGCATTTCATGAATTGTAAATCGAATCGGGAGCATGCGAGACGTCTAGATGACGCGATGTTGACGTTGACGGACTTGGGAATTTATTTTATCGCGTTATTTGATAGTAGACAGAAGAACAGTTGTTCTTCTTAAATTCAGGGTAGGGGATTTTAAGACGGACCCACTCCTTGCTTATTGGATGTAATGGGGATGTTTTTTCGTATGCGACTGTTGCCAAAATGTTTGAGAAACTTTGAAAACTTTTTTGAAATTTATTTCTAACACTGGCAATAGATTCCTAGGAGAAATCTGATTTGTTAAAATTTTAATTAGTAGCATTTTTTAATTATTAGAAATTTTTGTGGAATTGTATCAAGACTCAACAAAGTGTAGATGAGAGTTGGGCGAAATGTAATCTAATTACGAATTACGATTAAAATGTTATTTTTAATTCAATTAGGAATTACTTTAAGTAATCGTTAATCGTAATAGACTAGAATTACAATTGTAATTGGCACATGTTATTACAGAATTATTACAGTTACACAGAGACGGATTTATACAGGGTGTAACAAAAATGTTGCAGTTCCTTGAAAGAGGTGATTCCTGAGATGATTTTGAACAACTTTTTCCTTAGCGAAAATGTTAGGTGGGGCTTTGTTAACGAGTTATTAACGAAAAACACCGACCAATCGGGGAGCGTGTACAATAGATTAATGATGACGCGGACGATGGCGGACCAATACTACTCACCGCTGGAGCCCGCGCTGATATTCATCCACTGTACTCGCTCCCTGATTGGTCGGTGTTTTTCGTTAATAACTCATTAACAAAGCCTCACCTAACATTTTCGCTAAGGAAAAAGTTGTTTAAAATCACCTCAGGAATCACCCCTTTTAAGGAACTGCAACATTTTTGTTACACCCTGTGTATAGGCTAAATAGGCTGCAGCCTAGGGTGGCAAATTTTTAGGGGCGACAAATCTTGAGGGAAAAAAATTGAAAAGATAAAATGTTTTTGCCTGTAATTGTTCATTTTTTCGTCGATAATAATAATGTGGATATCAGTTCTAAAAATAAGATGTCTCGTATGAATAGAGCCTTAAAATGTGTTATGCAAATGTGTGTTATATATATATTTTCGTATTTGCATTGCATGTGTGAATAATACACAGCAAAGGGCGGAAAACCCTTGTTAGCCTAGGG
This sequence comes from Perdita meconis, assembly GCA_030770465.2. NCBI lineage: Eukaryota > Metazoa > Arthropoda > Insecta > Hymenoptera > Andrenidae > Perdita > Perdita meconis. The sequence continues at coordinate 7,992,336 of JASKOS020000005.1, read as the reverse complement.
GCGCCAACTTTCAAAATCCGCCCCTGCAGTTACAGGGGTAAAAATTAAGCAGTGATTAAAATCTCAGAGTTCTGGTGTTAAAAAAAATCTTACCTCGCCTGCAACGTCTTCCTTCCGCTTAGACACTTCGCCTTCCTCAGTACAAGAGTCCTCAAACTCCGATAACTCTTCCTGAAAATCCTGTTTCCAGACTCTCGCATCGCCATCATCACGTAAAATCGAATTCTTCATTGCGATATCCTCGGTTTCTTTCCCCCCATGATCTTCATCGGAAATCGGGGATGTTCCATCTCGCGTTGCTTGGTGATCGTCGACAAGGATCTCGCATCTGGACGAGTCGTTCTTAGACAGAGGCGACGACAGCGCGGTGATGGACATCTCGGAATCGCACCTCTTCTCCAGAGTGCCGTGAGCCAGGAAGATGTTTATGTTAGCTTTGTTCTCCTCGCGGTGTTTCCAAGCGAGCCTCAGCCTCTCCGCGAGCTCCTGCCGCGAGTAAAGAATCGTCGGCTTCTCGATCCCCACGAAACCCCTCGACCTCCCGGTGGCCGGCCTCGATCTTCCTGGTATTTGGCGTGCGACCACCTCGACCTTCTCCGGTGGTTTCTCATTTTTGCGACGGTTCTCGGTCCACGCGACGCGAACCTGCAATTCGTTAAGCGTTTTCGATAAGTGAGATATTACAAGTAGATTGAACATCTTTATACAAAATAAAATTTTCACAGAGACAAATGAAGAATAAAAGATTCAATAATAATGTGTCTTAGGGTAAACTCACACGAACCATTTTCCGGCCACTTTCGGGCGACGTGACAGCCACAAAACTGTCAGTGATGTTGTCCGATTTATTTGTGTTTGTGAAAAACATAGTAGTGTCGGCCGAAAGTGGCTGGAAAGTGGCTAGAAAGCGGTCCGTTTGAGTTACGGTGTATTATAAGTACAAGTTCCCTCAGAAATGTGTGATCATTAGATGGAAGATCTTCTAGCGACCGCTAGAGTGCGTCTGAGTAGAAACATCCGTGGGGAGCGCTCCTATTGGTTCAGCGAGCTCAAGTGGTGAGGAGACCGAGCGCGAGTAAAGCTTTGTGATCATCTGTGACGCAAACATCCATTACCCTACGCGGAGTTCTGACTGTGACGCCCCTAGCGGCGATCAGAGGATCTTCCATCTATTGATCACAAAAAATCAAGCAAACAGAGATGCTTTCTCGGAACACTTACTTTCTAAATATTGTAACATGTATTGCATTTTTAATATTTTGCATAGTTTGTCGTTAATCAACTACCTTGTGGATTTTTGTATATTTATAATTGTCATTTTGTTCCAACTTTTCGATGTTTATAATGGTCTAGGTATTAACAAGTTCAAATAAAATGAAATAAAATAAATATACAAGCTATTACTGATCTTGAAAAACATGTGGCTACTTGATAAGAGCCTAAAATAGCTCTAAAAATGTTTCGAGGTAACGTTTTATTATACATATATTAAAAGTTCGTTGGTATGTCACAAGTACAAGAGAGTTATTTTGTTTCCATATTGAACCAAGAAAGATGAACACGATATCTAATTCTTCTATTTACAATTATTAAATACAGACATTTTCTAACACAATAAATAAGTTCTCTTATGAAGAAAACTATCGTTGAGAATATTGTGGACATTTCTTGTCCCTCCCTTTAGCAAGAAATTTATTATGCGATGCGTTTGAGCTAGATGAGGATACCTTAGGTCTCTCGAAGCCAGATTTGCCGGTGGTTCCCCGTTTACCACGCGCGAGGGGACCAACGCAAATCTGCAGCGACTTGTCATCCTCCACGGACCTCTGCCTCCTGATTTCCTTCCGACAAGGTGCGGGTGGTTGCAAGGACAGCTGTCTGACTGGCTTCGCTGATTTCCCGGACTCCGACATCCCGACACTCGAAGGGACCCGAGACTACATTCTGGAGCAATCGTTCTGATGATTCGAACGCTAAACTTTCGACGAGAAGCTTCTACTATTGGAAACTGCTCTCAAGACTGACTTCCAAGTCGTACAATTGCAACGAGAAGATAAAAACGCAATTAGGGGAGACCGGAGATGGTTGTCACATTTTTCAATTTTGATTTTTTAACAGATTATTACTGTAGGAAATTTCATTCAGATATTGTCTAAGTCAGCGGTTCCCAACCATTTTTCCCTACGTATCACCGAACCAATGTATGATCAAGTTACGTACCATTTTGTATGTTTTTGACTAGCAAATGTTTCACAAGGATAAAGTATCTCTTAGGCTCTGGACTATGGGTAAAAAATAAGTGCAAATAAGAAGGATTTAGATGGTTCAGACATTTCATGCATTAAAATTACAAGTTACCTTTTAATCAGACATATTAAAAGCAGAGCTGGATAAATTAGTGTTTGAAATAAAATATAGAAATATTTTAAAATTTGTTATTTTCAAATAATTATTTGAAGTATTATAATATATATTCTAGATAAATATGAATTATGTATTCCAATGATATATTTTTGACCAAAAATTTAAGATAGTTAAGAAAAATTCTCAAGCTTTAAAGTTGCAAGTTTTCAAATGTTTTAAATTTCAATCTTCAAATTTTCAAGTTTCCACATTTTTAGAATTTCAAGCTTCAAATTTTTTAGAATTTCAAGCTTGAAATTGACAAGTTTTAAAATTTTTTAAATTTCAATCTTCAAGTGATCAAGTTTTCAAATTTTTTCAATTTCAAGCTTTAAATTTTTTTAGAATTTCAAGCCTCAAATTGACAATTTTTCAAATTTTCAGAATTTCAAGCTTCAAATTTTCAAGTCTTCAAGATTTCAGAATTTCAAGCTTCAAAAATTAAAGTTTAAATATTTCAAGTTTTCAAAGTTGTCGAGCTTCAAATTTTGAGAATTGTAAGGTTCAAAGATTTAAATTTCTAAGCTTCAATTTTTCAAGCGTTCAAATCCTCAGGTTTCAAATCTCAAGTTTTGAAGTTTCAAATTTACAAATATTCAGTATTAACTTTTCACATTTCAAGCTTCCAAGCTTTTTAAGCACTAAATTTCAAATTTTTATGTTCCAGGCTTTCAAATCCTAACTTTTTAATTTTACTGAATCTAAAAAAATATTACTTCAAATAATTATTTCTAGTACATTAGAAACGAAATATTTTTTCAAATAAGTATTTCTAATGTATCCTACAAAAAATATTATTTCAATTGATAAATCTTCTACGTAAAACTGAGAAATAAAACACACTTTAAAATATTATCTTACATAAACGAAACCATTTCAATTACTACTTTCAATACTTTATATTTGAAATTAACCTAACACTGGTTAAAAAACACCGTTAAGTAAAAACTTTATAGTTAGCAAACAGACTTTTTGTTCATCCTCTGAACTCTCTTGCATGCCTGCATAATTTTTAAATTTCATATAATTTAACGTACCACCTGAGAATATTCTACGCACGATAAGTTGAGAACCGTTGGTTTAAGCTAAAGTACCAACACATACTTTTTATTTTTATTAGCTTCCCCATGATATCGTGCAATTTTATTTGTTTCTACACTCCGCTATAATTTTTTATTCGTCTTAAACAAAGTGCTATTTCAAATATGCTGCAGTTCATTTATTGTTGAACACGGATGAGTTATTAAGATTTGATTGGAAGACTGAAGGGGTTTGAATGCTCGATACTCACTCGTGTTTAGGATCAGACGGAGGACCGAAATGGAGGCGCGACGGACGGAACCTCCATCGTGGTAGAGGCGCGAGCGAACGCCGACTGACTAACTTCATCCATTGCCCCCTGACACGATCGTTCACCACCACTGCCATCTTACCGATCTACCCTCGCGTTACGTATCCACCACGAAGCTCCGTGTGCACCGTTTCGCTACCGACACAACCACCACCCTCTGCCAGCTGGAGAGGGGTGGTTGAACGATGTATCGCTCCCTTTAATTCGAACGACGCGCCCGCGATACTACGGTGGGTAACAAAAGTAAACGGTCAATTTTCAAATGAACTCATAATATTTATGAAGCGAAAGTTTAATGTTATATAAATTAATATTAATATTTAATGTTATATAAATTAATATATAGTTAGTTATAGAACAAAATATGCTTAAGTATAGAAAATGAAAGAATTTTGATTAGTTAATAATATATTTATGTAACTGTATGAAACTTATTATTAGTAGAGAAACAAAATTGTGGTCAAAACTTTCCGAACGATAGTTTTATATATGTATTTCATTTGTAGTAGCAGAAAAATATAATTATACATATACATCAATAGAGAATTTACTGATCTACAAGAATCCACCGAAACCATCTTTATAGAATGTTTATTTTCTTATATTTCAATTTGACGTACATGCCTGAAATATAGACTGTCAAAAGTTTTCGAACGATTTATTAATATTTTAATACATGTCGTTTACTGTCTATGACAGCTTAGCATCATATTGACATACGTCTAATTAGTCTTTGCAAATAGGATTTGGACAAGGAATTTCAGTTTCAACTTATTTTTGCAAATGAGTCGTCACATTTCGAAAGTTTTTTGCCATTCACCAATCTTTTTACGTCACTCCCTAGATTTTGTGATGTCAACCTCCTTTATTTAAAGATTAATGGTTCTTCAGACACTTTAAATGTTCAAAATTGTTGGTTTCGCAAATTTGCAAATGTGTTGAAATTGTTCTAATTAATGGAAGCTTGCCAACTGACGATTCAATTTTTCAAAACTGTCAAAATATTGGTTCTTTAAAGTCCACTTTACTATTACCGGTATAATTGTTGAGTTGATTTCTGAAAAACTGAGAAGAATACATTTAAATTTCTGATCATTTGGAAACTTTTGTCGGGCTAAAAAATAAACTTAAAAATTTTTGTATAAATATGATTTTTGTGTATTCTTGTAGATCAGTAAGTTCTCTATGGATATACATAGAGTTTTCTATTACTCCAAATGAAATACGTCAAAGTGCATAAAGTATAGAAATGGATATCGTTCAGAGACTTTTGTGCGCAACTGTATACTACAAAAGTAAGTAAACACCCTTTGATTTAGTTATGTAATAGTCGCAATGGTGGCCATTCTGCAGTGACATTTTTGGTAAATGATCAGATAGAGAATGTGTGTACTTCTTACATTCTTCTAACGACAATAATTGCCACTTTTCTTCGATTAAATGTTTTAAATTATTAATAATATTTAGTCTACTTTGTGCTATCTTTAACTTAAGAATTGACGATAAATCAGGGCGTTGCGGTGACCACTCTAAGGTATTAATACAATTGTTTTTTAAATAATTTTTAATAATTTTTGCTTTATGAATCGAAGTATTGTCCTGTTGCAGGATGAAACTATCCTCTATTAATTGTTTGCTCTCAGGAATGATTACTTCTTCTATCAATTTCAAATATACAAAGGCGTTAACTTTACCAATCTTTCTACTCCAAATGAAGAAACACATCCCCACAGCGTAACACTTCGATCCATTGACTTTAGTGTCGGTTTAATGCACTGATACGAAAGAATTTCATTTTTTCGCCTCGACAAAAACATTCTACCATAACTAAATCTTAGTCGAATCATTGATTCATCGGTCCACGGTATTTTTTCCCAGCATGTGAGAGGTTTTAATACAAGTGCATGATAAAAATTCATCCTTTTTTTAAATATTTTGTTTAGATAAATAAGGTACTTTTCTTGCAGAACGGCCCCGTTTTTCTACTGCGTGTAGTCGTCGCCTTAAGCCCGATTTATACATAACCGGGCCATGTCCGTTCCGGAGCAGAAATCTAAATTAGTGGTTGTGTTTTTGTGAATAGTACTTTACACATGAACGAAACAGTGAGGAAAAGAACATCGTTTCGCCCCGGATCGGACGCGGCCCGGTTAAGTACAGTGTTGACTCGAAAAATGACTGAGTTTCAGAACCGACAACAGCCCTTTTTCGAGTCAGGTTCGATCTCGGGCACGACGGAACTGGAAGACTCGCACTGGCGAGGAAGTGGCGAGGATAGAGAAATCCCTTTTTCAAATCAAACTCAGGCGTCGTTCTTTGAGTCAAACTGTAAGATTGTCCTTATATCGGGACATTACTGTATAAAGCCCGATTATTATCGTTTGCATTGACGAAGAGTTCCGGCCTTCATTTTGAAGTTGCACACGAATTTTAATTACTGACTTGAATGGATCTATTACTAAGATATTGACTATATTTGATAGTCAATCCTTCCACTTTCCGAAGAATTATACTTTATTATAGTACGGTACCGTATAACATCGTACATTGTCGTGTCATATATCAGGCACACTGAATTTATCGAGATTGTAATTTCTTTTTCAACGAACAATTAGGTTGACAAATAAGTTCGTTCGGTTTTTGTCATTTATTTCATTCTAAAATACCAAACGAACTTATTTAGTAACCCAACAAATATGATGTACAATTATTTGACAAATTTTAATAATGCATTCCGTTGCATCGGAAAATAGGTTTGTTCAGTTTTTTATTATGTTATGAATTATAACAACTGAACGAACTTATTTGCCAATCCAACAGTTTGCGAATTCCGTAAATAATATTGAATTTTAAAAATACAAATATATGACAAACATAAATAATATATGCAATATATTTTTGCATATGCATTTGAAAAAATATATGCAGAACATAAAAAATACGAAATATGCAAAATTTTCATAATCTTCTAATCATATAAAAAATTTCTGTCTAGGTTTCATTTCTCTTTCTGCATTCTATAAAAACATACATTTGCATAAACATTCGTAGTCTAGACATAAAGCTTGCTATTTGAAGTACTATTGCCAATATTCTTTCTCTAAAGTTTGCCAAATCGATTCGCTTCTCCTTCGAGAGTTTCGTACCCTTCTAAACGGATGTGACCCCCAATTCGAGGACAAGAAATTTCGACTCATAGAATCCGCTAACGATTCCTTCTACCGCACGGAACGTCAGCCGCGAACGAAATCGAAGGAAATCGCTCGATGTCGGCCCGAGGCGTCATGCGAGCACGTGCGGCGACTCAGGAAGGGTTCTGAAGGTTCAACGTGTCATCGGGGTACCGAACCTCGAATTCGCCTGGCAGTCAACCGGTATTATTGATCAAAACTTTGCCTATCATCTGACAGCTTGTTGTCCGATGTTACCATGGCATCGCCGATCATTCGGAATCCGCTTCTCTCGTTCGTCTCTTTCTTGCTCGTTCCGTCGACGCCGCGCCGCGCCGGTCGCCCTTCTCGCCGACCGTGGACGATCTAAATGGGAAACTTTTACCTCCGCGTCGAAACTCGGCCACGTCGAACCCCCGAAAATTAAGAGAGCCCGCCCGTTAGCGCTCCCAGGCTTAATTATCCCCTCCTTATCAGCGACTTCGACGCGCAACGGCTCGGAGATGAACGAACCGATGAATAACTCACGCTCCACGAAGAGAGTCAACTTTATGACCAACTTTTTTACTTCAATTCCTTTTTTTTTTTAACTTTTTTGTAAAAGTTAGTTATTGGTTTGTTTTAAATGCAGTAGATTTCAGTAGAACCTCGAATAATCGACTGATATTTGATACTTGTACCAGTGATTATGAAAGTGCTGTAAGTCATATACAGGGTGTCTCACGACAAGTGCCGTTTGATGTAATTGTTGAACGGTAGATGATAGGACAAAAATGTAATGAGACTTTTGTAGAATGTCACTGTGGGGGAAAAATTGTTTACCTTAAATTTTTCAAGGTCATAACAAGGTCATCCTATATTCTTTTAAATGGAATGCTATATTTTTGTTTGTATATTTTGAAATTTATTCTTAAATTTTATTTAATTGGCTTTTCTTCTTTTATGCCCCTGAAAATATGAATTTGCATAAACATCCGTAGTCTACTGATAAATAATTAAATTATATTGTAAATTGTATAAATTTATGTTTTAGCAGTAAAAAAAAATCTATAGTTTGCAGGTCTGTTAGATTAGAAAGCAACATTGAAATAGGAATTCCCCTGAAATGATCAGAAATTAGTTCTTTAATAGTAGCTTCCGTAACTTGATGATCTCATGGAACAGTTTGGCAGTCCCTGTTCTCGTGTTCAGGAGAAACTGTCTGTCCTACGCGATTGGGACTGAAAAGTTCGTGAAGCTTGCCAAGAAATTTCCGAAGCTCCATTCCGCGATCTGACCGATTGATGGACGGTGGAATCATTCATGACACGAGAAATGGAACTGTACACATAAAGGTACCGTTCCACTAGCCAGCGGTGCGGTACGCACGATCTTCAAAACAACTTGAAACGATAAATTTTTGTGCACTTTATTCACGCTTATATCCTCGTCCGTGCGTTAATAGAGCGCAGGATCAGAAAAGATAAGTTTCGATCATCAAAATAGAATTTTCAGTGGTTTTAAAAATCAAGCACACCGCGACGCTAATTATTTATTGGAACAGCACCTTAAGAAAACTGCCTGAATAAAACGATAAAATAAAATAAAATTTTAGATAAATAATTATAAAATTAAATAAAAAGTAAGAGTGAATCTGTATCTATGATAAAAACACACCATTATCATTTCTGACTGGTTTTTATCACAGAAAAAAGCCATATCAATATCTTGGAAATTGATTAACTTTTGATTAAGATTATTACTGAAATTCATCCTTAACAAAAAGCTTTTTCGATTTCGGAGGTACGACAATGCAATTTCGAGAGAAGAAAGTAGAAAAAAATGGGGAATTAAATTGTACCTAACAATACAATTAAAAATTACTGTACTTACTATTTGATGCTCAAGTAATGGAAATACAGAAGTATTTTACTATCAAAATAACGAATGAAAATAAACTAGATGAAAAGGAGAAACTGAGTAACACAAATGCCTCAACACTCATAAAGATGATTTGTATTTTTGATTGTTTATTTAACAAAAAAACGCTCATGCAAATATGACTTTCTAAACTTACAGGAAATGGCAAATGAAAGTTCGTTTGTCTCTATGTTCGAGGATTCGTTCCCCGACAACGAGGAGGATATCGAAAATTATGTATTGAAGTTGAAAATATCCTTTTTCCAGTATTTATTTCTAAATTTTTTACTTTTTATTACTAAATTATTTCTAAAATTTATTTATAAATTTCAATGCTTCAATATTTTCCATAACGTTTCAATTCTCACGATGCATTAGAAAACTTCAGAGAGGAATTCGACTCGGAATTCTTGCAGCGGGCTCTGCAAGATTGTCTGTCCTCTTGTCCAGAAGATTTGTTGGATGAGAAAGTCTTCCAAAAAACGTTTCCCTTCGCGCACAATCTTTTGATCGAGGTAAATGAAATTTTTTATATCCAGACTGCGGATTTCTATGCATATCAAATGTTAATATGCAAAAATCTATAAGAATGTTTATAAATTGTAAAATACAAAAAATATAAAAAATAAAGTAAGTGCTAAATTATTTACAAAATTAGATACAAAATTAGACATTCAATGTATCTGTAAACATTTGTATCTGTAAACATTTGAATTTGCGTAAAAATCTACAGTCTAATTATTACTGAAATTTGGACGTTTATGCAAGCTAAAAGTTTAAATAATTCGAAATTTGTTGTTAACTGTTGTACTACGATTCTTCCTAGCTTGTGGATATGTAAGATATTTTAAATACTAAATGAATCGTAAAATTATAAATCATTGATTGCACAATTTCTGAAGATAATACAGTATGTCTTTGGCTTTCAAACACAGTCATAATTTTTTCCTCTAACGCTTATATCAATATTGGATGTAATTTATATTACGAGTGCGACTGGTTATTATTAGACAGCGGATTTTATGCATTTATGACTTTGCTAAGTACGCAAAAAAACTATAAGACTGTTAACATATGCCTAAATATACAAAAAATCGAAAATATAATTCAAATTCGAATGTTTAGAAAATTAATCATAGCATTACTCAAATTTCAATTTCTTATTTGCGATTGCAAAAATTTTATTTTGCATTAAAATCCGCAGTCTAGTTCACCCTATATAGGGTGAAAGACTTGGTTTACTGTCACCTGGCAAATTACTGTCATCCTCAATTATTTTATCTAAAGTATTTAATAAAGAATATGAAATTACTTTAAATAAATTAAACCTACAAATGAAACCATGATATATGATACATGAAAATACAGGCTTGAATATTCATGTTTATGAGACTTCTGTCATTAACGCAGGAGAAAATAAAAAACTGAATAAAAAAACTACAAACTACAATATTACAATATTATAATTTTATTATATACTTTATATTAAAAGTAGAATAATATATAATACAATACTTAATCTATTAAAATCATAAAATAACAATAATATTTTAAATAACAGAATTATAAAGGGTGACACTAATAGCTACTAAAATTTTTTATTTTTAGCTAACGAATTTATAAACGAAGGTAAACATTCCAACATTAAAGAAATCTTTTTTCTTCAAGTAGATATATTAAATAATAGTAAATAAATATCAAAATGTTTGCTTTCGGTGCGTAAACACAAAACTGTATTAACTATATCAGAATCAATCCCTAACCCTGCCTCTGGGTCTTATTTAACCCATTGACATAATTTGTTTCCTTTAAGAACGGTTAAATTTTTTAGAAAAATGTCAGAAGAAGGGTCACTGGTTTGCGATACGTTTTTAAGTGAATAACAACCTTTGAAAAAATCCAAAAAAATTCATACAGCATCCTTAAACCTTCTATATTAAAACTAGAATAAAAGATTTAGGCAATAATTTGTTTATCTATGTTATTATCGAAAATATGCAAAGTGAGGAAACATACTTTTTAAATTTACTAAGGCATGAAACATCCCAATTTATGAAGTAAGGGTTAACATTTAAATTTCTTATTTCATGAAGTTGTATAAAAAATTCGTGATCCGTATTCTTAATAACATAATAATAATAAAAGTTGGTCCATTCAGGATTTTTGAAAGGAACATAGGATTAAAGTGACAGTAATTGGGTCTTTTACCTTATTCAGACTCTTATTTTATTCGTACTGATTCGCCCTCGTCTGCAAGGTACTGAAAGATATAGAAGAAACGCTGAACGCGAGCGCGGAAAGAAGCTCGGTGGAGCCAGTAAACCAACAATTACTGGTTTGTCATGATTTGATGATCGTGTGGGAGAAATCCGGGGAACGGGTGTTGAAGATCCAAAAAGCGTCCTCGGCGAATCTAAAATCCTTATTAAATACCGTGCCAGATGTGGTTAAATTAGTGTTCGAACACTGCAGAGCAAGGTAAATGTGACATCAACTTTATATAAAAACCGGGTTTGAATTTTAAATAAGAAATTATACACTGATGTAAAACAGAAACCGTAAATCAATAGATGAATTTAACTAATTAACGACGCACGGTGATCAATAGGCGTGAAAAATTGGAAAAAATCAATAATATCTGAAAACTTGCATTATTTGAAAATATGAATATCAAACGTACCTCTTATAATAGTCGTAGGCAGTAAATTAATTATTTTATTAAGCAGTATAACTAGTAAATATAAGTATATCTAATATGTAAGTAAATATCAGTAATAATATAAAAATAAGTAAAATATAAAACTTGTGTTCTTATTATAGGCTCTTCATTCATAATTTTTGCTGTGGACATTTTAATTTATACTGTCGTTTTTCTATGTTCATTTACCTAAACAGCATCAGGGGTGGCCAAATAGTCAAAATATTAAAGAAATTAGTGATCACAATCATTCTGATCACTTTGAAGGTCGGTAGGTACTGTATATCTTCTAAAACACAGAACTCAATAATTCGCAAAAAGTAGCAGCTATTATCGAATTCTACAATTGCATCAATGAGTATTGTACTAAATGCAACAAGAAAGAACTCATTCCAGTAGATTCCAAAGAAGTTACGTATCGTTATTCATCGCACCTGCTATTTAAATGAGTCATCGATTATTATTCTATCCTGTAGCCATATTTTGAGTTCTTAAGACAATTTGGAATAATTTCATTTTAATTGAAAAGAAATATGATTTTTTAAATTTAGATGATTTTCAATTATTTACATTTTTTTCAGTTATAAATAAGATAAAACGCGATCACCTGCATCATTGCGATTTCATGTCAGTGACGTTGCGCGATTTGTTTGTATTTGTGAAAAACATAGTAGTATGCAGAATCGCAGCAACTTTTCGAATCGGGGCAAATACAGTGTTGACTCGAAGAATGGCTCGGGTTCAGAACCAAGCGCAGCCCTTTTTCGAGTCGGGTTTGATTTCGATCACGACGGAGCGAGGAGACTCGCACCGGCGAAGAAGTGGTGAGGATAGAGAAATCCCTTTTTCGAATCAAACTCAGGCGCCGTTCTTTGAGTCAACACTGTAAGATTGTCCTTATATCGAAACAGTACTGTAGTTATACCTATTAGACTTCAATAAATAAAAGTACACAACGGTTCATAATCTATAAAATATTTTCTTTTCTATTTTCGTCCAATTTTTCCGCGTCTATCGACCACTGTGCGACGCCTCGTGCTTCTTCCGTTATATTTAGTTTTGAAAAAATCGTCGGTCGTGACGATGATGTAATTTCATAGTCGTCGTATTGTCGTATGATTCGCAATTAGAAGTTGTACTTGGAAAAACGTTTGCATTTCCTGAACCGCGTTGTAGCGAATCCGCGTTTATAGCAAATTCGCGTTGTAGGAAAATTTCCTCAATTTCTAAACCGCGTTATAGAAGGGTTGCCTGTATTCAGAATGGAAAAATCGTTTTTCCTGAAAATCTTCCGACGCGACGAAACAGTAAAATTTCCGTTACAGTCAGAAACAGTACGGAATTCTGTTCCAAGGCGCGTCGGAGAAACTGACTGGTCTCTTTCGTAAAGCGAAAACGATTTTGAACCTATTCCTGGCCACTTTGGACGGTGTAATCGTTTTCGACACGGATGCGGAATTGGAAACGGAGCTGTTGGTAAAAGGTGAGCGATCCTATTACGTCTTAATGATTTCTTAACCCGAGCCACTTTCATCCCTCTCATCAAATACAAGCAGGGAAATATCGCCACCTCGTCGAATTTTCGATTTTGCTTATCTTTTTCTTCGAATATTAATTTAGTTCGATAAACGCAGACCTACTGTACAGAGTCTTTGCTCGTTGTAATCTCGCGAATCGCTACCAGCAGTCAACTTGCTACGTACATATTTCCCTTTTACGCTCCTAGTGATAAGCGGCATTGGATCTTTGGTCACCATCTCGCACAAATTGGATATGAAGACCTACGTGGACACGTCCAAAACGTTCGGCAAATTGGCCACCACGTATCAGCACTGTTTGAGCCGGGATCAGTCGATCAACGTCATTTTGCATATCGAACAGATGACGAGAATCGTGTCGTCGATGCTTTCGTTGCTTCAGGTATGATATGAGAATCTGAGACAATGCCAGGACACTTTGAAGTGGTTAACACAGGCAGCGAAATTTTCATAGTTCCGCTTTAAATTTCTTATGTTTTTAATCTTTATCGATCAAAGCTTGAGTCACGTGATCAAATCACGATCAGTCAAAATCCAGGATTTTACCAAAGCATTCGCACTTGGCGATCAGAAATAATCAAGTCCTATTACAGCTTCTTTCAGCTTTATCCGTTCATTGAAAAAAGAAACAATATCGTTCTCCACATATTGCGTTCATTTCTAATAAGTAGACTGCGGATCTTTATGCAAATTCATATTTTCAAAAGCATAGAAAAGGAAAAGTAACTCAAATAAAAGTGTCTTTGCTCTTCTAAATATTATAAAATTTATTTTATTTTCGATATTTCATGTATTTTTATATCTATGGGTATCCTAATAGGTTTTTATAATTTAAAAGTTGCCATAAATGTATAAATATCTGCAATCTACTAATAAGGATACTGCAGTGCAGTAGAAATTTCATTAACCGACTTGATATTTGCAATACAAAATTCTAATAACTAGTAAACCATTGTTACATTAATGTTTAAGTTTTACTAGAAGTCCTTCATTACTCTTATATTTGGTTTATTAAATAATTCTAATTTTAGACCTTAGAGTTCCTACTTTTTACGTAATGCGGACTAAAATAGTTACATACAATCGCTCTTTCTTTGACTTCAATTGTTGTCTCCATTAGTATTTTTGATAATTGATTAAGGAATTAAAGGATTGAGGAATTGATTTACGGGAAAGACGCTGCATGTTTACAGAAATTGACACTGTTCCTAAATTTGATAATACTTAGGATTCCCTCGAGAAGGTCGACGAAAGAAAAGTAAAAGTAATCAGTCACTCGTTGCGAATATTGGACCGATTATTCGCAGCCTATTGCTCCTGCCTGAACAACGAATCACTCCCATGCGCGATCGAGCTCCTCTCGCAAATGCACAGGTATCCAATCACACGTGACTCTATTTCTCTACTTTTTCCGTCAACACCAAGACTATCTACCATTATTTGCCCTGCAACCAGGTGTTCCCCGTCTTGTTTGCAAAAATCGCAGGCCGACGATAAAGCGATCGAACTCATAAGCGCCCATATATCAAGGGGAACCGAAACGTTATTGAACACCGTCTTTGAAATCTCCGATTTCAAACAGGTTCGCTAATTGTATCGCATTCGACGTTGTCCAGACATAAAGCCGAACCGTTCGACTTGAATACTTTACTAAACATATTCAGGTCTGGGGTCTGGACAAGGTCTTCAACACTTTATCAGTATATAAATTGATGGTGGTCTCTCGCGGTATTTTAGGCGTTCTTTGAATACGGAAATCAACCAGATATAGACACGCTCGGCTATCACTTGCTGACGGTCGGTATCATGAAAAAGTTAATCAATAAGCCATTTGAACAGCACTGTAGATGGACGATGGGCGCGGAATCGATCATTGATCTCGCGTTGAAGACTATTGATGACAGTAAGTATTTAAATATTTTTTCTATAGCTTTCTCGACAAGGTTAGTAAACAAAACTACAAATAAACAAACGTACGAGTGTTAAGACACGATTGCAAATAATCAGCAGTACAATATGGCAATCTGTAATAAATATGCATTCTACTGAACATTGATAAAATAAAATAATCGCCTCGCCATATCAAACTAGAGTTAAAACATTCATTCATATGTTGGGAACAAAAAAGCGGGTGTTTCATACCATCGGCAATGTAAGATGTGTAATTTTGTAAGTTTTCGTATAACAATTTGATCATCGACTGCAAGTTTTTCGAATTTTATGATTTCAAGTAATGAGACATCTAACGAAAAAAGGTAACCAGTCTTTCGATTTTTAAAATTGAAAATATTCTAACTATTTGCAACGTGAATACTTCGTTTGCATGCTTTGTTCATTTTATACTGAACTTTATTTTAAGAGAAAGGTATTAAACAGAAAAATCTGGCTTTTCAGAACTTTGTTCGGTTATTTGTTGAAAAATACGAAACAGTAAACTTTTAAAATAACAATATAAACGAAATCTTCTGAAACATACAAAATAGTAAATTTCTAAAATAACAATATAAACCAAATTTTGACAAAGTGTATCACTATTTAATGTCCTTCAATACTTTTTGAATTATTCCAGTAGAATACCGAAGCCTGAATAAGTAGTTTTCTCCAGAATTTTCAGATTTCGGACGTAAAAAAAATAAAACCTCAGAAATTCACTAATTTCCTTAAACCTCAGAAGTTCAAATTTAAAAAAAGCAATAAGTTTAATTTTATTATTAAAAAAAAATCAAATGACAAATGTTCGTTGCACAAAAGTACAGGAACAGATCTGCGTCGGGGAAATAAGATTACCAATCGCGCAGGAAATCGGGGAGAGACCGCGACAAGCGCCGCTGTATGAAGCTACTTTGGTGTCGATCTGCGGTCTTGTCGTCCAAATTCCTGCGGACGGATTTTACGCCATCGAACTGATTCTACTGAAACACTTGCTAAGCAACCGACTTTGGAGTTCCTTGCTCAGCTCGGACGTCTGGTGCTTCGTAGGCCGGTTCGTGTCGAACAATATATCCATTGTGAACCGAGTAGGAAACCGCTGAAATGCTAATAAAAATGCTATAAGATTGCCTTAATTGCTTTAATCGCCGAAAATATTGGCTTCGCTTTCTATGCTTGGCTTCATTTCTTCACAAAGAGAAAAAATAAGTCTATCCGATTATGCTATAAACTGTTTTTTAAAACTTTTTCCGGTTTCTCTCAAGATTTGCACAGGGTAAACAAGCCACTGGATGAACAGCTTAGCTGATTTCGACATTTATATTAAGGTTTTCCTCAGAAATATTTGTTTTATAAACAAAACTCACACGCTTTGCTCTATAAAATGTGTGAATTTGAAGAAAAAAGTAGTTTTATGTAATAGAATTAATTTATTCAATCATAAAGTGATAAAAATTCTACTCATAGTCTGTATCAGTAGATGAAGGATATAATGAAATTTTTTCGCATACAAAAAATACTTTTATTGCAAATGTTAACAAACGATTTCTCTACAAACTGAACAAACAATAATATAAATTTAAAAACCTAGTTTTTTTTATAATTACCGGTTAATTAAGAATCGGTCCATCTATTGGCGTGTTTACCCAAGCTTTACCCAGCTTTCAGTTTAAACAACTTCTCTGTTTTCTTCAGCGTCGGTTCCTCGAAGCTCTGCGTCCGCCACGTAAAATATTTACTGAAACTTTACGCCGAATTATCACGGCGATACAACAGCCTCGAGGTTGTTATGTTAGAGAATTTGGCCGGAAGATTGTACAACCTCCTAGCCGAAGACACGAAACATTCTTTGGTGACGGAACTCGATGACCTCGAAGGTCCTATGTGGATGCCGCTCGCACGATTCCTGCCGCCGAGGACGAAATCGTTTTTACAGAATCGGCTGGCTCGCGTGATCAACGAAATCGGCAAAATGTATGCGGATGTGCAGCGGCAACCTACCGCGCAGAATTGGAATCGAATGGTAAGTTTTAAATCGATGGAACACTATCCGCTCTGCTGCTCGAAAGCTAATCATGACTTATTCGTTTTAACACGAGGTCACGGTGATGTCGTTCGTCGGAAAACTCAACTACACCGGGGAGAAAAGTACTGTTGACAGTGTCTCTCATATGTGGAACCGTATAGCGAATACAATTGAAATGTTTGAGGAGAGACAACTGGACATGTTGTCCGAATTTCTGTCGAAATTATTTGACGCCACTCGACCTGATCCAAGTCAGGACTGTAATTTTTCTACGGTACGCCATATTCCTTTTATAAGTCTTTACAGCCTCTGCTTAAAAAATTTGTACCAATTTGTAAATTTGTATCCAATTTGTAAATTGGTTAAAAAAAAAGGCACACATGCCAAAATGCAATTTCAAGATAATCGATTTCAATGTTTTCATTACAGTATTACTTAATAAAAAATAATGCAATTGCATTTCATTCTTTTCAAGAATGTAGTAACACTGTCATTAAAACGTTTTGGAAACGGAAGTAATGATTTGAAAATGATATTTT
Organism: Perdita meconis; assembly: GCA_030770465.2. Lineage (NCBI taxonomy): Eukaryota > Metazoa > Arthropoda > Insecta > Hymenoptera > Andrenidae > Perdita > Perdita meconis. Next base: position 7,974,783 of record JASKOS020000005.1, on the reverse strand, counting down.
GTTTTTATTTATAAGTTTTAAAAAATTGATTATGTGCCCTTTTTCTATAAAAGGGATAAACTCGTAAAAAATGTGTTTTTCTTTATTTATTCAAATATAATTTGATTACTTATTCAGTTATAAATTTCTTCTACATTATTAAACTAAAAAATAGAAAGTTAAATAGAAAAATAAGCAAAAAATATAATTTCTTAAGTGTTTAGTTTTAAATAAGTTGAATGTAGAATTGATTAACTCGAATAAGTTAAACAAAAGCATATTCATAATCTTTTTTCAAAACTATTACACATATTGTTCATCAGATGTCTGTAATAAGTAATAAGTGCATATCGACATGATTAAAAACATTAGGTTGCAACAAAAGTTCGTAGCGTGTTCCAATTTCCAATGCATTGCATTTGAAAAATACTCTTAAAATTTCTTAAAATTGTTGGAATATTCTTGATTTTCCTTAAATTTCCGTGAAATTTGTTGAATTTTTAGAAATTCCTTAATTTTCCTTGAAATTCCATGAACATTCTTGGTTTTCCTGAAATTTTTCTTAGAATTTTTTGTGTATTCGGATGAGTGATTTTTTTTATTTTATATTACGTTTCCTTCAATTTTCTTGGAATTCCTGGAATTCTCTTGGTTTTCCTTGAAACTTCTCGAATTATTTCTTCGAGACTTCTTGATGTTCGTTAAATTTGTCTGTAATTCCCTGAATCTTCCTAAAATTCTTGAATTTTTAAAATTTTCCTTACGATTCTTTTAAAATTCCTTCAAGTTTCCTTTAATTTCCGTGAAATTCCATAAATTTTCTTGAAATTCCTAGAATTTAAAAAAATTTTTCCTGAAATTCCTTGAATTTGCCTTAAAATTTCCGACAATTTCTAGAACACAAAAGAATTAAAAATCTTACATACAATTTAATTAAGAAACTTTTATTTTTACTTCGGTTCGTGCGAAAAATCAAATTTTTGGAAGTCATTGCCTATATCATTACAGCTTCAAATTTCTGGATCTGAATCAATCCTATTAGAGATATCTTCTTTCCTTGACAATGTTGGCGCCCCTAGGCCTGTGCCTTTTGTGCCTTAGCCTAAAGCCAGCCCTGGATATAATGGACATACATGCAGTTGAATAAGTTTATGTGTAAATATTTCAACATTGTCTTCCAATTTCACTGAAAGAATACTATGAACTTCAGTTCCAACCCAATAAAACCGCGAGACGTGAATCGTTTCCCACTAATCGCAACCAATCGCCAAAAATCAGTTAACATTTCAGTTCCTGAAAGCAGCGATAACGTCGTACTTGTGCTTCCCCGCGCACGTGAAGGTGGACGCGTCGCACTATTTGAGAAACAACGCAGTCTCCTTCGGAAATTGGAGCCCGAGCACGGCGCACGGTTTAGCGGAGCTGTACTGCCACCTCCTGGAGGACGAGAATCCGTGGGTGCGTCAAGAGGCCTTCGAGTCTTTCGATCACGTGGCCCACGTATGCCCCGACGAGGACCTCGTCGCGTCGATGGCCGCCGCGATCACTAGAAGGTCCTCGCTGAGCGAATCCCTTCCCGCTTATCTTTCGGGCGCGTGCTACTATGAGTTCCGCGACTTCGCGAACCTGCAACATTATTTCCGACACGTAGCGAGCGATTCGCGAACGGCCCGCCACGTGTGCCCGCGATTCGAGGAATGCGAAAGAATTGGGAAGGTTCCTAGATTGGAGACCCAAGCGGGAGAGGTTCGAGGGTTCGTCGAATCCATCGTGAGTCCGATAAATGATCTCGACGAGTCCGTAAATAAAACGTGTGATGAACTGAACGATATCTTGAAAAAAAGCGGCGATATCAGCGACGCGGCTTTACGCAAACTGCGAATCGTTTGTGCGAAGATTCTCAGTTTCACGGAAACGCTTAAGTGAATCGGGCACTGTGCGATTTTTAAATAGGAACGGAACGAAAGATAAACATAAAGAAGCTCATATTTCAGATTGAACATAGACGGAGAAATAGAAATCAGAGTGTTTTGGTGATTATAAGGGGTCATTTCAGGCGAAATCGGATATTTTTGGGGTACCACTTCAGATTTTTATCAAATTTGGATATGTTGTAGTTTTTAGGAATATATAAACGCATGTCAAAGGATTTTTATAAATTTTAAAAATTGTTGGTTTTACAGCTGTTTCAAATTTGGTGTTTACTTTGTTTCTATTAATTCTAATTTTTAAACTAGCAAACTAATAAAAATGTCCTTTTGGGTATTTATAGTGAAGACATAGAGCTACCTATTAAAAATTATTTCAGTCGAAAAAAAAATTTTTTTAAGCCTTTTGCAATTGTTGTTAATAAATGCAGGATTTTCATAGGTAAAAACTATTTAAAAATTCGAAAAATATGGAGGATGTGGTCTCATTTGTCCTCTTTACGGACAAACTTTCAAAAATGTGGAAACTTTAATAGTAGTCGTATGGAAATTAATTAAATTGAACGCTGCGCGTCGAAATCCACCGATTAACTATTCGGCCGCTAGTAAAGTCCATATTTTTGAAAATTTGTCCGTAAAGAGGAAAAATGAGGCTATATCTACAATTTTTTTCGAACTGTTAAATAGTTTCCAGTTATGAAAAACCTGCATTTGTTAACAAAAATTGCAAAATAAATGCATAACAAAATCTTTTGTCAACTGAAATAATTTTTATTAGATAGCCTTATACCTTCACTATAAGCAAGTAAAGGCACATTTTTATCAGTTTGCTACTTTAAAAATTAGAATTAATAGTAGAAAAGTCAACATCAAATTTCAAACAGCTGTAAAATCAACAATGCTTGAAATTTGCAAAATCGCTTAAAACGCTTAATCCAGGCCACCTAAATAGTTTTTCTATCTCTGGAAATCCAAAATATATTTACAATATTAAATAAATGGTTCAAAAATGAATCAAGGAAAAAATGGTTTTCGAAATGCCATATTTTAATGTTTTTTTATTTTTTTTTTTTTTTTTTAGATGACCTTTTTTAAGCGAAACATACTGTATATCCCTAAAAACTATAACATATCCAAATTTGATCCAAATCTAAAATAGTATTCCAAAAAGTGTCCAATTTCGCATGGAATGACCCTAATACAATCGGGGAAAAAATAAATTGATGAAATAGAATAAAATTTCTTCATTGCGAGATTTTATTTTCTAGGAAATCGACTTTAGATATTCGCCAAGCCCAGTTAACTAAAGACTGCTTAAATAATCGTAACATAATTAGCAAAGCAATGATTCTGCGTGAAAAAAATTAGTTGAAAATATGAAATCAAATATTTTCATATCAGGCTTTGCTTCCCAGGAAATTGATTTTACTCCTGCATTTAGTTATTGTTTATTGAAACAATCTCTAAGGGACTACAAATAACTAGGAGGCGATATTCATAGTCGCTTCTTATTCTTCTAGTAATATTTAATATTTGCTGAAGTTCCTCTTCTCAGAAAATAAATTATTATATTATAATAAATAATTAACGTTAACAATTCGCAAACATTCGCGCGCTCGGCTCTTTATTCTTTTATTTTCGGTTATTGCATGAAATGTTATTCAATAAATATTCAAATCGCAAAGTGTGATGGACAATACCCGCGACACTGAATTCTAAATTACAAAGTATTATTCCAAATACAATAACTCGCAGCGAGTCACGTTTGTCCGTTGACCTTTTTTGACGTCGGGAAATTTTTGATTTAATTAATAGAGTAATTAATTCAAGACATCACTTAACTTTCTCCATAATATATTACAAAAACTGTGAATAGTATATGTGGAACTACAGTTTCTACTTCCTGAACACTACAAAAATCAAAGATACGAAACAAGTATTATTCCAAAAATAAGTTTTATGTGATTATTTAATCTCGCAAAATCTTAACTCTGCGAGGTACGAAATCCCGGCGTCAAATATATCGAGCTATAATTATTTTGAAAAGATAATAATTACCAAACTGGACCTGGAGAAAACGTTTATTAAAATACAATGTTACTGAAACTTTTACGGAATTTAGTCGTACATAAATCTAGAATCTTTCGTGACTGACTGGATAACTTTTTTTTAGCCTTTTGTAAATATGCACAGTAACCGGTACTTTTTATGAGATAATAGTTCAAGTTATCTAGCTACGTGTTTTAACGCGAGAAATGCAGCGGTTCGTGTCACGTGTGGCGAAAACATTAAAGTGCCCGTTTGCTACGCGATTGGTTGTTGCGTAAAGCATCAACCGCTTCAGCAGAAGAGTAGTTTACTCTCTGCTTCAGTCACAAGTGCCACAGAGTTTTAACGTGCTTCCACGCTAAAGTTGCTCCTACTGACGCACACTCTGCGCAACTTTTTACAGTGATTATTTTTAATACTTTTCTGTATTGCAGTATTATATCGTTCCTGCGTTTTAAGTTTATATAGCAGTGCGGTGCCTGTGTATTTTAAGCACGAAAACCGGCGAAAACATTCTGTACATCTGACGTGTTTGCTGAATATTGGGTAACGTTGTCTGTATACCTTTTTTAATTTTCTACTGTTTTTACTTTTTTCGATTAATGTAAAAGTGCCGTTTGTCATTGTAATTTTTAAAGATGCAACTATTAAAAAATACGAAGACAATAAAACACTGTTAATAATAATATTTATACATATAAAATGTCTGTTTTAGAAAGGGATAATTTGTAAAAAGAAACTTCAGTATTTTGTGAAATTGTTTGCAAAGATTTCGATATAAATTTTATATTATTTATTCTTGTTTTAGTGTTAATAATTATGCGTTCTGAAACGCATTGGTTAAAGCATAAAGTGCAACTTACTTGTTTTTCAAATGTTAGCCACGTATGTGCGTGGATCTTAGACCGGATATATCGAACGCAATTGAATTATGCTCACTAAACATTCGAATTGAAGTCGATATTTGTCGTTAATATCGATGTGAATATTCGAAAAATTTTCCTGCATAGCAGAATTCTTTTTTTCATTTATCGACTTTGAAATGCATGATAAAACAAACATAATTAAAAATATACGATCTCATTTAAAAAAAATAAAAATGATACGGAAATCTTCAAGAAAAATTGTTCGAGTCTTTTTCAAGTCGATCTTTAAAAATTTCAACAGCTTTTGTATAAATCGTTTCTTTGTATTTCGAATAATCTGAAAAATGATCGAAAGAATTAATACTATTTTTTTGAAAATGCTATATTTATTTTGAAAAAAGTGTAAAAACGAACAAAGTACATGAATAAACACTATTTCTTTGAATTATTTGCTTCCTAAAACAAAATTTCAATTGTATTTTCATTTCCCTTACGATATTACTTATCTAATTTACTATAGTAGAAATATTAATTGATAATAGAATAATAGATTGATAATAGATTGATAACAGAATTTATTTTTAGTGGAGAATAATATAATTGCAGCAAAATGCAAAACACACAGAAAAAAAAATATCTATCCGATGATACTGTACTTAACATAATAAATGATAAATTTATATCATTATCATCTGATGAAGTAAAAGCAAACAATATCTATTTGCATAAGGTATGTTATCTAAAGTCAAAGCACGCCATACATGCCTTGCGATAAATATATAGTAAGTACTTTAAAGAGAGCAATGTATTTAATTCTATAATAAATTTCAATAACAGGCATTATACACTTTAATAGAAAGAATGAAAGAAACGAACTCGTTATTTAAAAAAGCATATAAAAAACTCATATTCTGTGGTAGCTTTTACAAACGCACAAAAGTGGGCAAACCGAACGAATACGATTTGAATCTTGTATTCGAATTACCTGTTCCTCCTGAAAATATAACTGTGAGTATTGTACAACACCAACACGAATGTCAGTCTCTTTAGTGTATACTTCAATTTTAGCTTTACTCGACTCAACCAGCATTTACAAAAATAAAAGTACAAATAAACAATACTTCTAATTCGCTGAACGATGTTTCTTTAAAGTACAGACTGTCAGACGCAGAAAAGAGGTAAAAGAAAAATGAATACTTAACGGATTTTCTTTGTTGTATGCGACATTGTACTCAATATTATTCTGTCATTCTCAGGGGGTTAAATAGACTTGTTACCAACGATTTTCTCAATACAGATAAATTTCGCCAATGGGTAGAGGGAATATTAAGTAATGTGATAGAAACTTTACCAAGAGATGGAGATTGGTCAAAATTAATTGTAAAAGATGAAGACGGTACTTACAGCAGATTTAAGATAAAAAAAAGTGGACCGGCATTTACAATGATATTAAATACTCCAAGCGGCAAAATTATAGATATTGATCTAGCACCAGCATTGGTTTTTACAAGAACTAACATTCATGGATCTACTGCCAAACTGAATACGCTTACTAAAGTTAGTACAGTTTTCTCAGTTCGAACATAATTTGTAGCAAACAACTTTTGTCTCCGTTTCAGTATCGGAATAAAGAATGGTTTGCTATTCCGTTACCGTCGTGTAAAACTCCTTTTCCTGAAGCAATTCATTGGAGGATGTCGTTCTACCTTCAGGAAAACGAAATTCTTGCAAAAAACGGGCGTGCGAAGCCTGTTATACGTTTGATGAAGGTTTTATAATAATTTAAATGTTTTTAACAAATTCCACGGATACAATATTAATAAGTTCTTGTTACTTTTTGCAGAAATTGAGAGACATGGAGAATTGGAAGAGTATGGCGAGTTATTTCATAGAAACACTGTTGTTGAATAAATTGTCAAACTTGCAAGAAAATTTAAATACAACATCTTTGACATCATTATTTGTCACGGTAGTATAATTTGTTAATAATACATGAGCAAATTCATACAGCGCTTAGCTGTATATATGTTTCACTTGTAGATGCTAAAAGAATTACAAAGTGCGTGTCAAGAACACAGAATGCAGTATTTTTGGGATGCAAGATATAATATATTGGTAAAGATTAGTGAAAGAGAAATGAGTAACATAGCTAATCGTCTAAAGAAAATTATACAAAACATTGAAAAGTATGCAATGGAAAAACCGTTTGTAATAGCTGAATACATTTGTAAGATTTTCTTTATATTGTTTACTCAAATTGAACTGAAACAAAATATTTATACATTACGAAAACAATTATTATATAAATTTGTAATATCCTCTTTCAAAATTGCAGTAAATCAATATGAATTAGATGTATTAAAAATTGAATACTACAGAAAAAATCAACCTCCGAATGTAGATAGTATAAACAATACTATCGACGATATGAGTAATGAGATACGTGATCTACACATAGATACCACTACAGGTAACAAAATAAACTCAGCTATGTTTAGTCATTCACCCCTTATACATAAACTATGAAAAGTTTGGATACACATAAAGAATGCATCTGATTTTATTCGCTATGTCTTAATCTTCTCACTTTTTTTAAGTACGATTCTAATCTAATATAAACTGACATAAATCTACTTTGATCTTAATACGAAAGAAAATATATTGAATCTTTTGTAGAACATTAGAAAAATATAGCAACAGAAAAATTGCAAAAACTAGTTTGAAGAATAGCAATTTAATATTTGATATGTAACACTTATTTAGAAAATGTGTTAATTTAAGTAACTTTAATCATTGTGGTATTTATGCATGTAAAGAGACAGAAATAAACATTTATGCATGTAAAGAGACAGAAATAAACTATGTTCGTTAGATATAAATAATAAAAATTTAAGATTATTTCTCACGCTAGTCACGCTATTAACTGATGCATTGACGCGTCGAAGGTGGACCCACGAACGGCTCGAGGTGGTAGAGGTTCACGAACAAGGGGAATTCATTATTCGTCGAGTTTTACCATGCCTCGGGCCGTTTGTAGGCTCCATCTTCGCACGCCAACTCTGGTTGGATGGATTTTAATATACAGGGTTTAACAAAAATGTCATACGTCCTTCAAAGGGGTGATTCCTGAACAGGGTTGCCAGGGTAGGAAACACAGCCACGTTAGAAACTACGTGATTGGACGGTATACAAGGTGTCCCAAACTCGACGCGGGAACCGGAAATGGGAGATTCCTGGGGTGATTCTAAACAAGTTTTTCCTTTGCAAAAATGTTATCCGAAGCTTTGTTAACGAGTTATTAACGAAAAACATCGGCCAATCAGAGAGCGAGTACAGCGGATTAACGATGGCGTGACGACGATGACGGACCAATAGTAAGTACAGGGCACTGAACTATAAACTACCTGGAATGAGCAGTACGTGCAAAGAGTAGATATAACAAGAGGCGACACTCGAAAAGAAAATCACTTTTAGAGAAAGACAAAATAACACAGCCAATTTAAATGCCCATAGGGTGTTTTGATTGGTAATTTCATTCTTAGAAAGAGACGAAATGACACAGCCAATTTAAAGGGACACTTGGAGTGTCGCCTCTTATTATACCTATTGCTTTGGTAGGTGTATAAGCAGCCGTGCCGACAGAGAGGGCTATACGGGGTATCTCTGTCTCTTTCTTATACACGTCGCGCGGTCATTTAATTACGCGCAGTTAGTCATTTGTCATATTTGCAACAGTGTATTAGAAAAGGACAAAGATACCCCGTATAGCCCTCTCTGTCGGTACGGTTTCTCCTATCCCGATCCACTGAACTGCTCATTCCAGGTAGTTTATAGTTCAGTGATATGTATGTATGTGCATACATACTTATTACTCAAAGCTGGGGCGCGCGCTGAAATTCATCCACTGATTCGTGTTTCTATTGGTCGGTGTGTTTTGTTAATAACTCATTAACAAAGCTTCGGAGGACATTTTTGCAAAGGAAAAGGTTGTTTAGAATCACCCCAGGAATCTCCCATTTCCGGACTCTGCGTCGAGTTTGGGACATCCTGTATTTGTGTTGGAGACACGTCACGCTTTCGTTCGTAGTAGTATGTATATACAGTTTTGACTCGAAATACGGTGGGGTATTGAGACCGGGAGCATCCTTATTTCGAGTCAGGTACTACGTTTCGGCCGCTTTGATTTTGGCCGCGTAACTCGATACGGCTGGAGTAGCGGCGAGGGGACTATTGACTATCGACCTCGCGCCATCGAACAAGCCATAAATTTCGCTCGGCTCGTCGCGGCTTCGTTTGACGAAAGACGGAATACAAAAGAGACGATTGTTCGGCGGCGCGAGTCCCCTCGCCGCTACCCCAACCGTATCGAGTTACGCGGCGACTACAAAGCAAGTGGTGGGGATACGAAAATTCTTATTTCGAGTCAAGCCCAGGCACCCTATTTCGAGTCAAGACTGTATAATAAATGAAGAGTTGAAAAGGGATGAGGTGGACATTAGGACGATGAAAAGTGATGAAAAGAGGGTGGAGTTGGAAGAAGATGGTGAAGGGGGGAAGAGGAAAGGAGCTAGCGAGGAAATGTTGGGTTGGGTGGTAAAGAGCAGGGAAAGGAGGCAAGAAGAACTTACGGAATGGGTGGAGGGGTGAAGAAGGGCGTTAGGGGAGGGAGAAGGGAGGCATGGAGAGAAAGGTGGAGAGAGGAAGAGAGGAGCAAGGATAAGGAGATGGAAACGGAAGTTGAAGGAAGGGTGAGGAGAAGGAATAAGATTTAGCGTAAGCGTAAGACTGTAAATTTAAGATTAAGTATAAGGAAGAGATTGAAACTCCGAGGGGATAATAACGATACTACTAAATAACTAACTATATAAATTTATATTTATACTATTATTGATGAACTCAACACTCATGAGAAGATTAAGACCTTTCTTAATGAATTGTTATGGAATATATTTAAAATAATATTGAAGAAGAAATATTTAGAGGGTTCTCTTAGGTTCAAATCATTTAAAATATTGTAGAAATTGTTTAAGCATTTATGAGTCTTCAAACTTTAATTAAAACTATTACAATAATAAATAACAATCATTGTTTCATGTGTTTCAGTCAGAGACTTATACTGAAACCGAAATAACTGATATAATACCGATATTTTTCGGTTTCAGCCATGTGTCTCATTTCATTTTATTAATATCTAGGTGATGATGCGCAGCCACGATCTTATTGTATTCTCTCATAATACTCCATCATATTGATTTTATAATAATGATATAAACTATAAAATATATAGTATACAGTATAACAGCTATATAATTGGAGAGATGAATCACAAATCATACAAAAACAAATGGTAATGTAAAAGATGAGGAAGCAATGCTATAAGGCATAAGGTATAAGACATTTAAATTTAACTTCAAAATTATTACAAATGATAAAAGTTATCATTATTTATGCACAACGGCAAATACTTTCAATATTCTGCTTTTTTAAAAATATTTTTAAAAGGTTTTAAGGTTTTATAATGTGATTATTATACAATAAACTTTTTATATGTATTTTTGCATTCAAATGAAACTTATTTTATTTATAAGTAATTATAAGTAACAATATTAGGAGCAAATAAAAGATTACTGTATTTTCAGTTAGTGTTGTTTTATTTTTTTGTTTCCCGCTATGTATTTAATATGTTCTTAAAATTATGAATATTCTCCATACTCATGTTGTATACTATGCTACGACCGAGGATGCTGTGAATTTATTCTGTAAGTGAATCATAGGTTTAGCATTGCTATCAGCCCATTCTACAAAAAAGTTTCCCAATTTAACTGCACAGCGTATCATAGAAAGACAGTCCCCTTCTGCGCTGTGCGCGTTCGTAGGAAGCTCGTCGCAAAAATATTTATGTACAGTTGACAATTTAAAATTTTCTAATCTGTCATTTGTAAAATTCAATTTTCTTCTTGAAGTATTTGTTTTAGCGTTCGTGCTTTCCTTGTAAAATTTTGATTTATTTGGAATCTTTTGATTTTCAGGTGTTTTCTCATTCATTTTCTGTACCTTTTCAAAACAATTAGTTTCCGGAGTGGTAGAAGAGATAGAACTATCGGACCACGATTTATTAAATTCGTCTAAAGCTTGCGATAGCATTTCGTCCTGATCATCATTTAACAGGCTGCTAATATTCGTTGTGTCGTCAAGGCTGCACGCAGCTAGTTCTTTACTATACAATTCTTTTACTATATTATTCTTATTCGAGACAAAGTCTCTAACCAGATGAAGCATGTCGATGCTCTGAATATCGTCATCGAAGACCTTCAACAAACAGGTAAATTATTAATACGTTTATAAAAATTATTAGATCATGATTCAAATCTACAAATACCTGATTTATGTTTTTATATTCCCATAAAAATATTGGATAATCAAAAGAATTCCCATTATAAGCTACAAAGCACACTGGTGCTATAAGTCGTCGCAAGAAACTACTTATTAAGTTATACGCTTCGTTGTTAAATGGTTGAACGCTTTCTAAATTTTCATTAGACAAACCTACAAATACGGTACTATAAAATAAAACGAAATAGAATGTGGTAAAATATAGAATGATAAAGAATAATGTTACCTGTTAGATCTTCGATTTTTCTTGAAATATGTGTGCCTGGATTTATCGGTAATACTAACTTATGCGAAACTCTTGGTACTGAATCCGTAGTATCGCATATAGCATTCCTTGATACTGCGATTAGAGATAATTCAGTAATTTTTGGCATAGAAGTTTTTGTAATAAGACCGGTTGTTTCCAAGTCACAGAACACAAATGTTCGTATCATATTGTTGACTGTTCAGTGAGAACAATAATAAGTTAATATATGTACAATTCAATATATGCATGCAAATATTTCAATCTATACAATAATGTGCGATACTTTGTCCATGCAATTTCTCTATTATAGTGCTCAATATATAATATAAATATTATCACCTGTAAGATAATTATCTTGATTAGATCAGAATGATAAATCTTTCTTCAATTAGATACCTACAATTACTATAGTAATTACATTTTCAAAATTTCATTTTAATAATTGCTTTCCTTTAAATCCAATTCCTTTGCTCTTTTTGTACATATTTGACATCAACATTTCGAATTGCACTTTAGTTTCTATGTATGTCAGTTTATAATAAAGTTTCTATAAAGATGTTTTTGTAATTGAAAATCGCGTTGAAATTCAGGAAATGTATAAATTACTGTCTTAACCTACATCCTATACATTCTTTGCAGTTAAATAAATAATTATGTATTACCGCTATAAATTTAAAACGTGTTATAGAATTGTAATATATTTTCCTATACAATTCTGATAAAACGGCGAGTTGTAAAGTAAGAATTTTCTGTCAAATGTTAAAAAGTTTAGAGAATTGTCAGTATAATGTTAGCATTTGTTGTACTCTTATCTCCTTTACTATTTTTTACTGTTTTTTACCGAGTGAGTGCATACCGATGCAAGTCGGTGGAAATGTACTTACTACAATATTGCATTGTGATTTATTTATTTTTAGAAGATGACTATGTAACATCATTATGCCGATAACATCGATAGAGTAATCGACGATATTTAAATAAAATGATTCTTATGATAAATGTGAGCAAATCTGTTGAGGAAATGTTCCTCATTTTTTTTCTTCTTTTGCAAAAAGGAAAGATTTAGTTGTTCACTGTTTTATTCTTATCAGTTTTTTTAATATGATGCTACGGAGTAACAAAAAATGCATACTCCGAATTTCGAACAACTCTGAATAATCTGAAATCTGAATACTGAATACATAAATCTCTTTCGCTGCGCCATCCGAATTTTCACGAACTTTTCAACGAAAATGTTTATATTATATATAATTTATAATTTTTTAATTAAACAGTGGATAAAATGTATATTTGTGATAATACAGTTTCCCATATAGATTTTTTTATGCCAGGAGTCGCATAAAAATCATACTTATAATACATCATTTTAATAACAAAGTTGCATTCTTTGCATTATTATGATTATCAACATTTTCGTTTAAAGATAAAGAGGGCGCAACAGAAGCAGTGTTTTTGTTTCACAAAGTCAGTAAGATTTCAGACTGATCAGTTAGAATCAGTTAGAATTGTTAGTTTTCCACAAAGATTTATGCCTAAATGTAAAGAAAAGTTTTTTTCCTGAATTATGAGAAATCGGTATCGATAGTTTTGTGTAAATATTTGTGTATAATACATCAGACACCATGACTTTGGATTTCATGAATATCGATGGTGATATAAAGAGGGTGCAGAAAGAAACTTTAACACCATACAAAATAGCAACTGTTATTTTAATCAAGGAATACTGCAATGAGCCAAAAAAAGGTAATATAAAATAAATTTAGAAGATTAGATAAATTAAAGATCGCATTATTTACAATCATAATTATATATGCTTTAGCTTTCACCAATTAATACACCTATTTTCTTACAGCAATCGTTGAGAGACGTGATTTTTGCTTAGCTGCATTAAAATTAATTCAAGTGAGTATCTTTTTTTTTTTTTTTTTACTTTTTAATCAAAATCAAATTTTTAAGCCGCAATCGTCAGAATTGCACGATTTTGTTGCTGATTCGTTAATTTCTTTAAAATTATTCTATTGCTATTCTCTAATAAATCAATTGTTTGAGTGCTGATGAGTTTCTTACATATTTTGCCAAAAACGCAGAGCGCAGCACAGCTTTCATGCTCTTTGCTCTTTTTGCATATTAATGAAGTGTGATTATGCACCTTCGCACTCAAACAGTTAACTACGACACTGTTTAAAAATTTTTCTTCTCTGTTGCATATCAGTCGCCAGATATGGAGTTCAATGCACTGTTAAACATCTTATATTCCCCTGAGTATATTTTACATCGGTTCGCACACAAATTGGAAGTGCAGCTGAATGTGCTCAGAGGAAAAGGAGTCGAAGGTCTATTAGAATTATTCGACAGTCTCGGCAGTCTTATGACACCGATCTCTTTACCCGCTTTAAATAAAAACTCTGTTCTTGGATTATACATAAGACGAGTGATCATCTCCTCCATAAAGCTACCGTTCGATCAAATTTGTGCGCTTTACGAAGCTTTAAAAAAATATCCAGACAGAAGGGTCAATAGCTCAGAAAGTTCTAATGCTTCTACGAGCTCTAAAGTAGAAGATTCCTACTCCGCCGAGTGAGTACTTTTTATCAAAAAATAACGATTTTATTTTCAAGTATCGTATCCTCTATTATATATTTTAAACAGAGTTAAAACAACTTGGGGTGGAAGACAGGCAGAGTTGCTCGTTGCGCAGCAAGCGCATGCCTTGCAGACGGATGAACACAAAGCAATGTCTCCGGCCGAATTGCAGGTTCTCGTGCGGGAACTTTTAAGTTGTAGTCCCTACTATGCTGAAGCTGTGAGTACTGTGTGGTAAGAACGTTCAGAACAATTACTTTGAAAATACGATCGAAAATATTTTGTGTTCTAATCATTTTTCTCATTTCAGCATTATTTGAGTTACTTAAATTGCTTGAGGGTCAATGAATATTGCGGAGCCATAGACAGCCTTTACCATTGTTTCGATAGATTGGCACCTTTGGAAAATCGTTCGGCGCCAGAAGATAGGTCCCGTATTTTCAGATACGCGGCTCTTAACTTGGCGGTCTTGCACGCGCAGTTTGATCATAAGTATAATATCAAACGAGTTTTTAAACGAATTATTGGGTTGAGTAGAAAATTCATGTCGTTTGAAGTTCCACAGGGATAGAATAATGATCTTACGCGAAAAATGGCTAAAAGTCATAGAACAAAATGAAGAATACTTTAACGAACGAAGCTACATTGAAATAAAAAGGTTGTCTTGTAATTTAACTGAAAAAACGGCACGAATTTTCTGTTCAACCTAATATTTTGTTAACTGTCAGAAACGATCTATGTTGATAATTTTCTATAAATTTCAAAGAGAAGTAGCGCTGGCTGCTTTAAAAGAAGCCATTATGATGGCTCAAGAGGCTGGGGATAATGTGTGTTTACAATTAGCACACGCGTGGATGTATCATTTGTCTACTGAGCAAAAGTAAGTTTTAGTAGTCTACAGGGTGTCTAAAGTTTTTCCGGGCAAATGTTGTCGACGAAAATAAGAAAAAAAGTTATATAAAGGTCGACTAATAAGGTTTTATTACAAAGTTATAACATAAATTGAAAAATCGCCTAATTTTCCTGCTCAAAGTGCCGTCCGCCTGCGTGTAATGATTCAATAATTTCCAGACGATACTAAATAGTTTACTGTCAGTTCGCCGATTGATTATGCTTACATTATTTGCGTTCGAACTGAGTATCATTTTTTAAATTCCTCTCAATTGATTTACCACCGTTGGATGGAATGAGGATAAACTATTGTTTGGACAACTAAATCACCTAACTTTATGCCTTTAGATTTTTCTTTGCCGGCAACATTGAAAGAAATAGTTTATGCAACTGAAATAACTAAGCGTGATACCCTGGTACAACGAATTAAGGATCAATTGTAGAGATTAATAAAAATCGTCGAGAAATTCGTCGTGTCACAAACAGCGTACTACAGAAACGAAATTAGGCGGTTTTTCAATTTATGTTAGAACCAAGTCTCTATGTACTTCTTATTTATTTAGAAAAGGAGCTAAAAATTTGGGGAATTTCTTAGAGGTAGATATAGCTGGAAATTAATCTTTTGTACCATTTCTAACTCATAACTAGACTGCGGAAGTTTATGCAAATTCATATTTTTATAGACATGCAACAGCAACTGAATCTTAACTAAATGTGTGTTTTAGTTTCTAAATATAAAATGTATTGAATTTTTGATATTTTATTGTATTTTTATATCTGTAGGCATTTTTATAGGTTTTTCTAATTTTAAAATCACCATAAATGCATAAACTTCCGCAGTCTACTTATAACTTTGTAATAAAACCTTATTAGTCGACCTTCATACAACATTTTTTCTAATTTTCGTGTATAAAATACAGACAACGTTTATTCAGAAAAGCCTCAGACACCTTGTATATGTGCGCGCATTGGTGATTATACTAGCTCTATTTTATAGGGGACCTCTTATAGAAAGATCAGTTGGTAAAGCAAGCATGCTAGGAATAACTCACACCACTGGATTAGGTTTCATAGCGTATGCTCACAATTCTGCTTTAGAGGCCAAGAGCCCTTCTCAGGTGTTCGAGGTATGAACGTAAACTTTATTTAGTTATAGAATCGTCCATTTGGAATTATCTTACCACAGTTTTGTCGTTAATTTACAGACTCTAATGAAATCTGACGTATTAAATTGCCAACATTCGATGATCGATTTGATGGCGATGACCTATGCCGAAAAATCCGCATTGTGGGCTTATTATGGTAAAACCGAGATGTCATCGATTTGCGCGCAGCTGCTGCTTCTACATAACACAGGAGACAAGAAACAGAACATGTTCAATGGGCCATCTACTTGCCAGACAGTTATTAACATCGCAAACATTTTAGTCGAATACGGCGAATATTCCTTGGCCGATATTGTGCTCGCTCATGCCAAAGAAAGATTTCCCAACGAACCTTGTAACAAGGTATTTACGGACTGATATCTGTTTCAATTACATTTGCACTCCAAATGCTTTTGAAATTCAAGCCATGTAAAAAGTGAATCGTAATCGCTAATCGACTTATTATGTGGATAATTATATGCGCAAATGGATTAGTAAATACGTACATAAATTTCTCCTAGTTTTCATGTTTCGTTTGTATAGATATGGATGTTAAGTGAGCAGCTTTATGTATTCACGCAACTCATCAGGCATGAGAAGTGGAGTGAGGCTGAAGCGATAGCGTTGAACATTTCGAGTTTGGATCCCTTAGAAAGTAAATTCAGGTACGGTAGGTTTTTTGATATGATAGGTTTTCATTTACAAAAAAAGGCTGGTTAATAATAGCATGAAGATTCGAGTTTTTAATTTTTACGCCAACCCTTGAAATAATTCCAATTAATAAAAAAAAATTGTGTAAAGTTTGAGTCCGATTAAATAAGAGAAAAACGTGCTCCGGAGTCTTTGAAAGTTCAAATAATAACTTTAAAGCAGACGTAGTTGATTTTTTAAAAGTATCCACTAAGTTTTTGATTGTATGAAACATAATGGATTTTTTTCGAAAACCGTTTATCGCACGAAAAAAAATAATGAAAGACAGAAGATCATAAAAAATTTAGCGGACATACCAAAAATCGACTTCGTGTGCTTTAAAATAATTATTTGAACCTCTAAGGGCCCTCAAGTACATTTTACACAAATTTGTTTCATTAATTGGAACTATTTCAGACTGTGCCAAAAACGTCGACAAAATTTTGATCAAGAATAAATAAGAACCACCTTAATATACATATATTTATCAATACTGATTTTTCACTAAGTTTAGATAATTAAACTTCCAGGTTAGTAGAAGTGTGTTTAGGAAAGGAAGATTATTTAAAAGGTTTAGAGTATATCGACAGCATCGATATGGAGAAACAAATAACACCGCAGAATAGAATCCGATCGACGATTCTTTCGAGTCAAATAATGTGCGCATCCGTTTCACTCGCAAATGGAATGGCTGGAGTTAATTCTCTAGTGCTGCTTAATACAGCTTTAGAGTTGGCTGTACAAAATCATTTGTCGTATTACGAAGCATTAATCAAAATGCATCTGGCTAATATTCAGGTAATTGAAATTTTCAAATTTCCAGTAATTGTGTTATTAAAAATATCGCATTGATCAACTTTCAATATTTTCAGTTGTTAATGGGCGTGCCAACTTTGGCATTGAACTCAGTAGAAGAAGTTATCGTTCAGATTTTGGCGCACGGCGGATACTACGATCAAGGCAGAGCTTTCGTGTTGTACGCGAAATGTTTAGTCGCAACCGCGCCGTCGTGCGGTAAATCGCGCAAGGAAGTTATTTTGAAAGCCATCAAAGCATTATCTAAAGCGAAAGATTATTTCTCGAAAATCGAAGCCTACGGAAGGTTACGAACTACGTTGTGCCTAGAATCAATGTTGTACCAGGAGATCGATCTCAAAGTAGAACGAAATCAATGCGCTTTTGAGTTTCGTCAGTTGGACGAACAGTTTCTTACAAAATTGGATAATTTGTCTTTGTATTAAATAAATTAAAGAAATTTCTACAACTTGTTGTCGAAATCTTGTTTCCTCTTTTTTATTAAAAAACTAATCACTTTTTATTTTATGTTGAA
This sequence comes from Perdita meconis, assembly GCA_030770465.2. NCBI lineage: Eukaryota > Metazoa > Arthropoda > Insecta > Hymenoptera > Andrenidae > Perdita > Perdita meconis. The sequence continues at coordinate 7,956,682 of JASKOS020000005.1, read as the reverse complement.
ATAATTTTAATTTTATGCGGATTTTTATGCAAATTTTACGCGAAACTTTGAAACTTATTTATACTTCGAAAAAGAAACACCGGCAACTACGAAACAAATACTAATGTTTTTTTTTTAATAATATACGAATATAGAAAAAGTTGAAACAGAAATAAGTTTCATAAAAAATGTATAATCTCTCAAAATCCGTTCGAATTTTAAAATGACCGTCAACTGTCATGGCGTCGGTAGCGCGCCAATTTCTTTGAATTTGATTTTAACCAAACACCTGTAACAGAAAAAGAGAATTCAATTATTTGCTACTCGATTCTTTATAACAAATTCTACTTTCCTTGATATAACATAGGATCACTTTGAATTACTTATAAACAATTTGTTATATTCAGAAACATTTTTTTATCGTGTAACTTAGAGATAAATTAATAATTAGACCGCACAAATATACGACTGTATAATATATAGTTTACCTTTCGTTTTGAAAAGTATTTTCATTGAATTAGATTGCGAATTGGTGTCGCATAATTTGAATATCACGAAAATCTGCCTATTGGGCGCTCTCAAAGATTCCAACGAAGAAATTCAAATCTCCTCGATGATGATTAACATTTTCCCAAATAATTTATAGAGATAAAACAATTTCATTCACTTTTGTCGATTTCTTTGAATTGTAAATAGTTATTTAAGAATTTCTTTAATACTTCAAGTCTGTTGACTATTATGAAATGAAACATGCCAAGTAATTTTTGAATCTCTATAACGATCTTAATAGTGTTTTCACATTGTTTTGAACCGAAGAAGTTGAATTTATGGTACTAAATGTTAAAAATAAGATCACACAAATACGTTTGTAACGTATATCATAGGGTTCGTTTAATACATTTATTCTTAGATATTCATATTTATACACAGTGGTAGCTATTACCTTTCTTTTTTTTAATAATTATATGATAGCATGATACATTTTAATGTAGTCGTAATGGCATAATGCATTTTGCATTTTTCGTTTTATAGATTAATACTTGGCAAAAATACAAAAATTATTAATGTGTATTAATTATTCTGAGAACAAACTTCTTGATTTCAATTTCTCTCCTAGAATATTTTTCATCCTTAGTTTAGTTCATTTTCCATTATACAGTACACTTAATGTTTTTGTTCCTAAGCTCGTTTGAGCATACACGAGAAGTAGGAAATTGTCTAAAATATTTACTAACATAAGACAAGAAAGTATTTCAATTTGTTCATTGTATGAGTGTATTCATCAAAATGTATCCTTAATTCACAAGGATGTTCTTCGGTGTCCCGAAATAATTTCTGTATAAATTCGCTGATTCAACATGTCAATACAATTAACATACAAATCCTACAAATATACTTCCGATTTGTTAACGATTTGTTATAAATGAAAATTTTGATTTCTCGATCAGAAATAAATTTTAACGATGAAAATATTTCTAACGGATGAAAACATGTTCTGTAACAAATAACGAATGAATCTTTTTAGAAAATTGAAGTCTCGTTTGATACATTTGTAAAAATATTTATATGACGCTATACAACTGACAACCATTAAGAATCGCATGTATATTTGTAGTTCCCTTTTTACGTGGAACAATATATCAAAATTGTTATTTAATTATGTATTACATGTTCGTATCTTTCGGAACATCCTGTAGTCAATATGAACGAGTAATTCCACATCCGAGGATCGTTAGGACGAAGACAAAGTCGGTCATTTTTTGTTCAAAATTTATGATTACAGATTTACAGTTTCTTTTCTCCTTATTTTTTCAAAGAGAGCTATTCTACATTTTGGTCTTCCATGATATTCAAACGTATTAATCCTATGTATACCGCTGTCACTCAAATTTGTATATATTTATATATATATGTATACATATATGTATATGTAATCGTTTTACTTACAGTTATTTACTTTTTTCCCCCCTTATATATCAGCGGTATCTCGATGAAGTTTTGACGATTACTTTTATGAACAGAACTATTTATTTTCGAAGAATATGGTACACATACCGAGTTCTAAGAATTTCAACAGGACTTGGTGAAAACTTTGTTCATTACTTCACATGAAAAGATGGCATTTGCAACGATTGCTATCCACAATGCAAAAATGTGAAGTGTTAGTCGAAGAGGACCTGTGCTGATTAACGTATTACCATTTTTTTTTTCTTCTGGTTATTTTGTAACTGTACAGTACGTTTCTAGCCGGCGTAAACAATGTTAATAGTTATGAATATTTCCTCTTCCACCAGACGGAATCAATAATTGTATCCAATTCTTTATTACAATCTAATTAAAAAGGTGCAAGTCATTGTGAATGTTCATTATCGGTATACTAGCATCGACATTTCCTCCCAAATTCGAATATCAAAATCGACGAAGAGATGCGAGTGGCGGAGCGCTGATTCTCGTCACCATTTACGACGAAGCCTCAACGCTTTATCAATAAAACTTAATCAATAGTCTTACTTTGATCAACTAAAATTCGTTTTTATTTATGTATTAACAAATATTACAGTTCTTTCTTTCTTTAAAGCAGATCCTAAAAATGAGTACGAATCAGAAGCGAAAAGTAAAAAAAAAAAAAAAAGAAAAAAGTAATCGAAGAACTTACGACGTAGCCACTTAAGTTTACTTGGACTATACATCTTGTAAACATCGAATAGAATGTCATAGATCGTGTCTTATTGTTTTCCATAACTCCCTTAGATAATAAACTCCGAGAAACGTTATTTTAAAGTCGTTTACAACTATTCGATCGTAATCATAAATTATGTGTTTTGTCGTTAAAAATAATTCGTTCGTCTTGTATTTCTGTGTGCATCGTTTCCCCCCCTCCACAGAACAATACAAATAACGCATCTAAAAAATCGTTCGAACCTTTTCTAAAATGATCAGTTTGAAAAAGTTAAACAATATCTTCGGAACGAAAATACTTTGAAGTCGTTATTAAACTTAAAGCGACAGTTATTACCTCTAAAAGATAAATTATGAGAATGATATAGAGCAATTAGTAAATGTTAATGTATGAATAAGAGTGGTAAGGTAATGTACGGTTCAGATAATATAACTTACAGTATGAAAGGATCGTAAAAAGTTATATGAGAAGTTCTGCAAAATACAGATGTTCGAACTCTATTATCTGAATTTCTTTTTTTTTTTTCTTTCGTTTATTCAAGGCACCACAAGAAACTTATTGAATTCTGCGTGATTTCTTAACGTTTGTGGCACTGGCTTTCAATCTGCAACACCGCTTTCAATAAACGTAAGATACATTAAATAAGTACCGTTCTCATTTTTTTAATCCAACAGTCTCTGAAAGCATGATATGACGGTATCTTGATTTTTGGTTTAATAGCTTTTTTGTTAATAAAATACAACGTTGATAAATTCTGGTAACTAAAAAAAAAGAGAAAAAAAAAAGGTAAGGCGACCAAATCGAATACGTATATATATACATGTATATACACACACATATGTATATACACATATATTATGGGTGCGCGCAAGAATGCGAAACTAATGCAATTGTACACTCGTTTAAATACCAAAAGTGACAACATTATGATGATTATAACTTTATATACCTGAAGGTTCCATGGTTAAATACATACAATTATCGTAATTTACAATAGTATAGTTTTTACGTTTCATCGCGAACGGGGGTGCTTTGTTTTCATGTAAAGAAGCACTTTTTTTTTTTTTTAAAGATGTTAGTGAGCTGAGATGCCTACATTATACAAAAAAACTATCACCCTTTGCAGTCGATGCAGTATATTCGCAATTGCACAGTAGTATACAGATAGGAGATCGGGAGTAGATTTAACAGTCAATTACTCTTCTAGATCATCATCTTTCCGGTACTTCGCACGAGAGTTATGCTACTCACAAAAATCTTGATTCTTGGTTTTCTTTTTCTTTTTTTTTTGTTTGTTTCAATATCGTTTCAGCATACCACATAAATTCTGCTCTTCGTATCGATAAATTATATACGTATGATCATGTGTTCTCCACAATCACATACATTGTACAAACGTGTATAAGTTTGTTTGGCACGAACGCGCCTCATGTTTGGAAGAACTATGCAATTTTTTGTTTCGTGCTGCATTTGACCGTTTTTTCATCTTTCTACATCACACATTGTTTTACGAAAAGAAATTACGTAATATTTATACATAAACATACATACTGCATTATACACGCTAAAGACTTTTTAATATTCTTCAAGAATTATATAAAATTATAAGTAGGAGAACGTGTTAAAGGATTTTCATAATAGCAACATAATATTTCGAAATATTATAAGAATACAGAAATGAAGTGACATTTATATAAAAAAGAAATATTTCACTCCGTGAAACACAAGATAGGTAAAAATTGCTTAATCCTTCCATCGTTTTTAAGATTCATCTTACATTTTACATCAACTCGTGTCATACCAGAATCATTTAGTTTCACCAAAAAAGAAAAAGAAAAAAAAAAAAAAAAAACGTCCTGTCTCGTGTCCCTTTTTTTAATGTCATTTGTGTCAATGTCCATAGATCGCACACCACCGTGTATCACAATGGCGAAGCTGTATTTCGTCTAAAATGGTGTTTCCTTTGCTTCGAATTCCTTCATTTCCTTTGCGCAGTCGAGAATTTGTTTAATTGCTCCCAGCCCAGTAACTAGGACTGTATCCAGGTTTCGCTTGCGATTTGTTCTGAGAACTCGTGTTGGACCTTTGGCCTGTGCTGCTACCGCCGTCCTGGTGAAGCGGCTGATGCAATTGATGCGGTATAGTCGGGATAAACAAATGCGGTGTTCCGTATCCACTGGGTATGCCGGCGTTTTGACTGCCGGACAGTCCGAATGGTGGCGGAGTTGCCGTGTGAAAAGTTTGTTTGTCGTAGGACTGAAAGAAACGTGGCAAACGCTTATTACTCGTAATAACGAATGCTGCAACACTGAATACGATCGTTTCAACACTTACATTCACTTTACTAAGCGTTACGTGACTTTTTGCGTACATGGTCGCGCTTATGTCAGTCGCCGACGATCCACCAGTGTTAGTGTTCCCAGTAGATGTTCCTGTTTTACCGGTCTGCGTGCTGGTGTAACTGCTACCTGCACCTTTGTATTCAGCGGAAGGTCCTGCGGACGCCAAAGCGTCGTAGCTCGCGCCAGCACCGTATCCAGATCCGTAGCTTCCCGGTTTAGCACTGTATGCGCCGCTGTTCGTGCCCGCGTTACCAGCAGTCGCTATCTGCTGCAATGAACAGTTTGGTTTTCGACAGTAGAAACAGAATTTCATCGTGATCGTTGAAACGCGATGTAAATATGCAGCGATTAGAATATTAACTTACAGGATAAATGGCAGGAGTTCCGTACTGAAAACCACCTGGCATTATTCCGCCACTATACGCGAAGTAAGCGTATGTTGGAGGAAGCGTAGGGTTCATCATCGGCTGCTGATGCTGAGTGGCTGTCTGTGATATGAATAAAGAACGATTTTGGTTTAAGTGGGAGACAATCAGAAGTTTCAACTGGGAGTGAGAGAATATAAAATGACGAATTTCCTTTAAATTGAGACTTTGGAAGTATTTTACGACATAAGGACATTCAAATTCTCGAGATTTCAAATCGTAAAGAATATTTCAGGTACTCGAAATTTCGGGAATTTCAATATTTTTATCTCACAAGATGCATGTTTTTGTAATTTCATACAAAATTTGCGCACTCCCAGTATCAACGTAATTTACAAATGTATTGCAACGATATAGCGGCTTCAAAGAGTATTTATAATTACTTAATTTAATTATTTATAATATTATATTAATGAGTTAAATAACTGTTTGGTATGATAGACTTGAGTGATGCACAGCCATAGAGAAATTTCATGTATGACAAAAAATGTACGAGAAAATGTAAACGATATAAAGAAAAGTACATATGAACAGTATGAAAAATACAAAATGCCAGAATCACTGCTTTAACACGCGATATAATATTTTACGTATTTTATTTAAAGAATTTTAAAAAAAATTCAATTTCAATATTATATGTATTAACAATTGTACAAATACGATTAATATAATTATCTTTACCATACAAGGTTTTGTATATATTTTAATATTAGAAACATTATACTGTTTGATGTACCTAGAGAGAATATTTAGGCGAATGATACTTTATATCAAAGTGTATTTCACAGTTACTTTACAAATTTAAAGAAGTTGTAAAGGAAAATAAAAATTTCGTTCGAACGGTTCGATATTCAAATAATTCGTAGTTCAAACAAAAATGTGGAGGAAAATTTAGTTTATAAATTGGAACGAAAACCCGAAGTTCGAACCAGAACTTGTTTTTTTATTAATATTTATCAATAGCATTTATCAACATACTTAAAATGTTTTATATTGAAAAAATTTCGAATGTCTAGAACGAATTAATTCAATTTTTATTATTTTAAATGAGAGTATTTAATTCCAAGTTCGAACTAGAAGATCAAACAGTTCCCGGTAACGAATTGTGTTCGAACTTCAAGGGTCTAATAGTCTAATACTTCCTAAGCATTCCTTTTATGTCAATTATAGCTAGCAGTCTTTTCATGTTCAATTCGTAGATATTATTGATATTTAAGTCGTTTTTCTACAATCTTTTATCATTTTGCTGGAGATATTGGTTTCAAGCCATTTTCATTAGAAATTTTTCTTATCCTGATTTTTGTTTTACAAATTTTCAGAGAATAACCTGGCGATTTTTTAAATGTTTAATGTCATTACCTTGCTGAAAATACAAAGTTTTATTCAACTTGAATTTCTGTGTGCTTTTCATCCACCAGATCCACAAATATTACATTTAGATTCATCAGAGTTTCTCTTCGCTTCTTTAATTGCACTCTGTTCTCTAACACTAAATTTTTGATAGTCCTGCACGTGCCTTATTTTCTGTACCATCAGTTTCTTCATATTTTAAAAATTGTATTACTGTTAAGAAATTCAAATTCAAGTTTTCATAGAATTTTCTACTCATGCTATTTTTCGTAAAAAAAATAACTTCGTCTTTTACGGATGCAAAATGCTCAATTCTTGCTAGCCATGTGTTCACTATCAAGTGTAGACACATAATAGCTTCACTATTAAAATCAAAAACATACTCTGTTAACTTTTCTGTCTCTTAATGGCGTTAAAGATACAAATGCTATCGGAATAATAATTATGCCAATGTTAATAGTTCTTTGACCAATAAATTTTAGTTTTTCTTTTGCGATTTCTTTAGAACATGTTACTGAGTCTTCAAAAAGAATAAACAACGAATAGTTTCGTGGCGAAAAATTTGCAGCGTGAAAATACATGCCAAAATTTTTCGCATTAACACAAAACTTATCCACGTATAACTTCCCAAAGCAATGTTTCGAAACATTCGGTGCCACTGTAATTAAGCTGACCGTTAAGTCGAAGTGTTTCGTCTTACCTGTTGCGACATAGTAGATGGAACTGGAGACGCGTTGCTGTCATTCCTGGCGAACCTGGCGTCGCTAATACTGGTATAGGCTCCCTGTACACCCTGTACTCCTTGAACACCTTGCACACCAGAGAGTGCATCACCTCGTCCTCCACCGAGACTGGTAGCAGGCCCCGTTGTCTGATAGCCCAAGGCCGCGTCATAGTAACCAGTAGTTGGCTGCAGGTTAGTCAGGAAGGCCAAACACAAAACTACATGCATACACTGTGTACTCCATATACAAGAAGGCTAACTAATAATCTAACTCTACGCGTACTGGATTCAGGATAGACACGGTTTGAGTTGTACCTGCTTTATTCTCGTATTTTACAATCTCACCAATTTCGAGGAAATATATCCGTAACCACGAATCTTTCGTCTTTCTTTCTTTTTTTTTTTCTTTTTTTTTTCTTAAATCGAAACTGCTAAGAGCTAATTATATTAACGAAGCAAATGTATCCAAAGAAATCCGCGAAACAAGGTACAACTAAACCGCTTGGATGATACAACATTCTGTATTTTCATACAGATTAAGATACGTGACATTGGAGCAAATGAAATCGATAAAGAGAGGAAAAAAGATGTATAAACTACGAGGAGCGCACGATCATCTGAAAGTCTAAAAGAAAAGTCCGAACTCGATAGAAGTTAGACTTACTAAATATCTTCCAAACTGATCGTGCACGTTCTTATGTGTCTACGTAACAGTGTATTATAAATCAAAACCTCTCCATATTATTTGTTTGATGCGATACATCTCACTATGAATAATTACAATAATGAACTTTCTGTGCCATCGTGAGGGTGAAATTATGACTCATAACTTCTCAAAGAAAAAAAAGGGGGGGGGAGAGAGAAAGAAAATATTGAAATAACGAGCAGCTACCAAGCATTAAAGAAACGATTACTTTAGCATTCTTCTTACTAGATAATCATAACATAAAAGAGTAGCAAGCTCCAGAGTAGTACACCCGATACATGTTTGCTTTAAACGGACACTAATGTCGGTTTTAAGAACGAATGTGACTTTTGCTTTTCGGAACGAAGTTACGCAGAACAGGTGAATGTACTTTTAAAAAAGTGTACGATACTCTAAAGAAGCATTTCAATTAAATGAAGCGCAAGTTAATCCGACACTGAGAGAATAACTTGCGCTTTAATCCAATGCATAAGTAGATTAACGAATATTGAATAGCAACTGACCATGTGCGGCATTCTTTGCTGCATTAGCTGCAATTCTTCGTAACTGTACACTGGTTGCTGGAACGCGTAAGGTACACCTTGGCCCATAATATATTGATGACTTAGCATCGGTGTCATGCTGCCAGCGGCACCACCGCCCGTCATATTTCCGGTTCCACTGCTACCCGTCACAACACCACTGGATGTGCTCTTCGGCACCGCTGACAAGAAATCACGAAAATGATTCACTACTTCAAATTCGAGTGTAAAGAACCGTTTCAACTGTCGCGATGTGAATTTTACTCACCGTTAGAATTTGTAACTTTAGTTTGAGAACTATTAACGGAAGTAGAGCTAAGACCTAACGTAGGCGCCGTAGTGGTTGCAAGAGAACTGTTCGATGTCGTCGTGTTGCTGTCGTACTGAGAATCCTTCGTCGTGTTGCTGTTCAATTTGTGATTGTGAGACGCCGTTTGTGGCTGGCTGGCATAGGTACCATACGCACTCGCATACACCTACGAGAACAATTTTTATGAATTTAGACGCGTAAATATTCGATAAACTGAGAATGGGAACTTTATGGACTGTTTAATTTTTCACGGAGTTGAATCGAAAAAAAAACAAGCTCTGAAATTTCTTATCTCGTGATTTTTAAAATTTCGAGTATTTGAAACAGATTTTGGGACGACTTTTCGGGATGTGGTTCTATCACTTCCATATTTATTCTGACGGATTATACAGTGGCGAATAGAAACTGCGAATTTATGTACAAAATAAAATTTTTACAAATCAAGTAGAGAATCAAAAATGAAATAATAGTTTATTTTACTTTTTAAATATTGTAATTTGTACTATATTTTTGATAAATACGTTAAGAATTAGTTGAATTATCAACATTTTTCATGAGTAGATTAACTTTAAAAAAATCCAGATCTTCACTTGTCGAAAATTTATGAAAGGAATAATTTAATTATAAATATTTGAAAAAAAAAGTTAAACATTAAATGACAATTTTTAGGCTAGGGATCAAAAGGAATGGTATAAAATTAATCCAGATTATTGTAACAAATAGAGATAATTAAGAATAAAAGATCTCTATGTAAAGAGAAAAACTATAAAAGAACGTCGGATGTAAAACTGAGTACAACTGATCTATGATATTAAATAACAAAAAAAATACAAAAGATGACAATAAAAGCCTTAATAAATTCTGCATACAGCCGAATTTTGTGTATTATTTCTTGTATCTACGGTGTTAATATTTTGAAATATACAGGATGTTCTAGAAACCATGATACAAACAGCAGGGAGACGATTCTTTGAATAAAACTGAGTCAAAAATACGAAATAATGTTTTGTTGTAGGAAGCTCCATTTCCGAAATAATGAAGTTTGAAAAGTTTTTTAGTACACGCCTTACTTTGCCTCCAGAGATAATATAAATCGCGAACGATTAAAAGATAATGTCGTTCGGAGGTTCGAAAAAATCAAAAGATCAAAACTTACGAACATCCAGAGCAATATTTTTAACGTTTACAAACTACTAAAGTACATCTTTACTAAACTAAATTTGCGATTTACCATCTAAATTAAATATCCTAACTGATATTGTTTAAATTATTGCTTAAATTTTTTAATTCAATTTTCACGGAAATGAAACTTCGTATGAAAAAACTTGATCTCATAGTTTCGACGCATTGTCAGTTTTAAGCCAAGAATTACTTCTTTAACTGTTGTACCACGACTTTAGAAACACACCCTGTATTAATACGACTATAGAAAGACACTAAATGTTTGGTTTTACTCATCGCTGGATAAAATATTTATGCTTCGATAAGAAAAGGTACTTACAGATTGTGCTGCACTTTGGTAAGCTCCAGAAGTTTGTGTAATAGGTGAAGTGAACGTAGTGACAGAAGGTTGGTACGCTTGCGGCGTCGACTGAAACGATGACGATCCCTGATAACTTGTTTGATACGCCGTACTACTATTCGACACGGTGTTCGTAGCTACAGACTGAGGTTGATACTGTGATGTTGTAGCAGGTACATATCCACTCGCAGACTGATAAACCTATACAACCGAAGTATTATTAACTGATCGCCTTAGTGTTAAATGGTTGTAAGGCAAAACGTTACATGTCACATATTCTTATTCTCGAGATATTCGCATTTGAAGTTCTGATCAACATCGTAGTATGATACTGAATTTATTAAATCCTGGTTCTTTGGTTTGTCGCCATCACCCATAGTTTTCGAAAAAAATCGATTTTGAAAATAAATGCAATTTTTAAAATTTGAACAATTGTGTTTAAACAGTAATTCCCTTTGATCCTTGTTTAAACATATTTAAATGTTTATAATCCAATAATAATGTATATCATTTTATTCGCGAGTGTTCATAGAATAATCTGACGCGAAAATCAACTGAATAACTATTACTGTTTAAACACAACAATTGTTCAAAGTTTAAAAATTGCACTTATTTTCAAAATCGATTTTTTTCGAAAACTGAGAATGATGGCGACAAACGGATTGCAGATTCGTATTCAGCGCACAAAAATCTGTAAGAAATGATTATTGAATGTTACAAGTCCGAAAGAAAGTTAAAATTTGTTGTACAGTGTAATATAAATTCTCCTTCCTAATTTCAATTTAATAAATAAATCGAAATTCTTAAAAAATATATGACTTGTGTCGTTTTCCTTCTAGCCACAGAAATATGACCGCAATTATCAAAATTACTTGGTTAGTAGTCGTTGGTTGGTTGTAACCGGAAGTCGCAGACGCAGGTGCAGAAGGGGAAGCTTGACTGAACGTTGACGTGTTTGATTGAGGGAACGACGACGAGGAATTGTAGCTTGCTTGAGAAACCGTCGCCGTGGCTGAATAGCTACTGGCGTTGGTTCCTGACGCAGTTTGAAAGGATGATTGAGCAGATTGAGCATTCGTAGAATATGCGTTGTAGGTGTTCGGCGTAGCGGTAGGTGCTTGAAACGATTTCTGGGATTGGTAAGTTGTTGTCGCGCCGTACGTTGGTGCATTTCCCGGCGAGACTTGCGAGGTAAAATCTTGCTTAGTTATGTCTAAAGTCTGTCCGGTGCTGCTACCACGAGCGGTAAAGCTTTGAGCGTTTATCGAGTGATCGCTTGATACCGGTAAATTGTCGCTATTTGATAACTGGAAGAGAAAAAAATAAACGAGAAACGTTAAATACGTTTGTCGATGCGCGTACAAAATACGATCTATTTACCATTTGAGACGTAGTATTAAATGGCGTCGTTGCCGTTTGCGTCGTCTCGATGTCCAGCGAGTTACTTGTATTGGCAGTGTTGACAGCATTCGTGGCAGAGGAGACATCCACACCGGGAATCGTACTGCTAGTTGAATTGAATTTCTCATTTGCGGAACCATCGAGAGAGCTTGAGTCGCTGCCGAATTCTAGCGCACCGAATTGAACATCGAGGAATCCGATGCCGCTATTTACAGCATCTCCTGGCATTTCGACAGCGCTAGATGGGATTTTTGATGGCGGCGGCACTCTTGGACGTTGTTTCGTCTGTCTTTGAGGCTGGGACATTTAACAAATATTTCGAATTATATGTATCCTTTGGACAGTCAAATCAACAATTTCATAACTTAACGAGGGAATTCCATATAGCGGGTCAAAAAATTTCTTGCTTAATCAGTAATAATGCGCTTGAACAATGTAATCCTAAAGTTTTAAGCCGGAATTCAAAGTATTTGTAGAGATACAGTTAATGAAGCAGCAGCGTATCGACTATGGTATTATAAAATAACAAAAATTATGTTAAATGCGATAATTCCATTGGAGATAGAGATTTGAATTTTTGAAGGAAGCTGAAGCATATTAACATTAAACTGTAGGTTTCACAAAACTAGTTTTTCGCCACTCGAAATTTTAGATGCGTTTTTCTTGAAACTCAATTCTTTGAATTGACGTGCACGATTGAACAAAAACTACTCAACTAACTTATCTATTCCGGTGTATACAACTACATTATAGCAAACTATAGTCGATGAACCTACACGTTTAATGAAAAAATTAATTGAAACAAATTCAGTTTACATAAAGGCGTCGTCCGAAAATTAATCCAAAACACCCTGCGATCTCTTAAAAATTATATTTGTTACTGGTATTTTTGGTTCATCGATGATATAATTTCATAAATAATAAAGAGCATCTTGAACTTTTTCATTTTGGGAAAAATTGAAGGAACTTGAGTGCCCGTTAATTTATACCTTCAGCGGCAAGGCCGCAATTACTTTCTTCAAAATTTTGTAATTTCAAACATTATAAAGTGAATGTCCCAATTTCTGCTCATTTAAGCGTTAACTCGTTATGAAATGGATATAAAAAATTTGTTTGCAGAAAAAATTCGCAAAGTAATTGATTAATACCTCGATAATGAATCAATTAATTCAAAACTATTTTGAAAAGATATTATATGACGTTTAATTATTAATAATGGCTAATTCAATGTCGTACTCTAAATGTCCGTATTTCTGCTCACGACAAATAACTCACAAAAAAATCCAGTAAAAATCCAGAGTAAAATACAGTAAACGTTTTTATCCGTATGATCCGATTATCGAATCACAATGAAATTGCTGTTGTTTAGTCTAAAGCAGTAAGAATACGATCAGAACGAATAAGTTCCTTGTTCTAAAATTTTTTTCGTTGCTTACGTAGCACTTTCTTTCCAACAAACCTGTGCATCACTCGCATGAATGATCAAAGAACTTATAATTATTTTTCTACAATTATAGTACAAACGTAACATTTATAATAATAAGAAAAATACGAAGTGATTAGAAATCGGAACATGAGCAGAAATTGGGACATTCACCTTATATACAGTCCGGAAATTTCAAAATGATTTCTTAAACAGGTTTTTTTCGTAAAAAAAAGTTCGCAAAAACCGACTTATTTTTAGCAGTCTATATGGAATTCTCTTAAATATGTCGTTTAATTACCTGATTGGATATAGACGAAGAGAACGTCGTTTGTCCAGCAGCTTTCAAGTTTTCGCTCGTTTGTTGAGTAAGTTGAGTCAAATACTGAGTCTGTGCAGCCGTTAATACTCCACCGCTTATAGCGTTTGGTTGCTGCGACAGTTGCATGGTGGGTAGATTCAATACAGGCTGTTGCTGTTGAGATTGTTGAATTAAAGTTTGCTGTTGTATCGGTGGTATGTCTGACAGTTTCGGTAGCTCCTTCGTTACACATGGAACACAAACGTATTAATCAAATAATGTCTTGGAACTTTATACTTTCATTGACGAGATACTTACATTCTGGTTAGACGGTACTGCCTGCAGGTCCTGAGCCTTCGGTTCCTCGATGGATGGTGGAGCATCGGCGACGGAAGTACTGGGCGTGAAGACCTTTGTGTCGGCCAATGATCCTGTGTACTCTTCGTTATCCCAATCTTCTGCAGTATCAAGATTATTCCATGCTTCTGTTCATACATTTCCAATACATGAGGCGAATATTTAAAGCGACTTCTAGCAATTAACGTTTGCAACGAGTCTTACCCATCTTTGGTTCCGCGACAGTTTGTTGCTGGTCGTCGTTGCCTGTCCACGTGTCGATAGATCGATTGAAATTGTGAGGTGACGAAGTAGACGATGGATCGTTGCGATTGGCGAACGTTCGCGGTCCAAGTCCTCTCCCTCCGCCTCGTCCCCCTCGACCAGGTCTTCCCGGACCGCCCCTTCCTCTTCTGTTGCCGCCGTAGCTGTCGTCGCGAACACCGTCTTCCATGTTTCTTTCGTTCTCTTTGTTTTCTCGACCGCGCCCTACGAAGAAAAAGAAACGAAATCGTTAGGGGTGGGCGGGTACCCGAAAATTTCGGGAACCCGAGCCTCGGTTCAGCTTTTGATGACTCGGGTCGGGTCGGAACGGGACCCGACTGTTTATGATACCCGAGTACCCGAAATTTTCGGGTACCCGAAGTCAAAGTCGGGTCGTTTCTCAATCTGATTTTATATGGTTATTTATACCTAATTTGTTGTCACCTGCAATAACAATACTGTAAATACAATTAAATCGAATAAAGAAGGAAGAGTAAAATCTGATTAAAGAATCTTCCAACCCGCGTCATAATATTCACTACCCGACCCGATTTCGACTTCGGGTACCCGAATATCACCAATTTTCGGGTCCCGACCCAACCCGACCCGAACCCGAAATGTCGGGTACCCACACACCCCTAGAAATCGTAATTAACACCGAGATCGAAATGGAATACGTTTCTCAACCTACATCCACGATTATCACGTCCTCGCATACGCGGAGGACCGCCGCCCCGTTGATTACGTCTTTCGTCCCAGTCACCGCCTTCATCCTGACCAGCAGAAGTGTCCATATTTTGCTTGGAACCACTGGGCTGACGAGGCTTCTTCTTTTTCACTTCCCATTCTGTTTTAACCCCTTCCAAGAGATCGTTGACGGCGCGATCCAGGTCTCCGTCGCTATCGTGCAAAGCCATGACGACTTCGTCTTCCGAGCGTCTAGTCATATCCATAACTTGCTTTATGCGCTCCTTTAAAACTGGATCCTCGCCGCCACCCATTCTGGTATCAATGATTTGTGCATGCCGCGCCTGAACAGTGTTTGGCTACAACGCCGTAGTTGTTAATAAAGATTTCTTTCACAGGTCATATTAATGAATATTGGGCGTAGAAATTAATTCTTTCCGATATTTCAGCGAAATAAAAATTCTATTAAGAAACAAATGAAATTGTTCAAGCATTGAAATACCTCTTACTAGCAATTTTTCTGACAAACAATTTTCGATTTTATTTAGAAGAAATTTGTCGGAAACAATTAATTTCTACACTTAATATATTGCATTGTTTAGAGTTAAATAATATATAAACTTTTTTATTCACAATTTGAAACACGTCCGATTCACTGACCTGTGTTTTTTCATGTTTTGACGAATCCGATGATTTGGTTTGATGATGATCCGATTTCCCATGCTGTTGTGAAGATTTGTTTTTGTTGGTGCCTCTCCCTCCGGAGGACACCAATTTGTTGCTTGAACTCATTGCCAACTAAAATCCCACACACCTATATCACTCACCTATCACACTATATACACTCTCTATTTACAGTCTGTAACAAAACAAGTATTTCATTGTGTACATTTCATGTTACTGAACACAAACGACAAAACAATTTAAAAGTATTACGTTTATATATTATAGTATTTTCTTTGAATTTAATATGAATATATTGCTATATAATAATTAAATAAACTGTAGAAGTATTCTTTACTTGTTCGATTTAATGGCATTTTGCATTACAGATAAATGAGGATCTTACAGTGTTTTCATTGGAAGTATAAACAAAAATTTAACTAAATGAATAGTTATTAAATATTTCGGTATAATTCAATGCATTAAAATTATAATCCGTAAATATTATTTGCTATAATATTTTACAAATGAAATAGAAACAAACATAAATACGTTGAATTAAATGTAATTTATAGGCTTCTTTTACATACTTTTTTTACTAAATGAATTTGATAAGAAATATATGTATCATTATTGTTTATATTGTTAATTACCACTAATCATGGAACAAAAACTTTTTACGAAAAAATTAACGACATATGTGATAAGATATAAGTATCAAATATTGTTAATTTTTAATAGTAAAAGATAAAACTGTTTAAACAGCATTGTTTTAAATGAAAAAAATCAACAGAAGATAAATCTGATACAATATAATTTACATTTAAATAAAAAGAACATAACAAATCATCTAAATATTTACTTTAAACAAAAAAAAAAGACTAATACAGTATCAGCTTCCATTTTTGATAGAACGTTCAAAATCTGGTTGAAATCAACTAATATCATGAAAGTTTAGGATTAATAGATTATTAATTTCGATTGTATTAACAAGTTGTTCATTTAAATGAATACAAATAATGATAAAACATAAGATAAAAAATAATTTAAAAACACTTGAAGAAAATCATATACAATTAAGATTACACAACCATAATCATCATCACATATAGTCAATCAAAATAAATAAGTTCCAATTCATTATCTTCAAAGTAAAATCTACTATAAACAATTTTAAGATCGATTAAATAGATATTTCATTAAAACGAATAATTATTATAGAGATTTGTAGAAAGAATAACCTAAATAAGAAAAACAATTAGGACATAAAACTGCACATTAGATAATAAAATACGTATCAAGTATGATATCAAACCCTGATCACGGAAATGTATAGAAGATTTGTAATAAAAAAATCGACATCGAATCCACAGGAACGCTAGTGAGATATAATTTTACCCTCGCGCATTAAGTAGAAATGAAAAGGTTAGGGTCGACTAACGATGATAAATCGAAAATCAAATCAATTGTCTGATACTTTCTCAAGTAGCTGCGTTTTCCTCGAAACGATTGTACAGAAGAAGAACGAATAACTAAGCGTCAGTGTAATACGCAGAACGATCGGAATCTTATCTGAGTATTTTGCGAAATATCAGAGGACCGTGCTACCCGACACAAAGGACGGGAGTCACGTCGCAAACGCTGAAAGGTTTAATGATATTCGAACGAGAGAGAAATTTCCGGAGGAACGATGAGGCAACAAAGAATAAGAAAATATAAATTTTGACGTGCGCGGTGAGAATACGATGAAGGAGGATTATCGGGCGCATCACAAAAACACCTTGTCCGTTGCGTTGTTGTTCGCAAGCGAGTCGTGAAAATTCTTCGAACGGGGACGGTTAAAGAAATCGGCCGTGTTGAACTCGTTTAGGCTCCTGAATCAGTGAAACAACGTCGATGTGGAATATTTTCCGCAGACCATGTGCACGGTAGACGCCATTTCTGGTTTTGCGAGGAAGGCTTGTCAACCATCGCCGCGGTGGAGCATCGATAGATCTCCGTAAGACGATCGAGTCTAAGTATTCGCAAGTAACTCACAGTTATTATAAGCGTTGTTTGCGTACTCGGAGGACACGTCCGTAGTCAGAAACAAGCGAAATTCACGACGCCTCGGCTTTTTCGGCCGTGGCGCGCGAAAAACCACGAAAAAAACAACGAATTTGCTCGTACCTGGTTAGTGCGCTCAAAACGCAGCTCGGTCACGTGACCGCGGGCCCCCCTCCCTAACGCCGCAGCACCGCCTCTATACTTTATCAGGTTCCATACAGCCAGCCAATTTTATACGAGAAGCCGCAGGTTCGACAATTCAACGCTCGCAAACTTTCTAGATTTTTCCCAGTGAACCAGAAGTCTGTTCCTTTCTTACCGTACTGGCTGCACTAGTGCAGAAATATGCAAACAAGGGAAGCGTTTTCTGGCGGAAAACTCCTGTCCAGAATGGCGTTCTTTATTCTTTTCAGTTTTCAGTGCATGCAAAAGTTCACTGAACTGGTTACACTGGGTCTTGAGCTTAGAGTACTTACATACATATAATATATAGAGAGAATATAAAGCGGTTTTTCAAATATGGCGCATATATGTTTGCATGAAAAATACGAAATGTGTTTTGCCTAAATACAATGCATGTTTTTGAATGGACGCTCTTTTGTAAGAGAAATAAATAAAGTCCTTATTTTGATTCAATAATTTTATTTACTACATATTTATAGACATATTTACTTACTTTTTAAAAACTTAACCTCAAAACAATGTTGATTACGCATGATTACACGACGGACGTGTTATTTTTCAATAGCATTTTTTGTTATATATAAACTTTTTTTTTTCTATAACTGTGTGTGCATATATAGCATGTATTACATGTGCATACATATACACTGTAATAAAGCGGCGTACACACTATTCAACACATTTTCAAGTCCCGCGAAGTTTATTTATTTATATTTCTATAGTAGTTACTAATTGAGTTTTTATTTCACTTCTAGGTTATTGAAAGAAGCTTGAAACGATATTTCAGATAAAAAATAATAAATTTGCATTGGTAAAGTAGTTTCACGTTACTTGAATAATTGAAGCAACTTGAAATCTAGTAACTTCAGTAGCTTGATAAGTGTGAACGCCGCTTACGGTCTAAGGAAGTGCAAGAACTAGTAACTTTAAAATAACCGCGAATATTCGAACTAATCGTATGATAAAACCAAGTACTTATGTAAATAAACTTTCTTAGATTGAAAATACTTGATCAATGTTAATAATATTGTGTACGGTAACGTAATATATAACATAAAATTAATATAAATATTTATGGTGCTTGTATCACTTCTTCTTCGTCTAAAAAATTAAGAAATTCTGAAACAAGTAGTTCGTTGTTTGTTTTATTTAAACAGGGATTTTAATACGGCTTTGAAATGAAACAAATGTGAAGAATCTTCATATTCTAAATAAATAATCGTTATAAGGAATTGAAATAATAAATATATAGCGAAATAAGGAGCAGGTCAAAAGTGGTTCTAAATAAAATTCCACTTGCGATTTATTCTTTAAATTTCTTATATAATGTTGTGTTAAATTGCGAAACACTCTTATTTAATAGATTATATAGTGATGCAAGTGTATATATATATATACAAATATATACATACATAAAACAATAAGAAAACTGCCAAGGATATTATAAATGAAATTTATGCAAAAATTAAAATGCTTCGAAGCATTGAGATACAGAACTACTAACATTAAATTACATTCTCTACAAAATAATTAAATTATTGTTTGAAACATTTGTTGATTTTATCAACAGTTTCGAAAACATTTATGGACATCGATTTAAATAGGACACCTTGTATATATTTATATATGGCATACTCTATGGTAATATATTTGAAAATGTCAAATGGTTCTTACATTAGCGTAAGACTGTAAACATAATCGTTTAAATAGATCCTGAAAAGATTCAGTTATTAATATCATCATGGACTCTTACATAATGCAGGTAATTTATTACAAAAATTATCCAACTTCGAAAGGATAATTAATTTGTGGTTATGTTTTTAATAGGTTAGACGTATGTGGTTGAATCAGGATGGTGATACTTTAGCGGTAAATTACGATTCGTATAATACTAATTAATCAATTGAAAGCACGATCGATAAAATACAATATATCAAAATTTTGCTTTTAAAGGATTTATTGTCTTTAAGACATCACCATGTCTCCGTTCCTCAGATTGGATCTGAAACTGCAATGACAAAAGCTATGGAACATTTATCTGCCCCTCTCGATGACTTGGTACTTTACCATTTAAAGTAACTCGTTTAACTTTATCAAATTTTTCCTTTTTCAGCATTCACCGCTATATCAATCATTAATCGACTTATTTAGATCTTTTTGTTTACGTTGTGTTAATCAGTGATCATTGATATTTCCATGGAAAATAAAGTATTCTGCATGTACAGAAATTCCATTGGTGGTGAATGTGGCAACTACTATAAATATTATTCGATTCGCTGTTACAATATTTATATTTTTAGAACCGTAGCGGCGATGAACAAGGATGATCCCTTAGCTATGTACAATTACCAAAGTTCTGCTGTACAATCTTTAACGAAAATCCTTCAACTGCAAAAGGAAGAAAACTGGATGTTACCAGTTATGAACGTAATGTGCTTAGAATTGAGACTGTTGGCAGTCTGTGCAGAAAATACGAAAGCCAACAAAAGCATGAAGCCTGGAGAAATTTTAGAAAAATGCGCAGATTGTCTTATGGGTTGTTTCCGAGTTTGCGCCTGCGATAATAGGAGCTCAGAAGACGACACGAAAAGATGGGGAATGCTGGCATTAGTCAATCAATTACTAAAAATTTACTTCAGAATCAACAAGCTGCATCTGTGCAGACCCTTGATACGAGCAATAGAGTCGTCTCCGTATAAAGCGCATTTTGCGTTAGCGCAACAAATTACGTACAAATTTTTCGTGGGCCGTAAAGCAATGTTTGATAGCGATTACAAAGCCGGTGAATATTTGCTTTCATAGTTAATCATAGTAATCTTAGTATTGCAGTACTCAGTGCTTCAGTAATGTGTTAATTATGTTTCAGCCGACGAACACTTAACGTACGCGTTCGAGCATTGTCACAAGCAATCATCAAAAAACAAACGACTGATACTAACGTATCTCGTGCCAGTAAAAATGTTATTAGGATACATGCCGAAGCACAGTTTGTTAGAGAAATACAATTTAATGGAATTCGGAGAATTAATGGAAGCCGTTAAGAAAGGAGATTTGCATAATCTCGAGAAAGTAATGGAAAAGCATGAAGCTTTCTTGATAGGAGCTGGGATATACTTAATCGTCGAAAAATTAAAAATAATAGCTTATAGAAATCTATTTAAGAAAGTATATTTAGTATTAAATATACATCAAATCCCAGTACAAAGTTTGTTGTCGGCTCTGCAAATGCACGGGATCGACGACGTGGATATGGATGAAGTGGAATGCATCGTCGCGAATTTAATATACGAGGGAAAAATTAAGGGTTACATATCTCATCAACACAAGAAGTTAGTCATATCGAAACAAAACCCATTTCCTCGCCTTTCAACGATTCCTTAATTATAACTAAATTGTATCGTCTGTTTAATAAATAGTTTAAGATTTTCTAGAATTGTTAGTTTTTAAATCCATAATTATTGAACTATAACATCAGAATATTAAAATCGTAACTCGTGATAAGTTCAAACGGTTCGTCGCGAACGTTGATTCGTGTTCGAATCAGTTCGAATACGAGTTTTGCTCCATCATGCGCATGAAGTCTAGTTTGCATGATTATCGGTTGATGAGAAGGAGGTGGAACGTAAGAGCGCCGAGACGAAGATCGAGCGCGACGAGCGGCAGAAGTGTTCCGTGGTGTTAATTGATAATTCCCTTTCGCTGTGTTCGTACATTCGAACGGTCAAAGAAAAGAGGAACAATCGTAGTGTCTTGTCAGTGTATTCGGCGATAAAAGTTCAACCGCAAAATGCTAAGCGAAATTGTTAGCATGACATGCTATCGATTCACGGCGTGATTGGTTAAGCCAGTGTTCAATGCAAGTATGGCCGCCCTGCCATCACCCACGCAGGTATATCGTAATTTTTATAATTCTATCGTGTTATAATATTCGATATACCGTCTGTGTTATTAAACGAATCGGAAAAACGCGCTTCCACTTCGTATAAGAATAACCTTACTTCTCGCCACGCACCTCCTCGATATTCTCGCACACGTATCGTCGATCGCTTTAATTCTTTTGACAGCGCAAATAGTCTTCCGATATATTCATAATAAATATGTGGTTTTTTTTCATACCTTTACTCAGAAATTTATCGCACAATCGTTACGTCAAACATGTTACAAAACGTATTAATTCCATGTTTAAACTTCTATCTATACGTTCGCAAACGTCAGTTATGAGTCTGTGCATTTCCGGCGGCTAAACTCGATGTGTACGGAGTGCGTTCTGATGCGTTGATATTTGCTAAATATTTCGAATAAACACAATAAAATTGCTTTTACAGGTGGCTGGAAGCCATACTGCTATATACGAAGCCTATTACAATCAGGTACATTTTCACGTTTCGCCAAAGTGTTTATTCGTTCGTCAGATTCGGATCGAAGAAGACTGATGCATTAAATTGTAATCGCAGGTTGATCCAAATGGATATGGACGGATCGGTGCGATGGAGGCTGCGAGATTTCTTAAGAAATCCCAGCTGAGCGACGTTGTGTTGAGTAAAATATGGGATATGGCGGATCCGCAGTCGCGGGGATGCTTAGACAAGTCTGGTCTTTTTGTCGCCCTCAAACTTTGCGCGGTTGCGCAATCGGGAAGAGATCTTAGCATGTCGAATATAAGTTTAGAAATGCCTCCTCCAAAGATGGTAAGCTATTGCGTTAAAAAGTAGCTGTTAAACATCACTAATCTCCACTGTTTAATGTTAGGGCGATATTCCTGTAATACCCCAGAAAAATGTAGTCAACGCTATGCCAGTAATTACATCTGTGAGTAATGGAGATTGGTCCATTAAACCTACGGAGAGAGCAAAATACGATCAACTCTTTGATAGTTTGCAACCCTCGAACGGATACATACCTGGAAATAAAGTTAGAGGCGTTCTTATGGATAGTAAACTTCCTTTAGATACACTCGGCAAGATTTGGGATCTTGCGGACATGGATAAGGACGGTATGCTAGATAGACACGAATTTGTTATTGTAAGTATTTCAGTAAACATCTGTGCATCTATACGGGAATATTTAAGGGGGTATTCTAATGTAAAGAAAAGAATCTCTATCAAAAGAATCGATTTTTAAAAATATTTTTGAGGTCTTGAGAATGTGTTCTTAAAATATTGTCAAATTCATAAAATTGCAAAAGTTATAATCTCAAATGCGTTTTTCTCGAAACGATGTTTTTCAAAGCACAAAGCACTACATTAGAATATCTCATTAATGTGACCAAAAACAAATTGATATTTACGTGCAAATTATACTTGCTACACAGGCTATGCACTTAGTGTATAAAGCATTAGAGAAATATGCAATACCAAGTGTACTTCCACCAGAATTAATGCCACCTGGTAAAAGAAAAGTACTGGTAGCGAAATCTCCCGCGCGTGTAGCAATGGCAACAGGTCCACCTATTCCACCTTTACCTACCGCAACTCCCGTGAAGAGTATGAGCGGTTTAGATACAGCAAAGGTATTCAACTTTCCATGTAAACATCGCGATTCTTGTATGTCGACAATTCTTATCTCGTAAATCGATGTCGCGAATGAAAATTGTCTTTCGCAGATAAACATGCAGTGGGTAGTTTCGCCCGAAGATCAAATGGCAGCAGATAAATTGTTTTTGCAAGCTGACCTAGATATGGACGGATACGTCTCAGGTATCGAAATTAAAGATGTCTTCCTTCAAAGCGGACTTCCACAAACTATATTAGCTCTCATATGGTACGTTCAGTTTTATTTCTAAGCCTGTCGATTATTTCCGAGCGTGTAACGCAACGTGTTTGATGCTTCAGGGGTCTTTGCGACACATGTCAGAGTGGAAAGTTGAATAAAGAACAATTCGCTTTAGCCATGTGGCTGATCAAGCAAAAACTGAGAGGCGTTGATCCACCTGCGACTTTAAGCCCTGACATGATACCGCCTTCTATGCGAAAACCGTCTGACGCCGTTGTGGTAAGTTCATTTGCTTTATTAGTTTACGTTACTGAAAAAATGTACATCGCGTCTTTCGAAACATGCGAAGCAGTATGACTAATGTATTGTGAATCTTTTGCGACCTTTGAACGCCCTCCAAAATATTATTAGAAATACAATAATTATCAAGCTTCCTCCTACCATGACGATGGTGTAATTTGTTTCCAATTCTATTTCTCCTACAACATTTAGTTTGACTACGCCGGCTATTTCATTTTTCTGCCAACAACTGGGAACAAATTAATTACATTTAATATTGAAAGTGTTACTCGATGTAATTATAAATAATTATTTACCTGTAGATGTTAGAATCATCGAATTTTAATGACGTAAAGACTATGTGCATTTGGGGATTAATAGAAACTCTGCCTCGCGATTGTTCCGTTATAATAGATGGATTCATTATTTTATTATCTATTTTCCAAGTGACTGGTATGTCTGTGTTTAAATTTCTGAAAATCGATTTTTGAAAGACGAACTTGATTTAATAGTTCAATATTGTTATTAATTTACCCTGGGCATTCGAGCGTTGCTTTCTTTTCGTATTTCCGATAAATTACTGTGCGTATAACTTGCGGTGATGGAATAGGCATTCCTTGGACCATAGAATATATACCAGCACTATTATTCGCAGTTTCGAGTATTTTTCCGTGTTTGTCTCGTACTTCAAATATTTCATTTGTCGAACATTTGATCTGAGAAGAAATTCAAATTTATTTTATTACTATATACTTAAATAATAAATTACTGAGAATCGCATGAGGTATTTTAGTTTTCAAAGTACCTTGCAATATCGGATCATCATTTCTGTTTTTCTATTTTTTATATCTGGAAGATCCAGAATTACTTTTGGTACATATTTACTTTTACATGGCAATTCATTTTTAAACATACGCAAAGCCATTTTAATTTTATTCCTAACACTTTCATCTACATCTTTGCTCTCAGTTTCAGTTTCTACTGTTTCACTTTGTTCGTCTTCATCACCTAAAATCATTAGATATATATATATATATATATACAATTCGTTTTGTTTACGTTTTATTGAAAGCGATACTCGAGCTGAAAAATTTTACTTTGTCTTTTACGCTTCCGGAAATTTCTCTTCATCCTTTTTGTGTCTGGATTAATATTTTCTTGCGAGGAAAGAATGCAGTATCCGTAACGAACTTTTTTACCAACTTTGTCGCATTTGGAACAAGAAGTCCATTTAGTCCATGTTGTATGAACAAGTAAATTATGTTCCGGTATAATTCTTTGTATTGCAGCATGAGGCATATTAGGCGCTGTCCTAGGGTACACAGTATTTATTTCTTTTGTCTCGTTATCGATTGATAAATAATACATTACGACCGATAATGTAGCTTCCAATTCACACCAGTATTGACCAGCTTGATCGGACTGCAAGAAATTGTATTTTATCTCCATTTTATTTTCTTAAGGTTTCTCTTAAGAATTCACATACTTTCACGTTATATATCCTTAATTGTTTATCGCCTGGCGAAATCAAAATATTTTCTGATTCTTCTATAGCAATATTTGTGCCATTGGAGGTGCTGTTGAAGTACCATTGTATATTATCAGTTGCATGTGATTCCGTTGGAGAGATACATATTTGACAATCGAATCTAAAATTCGTAATTTAATAATACCAATATTCCATTAATTATAATTGAATATTTGCTATATTCAGGTCGCTTTATAAATAGCGTTTGCCTTACGTAACGAGTGTTCCTTCTAGAGCTACAAGATTAATTGAATATATTGCTTTCTTTGCTCCCATTTCGCTATACGATTTTTTCAAGCATTCGTAATACTCTCCCCATAGCTCTTTATGAATTTCCCTAAGCGTTTCGTTTGCTCTTGGATATTCAAATTCATTAACGTCGAGAAGAAGTTCGCTTCCTTTATATAAATCAAATTTTTTTCAATTAACTATCTCGGAAATATATTACAATTACTTTATTCCTACGTTTTATTTACCTTGTTGTCTGTGCAGCAGTTTGTTTAATTTTTCACGAAGTTTGTTATACTTTGACCATAACTTTATTCCTATCGCATAATTCAAGATTGAGATTATTAAAAAATATACAGTTAGAAGTTGTTGCAATTTCATGATGCATATAAATTGCTAAACTGATGAAGTTGCAGCAAAATGAAATCTGAAATATCAATTCAAGCTTTTCATTTATTTATTGCTATTCGGTAGAAGTACACTTTCTCTTCAAACTGCATTAGAAAAATGTCATTTAACAATAAATGTGGTGCAAATAAAAGAACAGATATGTGCTATTGTCAAAGGAAGAGTAATAATTCAGATGTACAACAATTTATAAAAGTTACTCCCATTCCAATTAATTATAAATATCCTGCAATAGCTTTGGAACAACAAAAAGTGAAAAATGTAAAGTTTATTAAAAAATTGCACAAAGAAGCAAAGGAGGCCAGATTAAAATCGTTGCACAATACTGATAATTCTGGAGAAATAAAAATTAAAACTCGATCTGAATATATCAATGAATTTGTCAAGAATAAATTGAATGATAGCACCTTCGTTACTATACGCTGAAATAACGTTCAAAACTGGAAATAATGCTTGATGGCTCTGTATTCACTTAGAATATTTATTTACTACAGCACATTTATATTTTATATAAAAACGATGGACTATATTTCGAAATTTCGACTGTTGCTTCGGATGAAATGAAGTGTAACTTTTTATGTAATAAACGTTTTATGATTAAGCTTGTCTTTTAATTTTACAAGGAGGATGCAACGTGTTTTTTTTTCTTCATGTAAAATTTTTTTCATGTTTAGGAAAACAACAATATATCTGGTTACTCAAACCCAGAGTTAGACATGATAAGTAAAGACATAGCGGAACTCATGCGAGAAAGACAAAGCATGGAACAAGACATAGCGCAGAAAGAGGCAGATATCAAGATAAAAAACGGGGAGATCAAGAGTCTGCAGAGCGAGTTGGACACACTCGCGGCTACATTGAAACAATTGGAAAATCAGAAGGGTGAAGCGCAAAAGCGATTGAACGATTTAAAGGCTCAGGTAACCGAACCATTGATCTCGACATAATTAAGTTGCTTGCTAAATGTGCAGCTTTGCTTTGTATAATGTTAGACACCCACGTGCTTGTGATTTGTATAAAGAGTGCTTTCATTATGATGAACGAATGTCTAAATATTTCAAATCGACCAAAGAAACTGTTTGTCTTAATATCAAATTTCGAAATGGACAATAATAAAAAGAAGGTTTGTTATGTGATCTCTTATCATTTAGCATTTTTATCTTTTGTAATGCTACTTTTAAGATAACCCGTAATATAGATGTGTTACCTTAACAAGTATTTTCATTTTAATTATTGTTGAATTGAATGCTTTATTTTTTCGTGAAAGCACTACACCGAATTAATTCTAGATACTTCGGACATTTGCATCGACTGGTACATGTATACACATATATGTAGTACGTTCCTTTTTTTTATCATTTCAACCATTGCATTTCATAAATTCGAGTAAGTGCGCGTATCTATTTACTGCATGCCAGGATTTTTTAAGTATAAATTCTCCATGTGAATTATTTCTACAGTTCGCGAAAAACACGATACAAATCACCTGGCATATGAAATATGAAACGAAATAATAAAATTCATAGTTCTGATGGCATTCAGAGTTTATATTATTTTATTAACTATCATTTCGATGATATTTCACTTCATGTTATTAATTTCATAGAAATTATTTTATAGCTGTTTTCACTGAAAAATGTGTTTTTTTTTTTATCTGAATGCCATATATTTGTTTATGCGTTCTTCCCCTACAATCTGTTTCTTTGTATCATTTTTTCTTCAATGTCTCAAATCATTGAGAATTCATTTATTTTATTTTATACTGCGTTCAGGTTCTTCCTTATTATTTAGTTTTATTATGTTTGGCTTGTAGAAGGCAGAAGTAGATAAAGATTTGAGTGAGGTCGAGGAGAAGATTCGCGAGGAACAAAAAAAGGTACATCAAAAATTTCTACTTTCAATAAAGGGCAGGTACAGTAGCGATATACAGATTTTATGTGCCGTTTCTACGCAACAGAAATTTGAAGTATTCATAGTATGATACGATAGAACTTATTTTCTGATAGAATAATGAAAACATCGAAAGTGTCGTTTCTGTGATATTAAAAAGCGAAATTGTGATTAAAACCATGTTTAGGCTGACCTACATCGATATAATATTGCATACACATACGCGGTGTTCCAAGGTCGATTATATAGATCGAAGGATGGTGATTCTGCGTGAAAAACTAAATTGAAAATATAAAATAAAATTTGTTTCTTTCTCTTTTCATTAATAGGGAAAACGATTGCAAATTTTCATCGAAATAGAGTTTCAAATAATTAAGGAGTACGACGAGATAAAAAGAACGTGTCTCTTTAGTCGCTTAGAATTTCACTTTGGCGCATTTACAATCCATCAAAACTTAAAGCTATTCTCTGAAAGAAGAAAACATGAAATCAAATAATTTTTTTCTGTATTTTTAGATTATTGTTTCGCGCAGAATTATGAATCTTTCGTTTATAATATCAACATTGGGAAACTTTGTATACATAAATATGTGTATATGTTTACCTTATCTTATTGTTAGAAGCAATTATAAATTATAAATTCCATAGTAAATGATTCAATATTAATACACTACATGTTATTTAATTTAAAGCTTCATCGTTTTTATTAGACTTTGCGTATGTAATGCTAGTGCTTTGTTGCGATGCATGGTGTTTTAGCACAGACTGCCATGAGAAGAATTCCATTTGCTTGTTATAATACAAAATTTACTTTCATTTGATAAAATTAATACATACAATATTTTATTTTTTAAATTGTTTTAAATTATATGACATCGTTTTACTGTTCATACACGTAAGTGTTACTTCAATCCTTTATATGTACTAAATCTGGCAAGGCAATCGTAACATATTTATTTGTTATTAACGATATTTAATTAATGCATATTTTTGTCAGAATGTTTTATTATAATCTATAGTTTAAAATAATTTATAATTCTTACTATTAACTATAGGTTGATAAACTGCGCCAGCAAGCAGAGGAACAGGAGTCAGTATTACGTGCCCAAGAGGACGAATTGAATTCTAAGCGACAAGAACTGGAAGGCTTGCGACAAGAGGAGCAACAATTAGAACAGCAACAAAACAAAAGCAGGGACCAATTAAACGAACTCACCAAAAATTTGCAGGACTCTCAACTACAAATTTGTCAAGCGAAAGCAAAGATTACTCATCTGCAGGAGCAGCAACGTCAAATGAGCGACGCGATTGCACTTTATGATTCTGCACTCGCGGCAGGAGATGCCACTCTCGTACCTGATACTAGTCTGCAATTTAACCCCGAAATTGAAGACGTAGAGTACGTGTCTGATCACAGATAACTTTTATCAACGAAGTTCAAGACAGTAACTGATTTATTTTTTGTCATTTCAGGTCCGAAACAAATCATGACGAAGTCAAAGAAACGGATACAGACGCTTTACCCAATGCAAATGGAACGACTACCATGGATGGGTTCGAACAAGATCCTTTCGCGTCGAGCAAAGCTCAAGAAGCATTTAGTTCATCGACCCCTGATCCATTTGGAAATGCGTTTCCATCGCAAACTAATTCTGTGAGTTCTTTTTCCTTTTTAATATAAGGAATTGGAAATTTTCCTAGTAAGGTTTCACTTAAAAACTGATTATCTTATTCCTATCTGCAGGGAGGATTTACAAGCGACCCTTTTAGTGCATTTGACAACAGTAACGTCACAAAGCAGGATCCTTTCGATCCATTTGAAGATGGTAAAAGACCCGACGGCAAAGCTGCAACTGGAACAGCGGTAAGTGCAAACGACGATAATTGAAATGTATCAAGGAGAAACCTTTTGAATACTATAAAAAAAGGCAATATTTAAGAATTTTTTCTGGGTAGAAGAAATAATATAAACACTCCGAGCTTTTTGTATGTTATAGAGACATATATAAAGAATTCTACAAAATTTGTTCACGTGAAAAAATAGAAATTTGACGATCTGACAGTCTTGGATGTCGACTCTTGCAAACAAAAAGGTACCTTACTGGCCCACGGCATTGCACCACTGCGAAGTCCTAGAAAAGCAGAGAATGAAACACACAAAAGATTTTGAAGTCATAATACACTCCGCAAAAAAATTAAGGGATCATTTGTGCAAGCCCGAAAAATAGGCTCTAGTTCAAATGTTCATAACTTCTACAAAAATAGTCGTATTGACATGATCCGAAAGGCGTTTGAAAGCGTGAAATCTCTACTTTCACATATTTCTTTTAGATTTTGATTGTGTCGTGTTTTGGCAATGTTACAGCGATATAAATAGCACGTTGAAAATTTTTGAAAATTTTGTTCAAGTTTCTAATGCTCCATGAAACGCAAAAAATTTTTCAGACGTGTTGCACTTATACCATTCGAAAGCGGCTACCTTTTGCTTTAAAACGAGTGCTTGACGAATGTTGTACGATTTTTGTTCGCAAAGTTATTCAACTTTAATTGAATTAAAAAAAAAATTCTACGTTACATTGTAGCTAATATATTATAATTTGAAAATTTGTTGTGAATTTTATTCTTCGATTTCCAGGACTTTGCGGTGGTGTGGGTCAGCAAAGCACTTTTTTTGTATGAGTCGACGTCTAAGACCGCCAGTTCGTAAAATTTTTATGGTTTTACGTGAAGAAATTTTGAAATTTTGAAGTTTCTGTACCAGAAAAAAATTCTAAAAATCGTCTTTGTTTATAGCGCTCAGGGTAGAGTCCCCCCTTAATACAAAATGTTGGTCAGGTTTCCATCGTTTTGTTTATTATATCTTCTCAGGCAACAGCAGATCCGTTCGGAGATGATCCGTTTGCAAGCCTACATGCTCCACCGCGTGCGGAAAGTCCTAGTCCAGCCCTGCCTCCTAAGAAAGCGAAGCAACCTCCGCCACGACCGGCACCTCCAAGGCCTACCCAAGGTCCTTCTGGTCCTTTGAGAGCGGCACCAGCACCGCCCACTCCATCTCCTACCCCTGATCCTTTCGCAAACGCTAATTCGGATCCTTTCTCTGCTCAACAAGGAATTGTGGATAACAACAACAGCAGTAGTTTCACTACATCCACCGGATTTGCTGATTTTGCGAATTTCGATTCGAAGGTATGTGCTCTATAGTTTTCGAAACACCTCACTGACTTTTTGTTAAAGAACGTGCTTCATTTTTATTAGCGAATAGAGATAATTTAGTTTTCATGATTTTTTACGATTATTTGTTGTGTAATATTGTTATGTAAATGTTTCTTTTTCCTCTTACTCAAGTGTTCCCACATATCCTGGCCATATCCCATCGTTCCCCAGTTTCATCATTTCATAGTACGTTATATTTTTATTCTATACGATATTTCAAGTATTGAGCTAGTTGTAAAGAAAAGTCGAATATATTGGCATGACTGAAACTTATTCAAGTAATACGAAACTCCATGAACATTCGTGAGTAGATTGCGGAAGTTTATGCATTTATGGCAATTTTCAAATTACAAAACCTTATAAAGACTCCTGCAGGTATAAAAGTGCAATCAAATATAAATAATATAATAGACTTTGTAATATTTAGAAAATAAAACACACATTTATTTAAGATTCAGTTGCTGTTGTATGTCTACAAAAATATTAATTTGCATAAACTTCCGCAGTCTATTCATGAGTTACCTAATGTTACGTCATTCCAACATATCGCAGTGTTATTTTGTAAAATACGTTTATATAAAGGAAAAGATTAATTATATTTTTTTTGTTTTATATTTAGGTAGAAGCTGCACAATTTTCAGTTTATTCATTGACCCGGCTCCTGGAGCATGCTGTCTACAAATTAATTGATTTGTTCTTCTTTATTCCAGTATTATATTTTCATTTTATAATAATGCATGGCAATTTTAATTCACTTATAAATATCCAAGTAAAATGTTCGAGTCGCGCTAATCGGTGTTTGCCACGCAAAATGAAAAAAGTGGCTTTTATAATTCGGAAATGGACTCGAAGATTTTTCGACGATAACTTAACGATTTATAGTACCTTGACAGCAGCTATGTGTGGTCCAGCAGCCTGACGATAATCAGCGGTTTTCGCGCTATTCTTTCTACCTTTTCAGTAAACGAAAATTGACCAGTGAAAAAACCTGCTTCAGCCGGAACCGATACTGAATCGAAGGGCTCCACCCAGGCCAACCAGCAGAGCGCATACCACAGTATCAACAGTAACTTCAAAGCTGCCAGACTTCACGGAAGATCCGTTTAGGGATTATCGATACGAGGACCCCTTTAACATAGCCGACCCTTTCGCCGACGACGCGGAGGATTTCAACGCGAACAAGAGTAACGAGCAAGGCAAGATGGACCCATTCGATTACGGAACAACATCGGTGCTCACCCGTAAAAACTCGTTCACAAAGAGTTTCGACGCCGACTTCTCGAACACTTTTCCTCTGGCCAAGAACAAACTCGAAAAGGACCACGCGAAGTTCGACGCTGATTTCGTGAAAGCGTTCTCGGACGACAATCGAAATATAAAGTCGATCGACTTCGACGCTTTCTCCAATATCAAGACGAAGACTGTGGACATCGACGAGGCTTTCTCGACTAAGAAAACGTTCGACATGGACGACGCTTTCTCAACGAAGAAGACCCTCGACATCGACGAGGCATTCTCGGCTAAGAGCGAGAAGTTCAACAGAAGACAGACGCATGATTCGATTCAGAACAGATCGAAGGTGAATTTCAACGACAAGAAGTTGAAAACCGGCTTGAATAAAATGTGGAACGGCGGCGATAGGCCCGTGGCGTTGACCGAGGAGGAACAGCTGGTTGTGGCGTCGCGTGAGAGTTTGCAGAACGAGGAGGAGAGACGCAGACGCCTGGAAGCGGAGGAAGCTGAATTAGCTTTAGCGATTAAACTGAGTAAAGAGGAGAATTCCGGAAAATTGTAAGCTTCGGTCAGTAGAACACTGTTCATTTTTCTTTTGTTCATTTTGTTGGCTAGCAAGTTTTCGGGCACAACGACTTTACGAACTTTGATCGGAGATCAGGACTGGAACGTACACGATGCATTAACCGAATACGATCCTAACGACTACTATGAGATTCGCACTAATTAAGGCTATGAAAGATATTTGCATAAACTGCAATTACGTATAATGCTTACTTTTAATACTATCTAGCATATCATACTTGCTGTGAAGATGAGAACAAACAAATACTTTAGAAGGAATTAGTAATGCATAAATGAATATCTAAAAAAAAAACTCATAGACGCATGTATTAATCATATAAAAATCGACAAGTGTTTTCACCCATAAAGAGATCAGTTTTCGATGTGGCCTTTTCGTTGTTTACTTCGCATAAGATGCATTCGATTGCTATTTTAATCTAACAGAACTGTTGATACGTTATTATTTGAATGTAAGGGACAAAAAAAAAAGTGAGGAAAATATTTATATCAAACCGCGCGCCCTTTTCGGCACTCTGGTTGAACGCAGAGATCGATCAATTTTTGTAAAGGGAGGATGAGATAAAGAAAAATTCATTATTGCCTTGCAATATCCAATTCTAAAATAACAAACACATATATATATATATTCGTAGCTGGTTGTACACTATCGCTAACGTAAATTAGCATGTATAAAGGCAAAATATAATGGCAAGATTTATTGGATCGACAATAAAAACGTTGTGTACACGTGCTCCCGTAAGTTCAGAACGAAGGGGATAGTATAAATGGTTACGAAATGGTCGAACTTCTCATTACGAAAACGCACTTCAACCACGGCATCTGTACATTCGCGAACGTAGCAGCGAAATAACGATATTTTCTTTTTCGTCGTTTCAATCCACATCATCGTAACAATTGTCCAAGTAGACAACATTTTTTTAACTCGACACACGCTGAATCTAGAACGTCGCAGCGTCATGTCAGAAATTATTCAACGCTGAACGTAATAGAGCTGTTCGAGTACTCGAAAAAAACGAGTCAAACCTGACTCGATTCGAAAAATCGAGCCGAGTCGAGTACCCGACAAAAGCGAGCGGCTCGACAAAATCGAGTAGCTCGAAAGAATCGGGTAGCTCGAATCGTTTCGAGCGGCTCGAAAAAATCGGGTAGCTCGAATCGTTTCGAGCGGCTCGAAAAAATCGGGTAGCTCGAATCGTTTCGAGCGGCTCGAAAAGATCGAGTAGCTCGAATCGTTTCAACTGTTTCAAGCGGCTCGGAATTCGGAAGATGGAAGCAGTTCGGACGTATACCGAGTGGATCGAATGATCCGAGTTGATCCAAGTAGATCAATACTTCATACATGTTTCGTGCAGATGAATATTATCGAGCGGTTCATTATATCGAAAATGATAAATGAACCAAAACAAAAAATATGAAACAAAAAAAAAGTGTACCATGGTGGAACAAAGATTGCGAAGCAGCTATTAAAGAATACAAACATGCCTTCAATATATTCAAACGTCAAAATACAGAAATAAATAAAATAAATTACAAAAGACTTCGGGCTATTGCAAAGAAAACCATCAAACAAAGCAAAAAACAATCTTGGATCAATTACGTGTCAAGGCTAAAAAGTAATACCCCAGACACAGAAATGTGGAAAAAAATTAAAACGCATAAATGGAAACTCTAAATGCTCAGATATAACAAACATTAAATCAATAATAACCGAGCCACATGACATCGCGAATGCTTTTGCGGAAATTTTCGCAAAAAATTCTAGTGACGAAAACTTTGATCCAATCTTTCGAAAACTGAAACAAAATATGGAACAGGAACCACAAATACGTACTAGAATACATTATTGTTTTATACATTATACTTTTTCTGCTGTAGATTACAAAAGTTCTTAGATGTCGTTAATAACTACTACATTCATCTTATTAAAAAAACATATGAAAAAATATCTTGTACATTTATCATTTTCGATATAATGAACCGCTCGATAATATTCATCTGCACGAAACATGTATGAAGTATTGATCTACTTGGATCAACTCGGATCATTCGATCCACTCGGTATACGTCCGAACTGCTTCCATCTTCCGAATTCCGAGCCGCTTGAAACAGTTGAAACGATTCGAGCTACTCGATCTTTTCGAGCCGCTCGAAACGATTCGAGCTACCCGATTTTTTCGAGCCGCTCGAAACGATTCGAGCTACCCGATTCTTTCGAGCTACTCGGTTTTGTCGAGCCGCTCGCTTTTGTCGGGTACTCGACCCGGCTCGGAAACCGAGTTTCAGCTTGATTCGGTTTGCGAGCGGCTCGAATATTCGGGTTCTCCGACAGTGAACGTAACATCAATTACAAAGTGTATTTCGTCTAGCGATTCAAATGTTTCCAAGCTTCGGTCCGCTTCTGAATTCCAATGTCGCAGAATCGAATAAATTCTAACAAGGCGCAGCGCGGCATTTTGGATTCACTGTTTGTGTCTGCATCAGTATTTATCAGAAAACATTGAATAATTATGATAACGAAAAACCTCTGACTATACACATGAATGTTAATAATAAGTAGAACGATATGTAAGACGTATAATATATAAAATCTGCTGAGAAATCATTGCACGTTGACCACGGCTCTTGGAACATATTATGTGCAAAAAACAAAAATCTTGAATATAAGTTTCTATTGCAATATGCTAAATTTTCGTTTCATTCGAGACGCAGCGGGAAATACGGAACGAAATGTTCTTCTTTTTCTCGTCGAATCAGGACTCGATGAAAACTGATAAAAGAAACACGTGCGAACAGCGAACGACTGCGTCGATTACGTTAACGATAAGCGAACCGTTCCGAAAAACGTATTGAAAACTTTTACGTTCGGTTTTGGTGTGTCCCAAAGAATAAGATGTTCAGGTAAAGCGTAGCTCCCCGTGTTTGTCCTGAGATCTTGCGTCACGTGGAATTTTTTGATATCAAACACCAAAGTGGCCGCAATCTATACTTTACTCTCGTATCTTGTAACTTTCACAACGACAATGTATTACGCATGATGTATATATTACTATCTGTATTATGTTATCGTAATTATTATAATTGTGTTATTGTTATATTACTATTAATATTATTGATACTATAGCGTCTATACCGAGCGCAGAGCACTGTTGATATACCATTTACCAGTGAACAAGAATAAGCGTACTGTAAAATGTTATTTGCAAGTACGACATAATGTATTTGTTGTGTAGAGTTTCACATGGTTCGACATCTACATGCACGCGTAAACAGATGGACGCGCGCGCGAGCATCGTGAGTGTGCGTCGTAAGAATCTTTCATCGAAAAATAAACGAAATGCTTCGCGTCATGTTTATCTGAATTAGTTCGACGAAGAGTCGAATTCGTGGATATTATACTGTTCTTCACAACGTGCATTACTTTTCTAAATGTTCTAGTGTAATATGCATTAGCAAATTCTCGATGGAACCTTTCAATGTACAGTAAATTCCGATTTAAGCTAGCGTTTTCGTACTGGTTAACGATAGCACTGACCAACTCATAACCTCGTTCCAACCGGGGTAACTTCCTCGATGCTCCAGATCATAGAAACCAGTCAAGCGTGAAATCGTGAGGTGCGTTCCTATCGTTAGCGCTTCGAAACCGACGACTGTTAAGCCTTAAGCGGAATTTACTGTATAATGAAGCTTTGATGGGAGAAAGACTTAACAAAATCAGTATAAATTCCATTCAGGAATCAGTATCACTCATCTGTACAAAATTTCTCATTGTGAATACGAAGGACGTTGAACATTGTTTGATTTCTTCACAGTGTTCGATAAATTTTTGCAATCGTCAGGCAAATATATTATGCAAAAAAGAAGTCGGAATACATATGCGAACATTAATTAGCGTGCGTAGAAAACGGTTAAGATAGTGCGACTGCGACATATATTTATACCGAATAAGTAGAGAACGCTGTGTCCCTTTCTGTTTCTTTTTTTTAATACTTAAAGGACGACGAATGAGTACGGATTTATGTTTCACGTTAACAATTCGTTATCACGAAAAATTGAAATTTGGTTGTATGTTGATTTTAAAATCGATGACTAAAGACGAATCGAGCAGATCTCGTCCGTTAAGTTCAACATTGTGCGACAGAATCATGGATCATCCAAAATCCAAATGCGATTTTTGGCGGGATGATTGAAGGAAACTTTACTGGAATTGTTACGCGTTACAGTTATGGTGCAGTTACAGCTGTGCAGAAAAGCCAAAAATATGATTGAGCAATTGTTTCGTTTTGTTGAAGATTAGTTCCAGTGAAGCTGAATAAGATTTAATTGCAAGCTTTAAACATGAATATTTCAATTCGTGATGTGTATTTCTTTCGTATATATTATCTTTTTGCTGCATTAGATTAAGAAGTGACGTTAAACCGAAAATGTCGATCGAGTTGCTAAGATCGTCGTCGAGAATGAAAATACATAATCCCAGTGCGCTGGTGACGAGTCATTGCGTGACAGTTCGTTCGTCGGGGAGAAGAATAAATCAGTAAAGAAAGAGAAGAGAGGAATAGAATTTTGTAACCAGCGAAACTGTCACGCGACGATCGCTGGTAAACGGGGGGGTTCTGAGATTGTTAAGAGCGACATGCCCAAGCAAACGATATATATTTCACATGCATAACCATATCATAATTGTCACGACCACGTACAGATAACCCGCGACAATGATGTAGGGTACTTGTGCCTGCTTGTGCCCCGAGGTACGTGTAATTCAACGGTTTCAGTTTTTTCAGTCCCGACGATGCGCGGTTACGAAAACGAATTGTATACGGTGGCACTGTGCACAAAGGACAGATGTTTCTTTTTATATACACGTACGTATACATACAATTATACACTTAGCGAACCGGTCGAACACGAGACAATGAGGGTACAACAGCGACGCTCCGAGCTTTAATTGTAAGCCCCTCGCATCCCGCGTAGGAAATCCTAGAAAGTGTCGCGTGCCCGCTTCGTGATCTATGAAGTTGTCACTCCGAAATGCCAATTTTTGTAAAATACGGATATTTGTTCGTTCACGATTTGTCCACACATTTGTCTAAGCAAAATTTTCGTTTAATCAACCGTTAAAACAAATTGTGATGAAATTAAAAAACTTGGATCCCCATGAACATTCTTCGATTAATTTTTTAATTGTTCGACATAAAAAAAAAAAGTTATGACGAAATTAAACAATTTGCCGATAATTCGCACGAACATTCCACGTATGATGAAAAATGTTAATGGGGTTTTAACAGTTTCGTTATAACTTTTTTATGGGTAGACAAATGTGGGAAAATCATGGATAATCGTATTCCACTTATCAATTCATGAAAATTTTAATGGGATTTAACGTTAAATTATTTAATTTCGTCATAACTTCCCTATAAAAAATCTGCGTGCAGATTGGCAGCAAATTTGTTTTCAAATTCATAGCCATTTTAACCGTAGTGGGCTACCGTTTTGCAGATAGAGCCTGGAAAGCAGATTGACGTCAGAAACCAAGCAGAGCATGTCAGCAGAGTCTGCCGTCAGGCTGACAGCAGATCTGTCAACAGAACCTGCTCGGTTTCTATAACCGATCTGCCAACAGTTCTGAACATCACAGATCCTGCATCAAATCTGCTGCCAACGTAAAAAGAAACGCTGTAACGACAAATTCCGTAAAAAATCTGCTCGATCAGATTTGGCTATCAGGGTTTTTTTTTTATGAGTAGACGAACGAAAATTGTGAGAGAAAAAACGTAAAAGATCATGAACAATCGTATTCCACTTAAAAATGAATGAAGAATGTTTCAACGTTTATTGGGTAGCTGATATCTCAAGTTTCTTAATATTGTTATAAATTTTTTTTTAAAGGGTAGAAAAACGAAAATTGTGGTTGGACAGATGTGGAGAAATCGCGGAGAAATGAATAATATTCGTATTTTATAAAAATTAGTATCTTGGAGTGCGAATTTCACAGACTTCCCGCGTGTAATCGTCGAGCAGTACGTACGAAGAGTGGAAATAGCCTTACAATACTCTCCGAGAGGGAAGATTTGTTTGTAGAGGGTCGTAACAATCGTTTAGAAGTTGTTTCCGCGTGAGGATTTTATTCGTCGGCAAACCGCGACTTGCCATAAGGTGTTACGTTCCTTTCTGATTGCTCGTCTCGTGGTTTACCCATTTCCTTTGTTTTCTCCTTTATTTTAAGTGATCGAATCTCCTGATTTTGCTCAATTTCGAAGTTATTTCGTAAGGTACTATACGTTCCGTGGAAACGCGAGTTGCTTGCTGCTACGAATTCGAACGATCGATCGGGATTTGAATCATTCGAGATGCATTGTTGCGTGTTCTGAATATTCCTGAATCGCTGCTCGACGCAAAATCAATTGCCGTGGGACGCTTCGCCCCGTCGTACCGCCTACTTTATCACGCGTTTCTTACACGTAAGCTTGCAAGCACACACTGTATGTATTTAGAAAAAAAACCAAAAAAAAAAAGGAAGAGAAATAAGTTAACGTGGAAGCGACGAAATGGTCAATTGATTTTGCTCGGTCCGTAGATGATAACAAAGGTAATATTATCGAGCGTCCGTCGCGACGAACGTGGAAACTAATTTATTGTTATCACTCGTTAAAGCTCCTGTTAAATGGACACGTTAATGCTGAACGCGATGTTCGGCGCAATGTAATTAATGATTTCTCATCGACGTATTCGAAACTTGAATATTTCGTGAGCACGCCGTAACTGCATTTGAATAGCACGGCGATTGTTCTCTTTGGAACGTGTTGCTTCAAAACTCCGTGTATGTATTACATCGTCGATGTTCGTTAAATCATTTCACGTCATGATCATTTAAAGTTTGTTGTAATCGCGGAAGTTGACAATTTTCAATCGTATCTTCGGGTTAAATTGCATGTACGTGTTTCAAGTTCGAGATGAAATACTCAAATTTCGAATCAACTTGTTTCAATTGGATATACGCTTGCATTCTTAAACCCCTCTCATTCTATTTTCTCGTTGACATAGCAAGTTTATAACGCGTTTTGTTAAACGTGGTCGAAGGACCGTACAACAGATATTATTGTACCGATGTTGCGAGTTCTCATAGGCAAATGCGTATATAGCAAATCGTTGTTTACTATAATACAACTCCTTGTACATAAGTTTAAATATACGAATATCTGGTTCATTGTGTGTACATTAACTTCGATATATTAATTCTTGTCGTTCCTTTCTATTTGCAATATTTTTCAACGCAATTTGATCGCATTTTTTTGTTCATTTTAATGAAAAAGCAACAGAAATTTTTATTTAAGTTAGTTTCAGTATCAATTTCTTCTAAAATAAGTTTACAACGATACAAGTGGCGAAATATAATATTGAATGCTAAATCTAACCCGATGTTGCTATTAATTTCAAGAAATGTGTTTTTATGCGCTTGTAATAAAAATGTCCCATTTCTAAATTTTTACTTATACTTCGGTGAAATAATTGAAATTCCATGAATTCTTCAGTTTTTATTTAAAAAGATTGGATAGAAATTTTTTTTCTTTTAAAATAAAGTGAAATCATGCGATTACAGCTCAAACGCTGCGAGAACCGAAGGAACAGTTTCGAAGAAGAAATTTATCAAGGGCACCAGGTAAAAAAAATCTGATCGGTTCGGCCTTTGGCACAGGTGTCACGGGTACTTTCAAGTAAAAAAAAAACGTAGTCACCTGAATATTTCCATGATTTTTCTTAAAGCGGCATCATGTTTTGTGGAAAGTGGTAATTACCTAATTTTTTAGATCATCTTGAAATGACTTGCGTACGATGAAAAAAAATTTTCACCAAATTTACGAATAAAATACTATAAGGGCAACTTTTCAGCTTTCCAAAACACCCATTGCAATTCTTCTACGATCACGCAGTCGTAAATTATAGGCGCTCAAAGTGAAAAGTACCATTTTTTATACAATAGTAAATAACGCGGTCAAAAAAATGGTAGATCAAATCCAAAAAAAGGAAATTAAAGGGAAAAGTATGCTCTTTAAGAGCATTTAAATGGATTTACTAAGAAAAATTTCTTTCAGCCCATGCATCATTACCAAGTTGACGAAAATTTGTTAACGTTCTTTTGATGCGCTTCATCTTTTAAAGACATGGCACTTTACTGCACAAAAAATTAATTGGATACATGATTTAAAAACTAGAAACTTCAAGCTACAAAATGGCTGTTTTCAATATTTTTTATATTTATTTTTCGCGGAGATACAGCCACTTGAAGATGACCAAGTTTTTCAAAAAATTTTAGTGTTCCCTTAATTTTGTTCGGCAGTGTATCTTATGCAAAGTCGTTTTATATTAACGTTATTTTCTATTTCACTAATTGTTATTGCCAATTGCCAGGTTTCATCATGTGGAGATTGCTGCGAATGAAGACCCAAAGACAGGGACGTTTCTGAGTTGGCCGCTCAGGTGCAAAAACTTCACTTTTCAGTTTACTTCTTCAATTTCAACTCTTCAAATCTCCATCTTCAGCTATCCAAATATCCAATTTGAAGTCATTTTCAACCATCAGAGTCCCGATTTTACCTTCTAAAATCTGTAAAATTTGAAATTTTGTAATATCCAACCTGAAATTTTCAAATCTTGAATTTCACCTTAATAAATTTTTCGTTATAAACCTTCTAACTAACAGTACATAATTTATAACAATTCTTTCAAGGATCAAGAACATTGATAAGAAATAGTATACAGTAGAACATCGATTATCGGACTTAATATTTGTACTATAAAACACTAACAATCAATAGAAAATTATTAAACAATGGTTCAAAGTATTATTCGAAGTCCTATTCGACTTTTACAGCCAATGTATTGAGTAATTGAAATCTTATATAATAAAAATAAATATAAAATTTGGGAATAATTGAGATTCGGATTTTATCAACGTTCTACAAACGTTTACAATTTGTAATACAAATGTAAACAACGCAAATTAAAAGTAAAACAGACGCGTAGTGAAATAGTTGGCAATTTCCCAAGAGAAACCGCAAACTGATTGTTCTCCGTTTTACAATCAAATCTGTCAACCATCTGAATCGCATGTTATAAATACAAATGGAAAGAAGAATAAGAACGGAATACCGACGTAAAACAAGCGTATTTCGCTAATCAGTTGTTCGGTTTACGTAAATCCATTGAGATTACTATTGTTTCCTTACGGTCTGCGCGGACTTATCGCGATTCTCGACAAATGCAGCACGTTTAGCCCCGACGCACACGAGCGAGACGAACTCGCTGCGGATCATTGCGATTTCATATCAGTGACGTAGCTCGATTTACTTGCATTTGTCGAAAAGAATCCCGAGTCGTTGCGAACCGCTGTATTTTAAGTTTTCGGGAAAAGCGTTCCGTGCGATCGTGAAACGGCGCGTGTTCGCGAACTTCTGACGAACGAATCGCGCGATACGCAAACAGCGACTCGCGATTAAAAAGCTTTGATATTACGTGAAGAAAATTTTCAAGAAATAAAATGAAATTACTCGTTAGCTATTAGATTTACGGCTAATAAAGGTCAATACTTTTTTACTCAGAATTCTATATTCTTTCATATTTTGATTTAAAAAATATAGTATTCTATTTAAGAAAACAAAGTTGACCTTCAAATCTCCGAAACGCTTACACCTATAAAAAAATAAATGCACTGTATAATGTACCCCTTTAAACCATGCAACTTTTGTATATAAATTTTTTTCGTGGAACGCATATTTTGGAAGTTATAGATGTGCACAAGTTGCGTGAACCACACTGTTACATGCTTATGCTTTTTCAAAAATAATTCTCAAATATATAACTAATAAAATTCTCCAATAACTTGTTTTCGCCCGAAAAGATATACATATACAGAGTGTAACAAAAATGTTGCAGTTCCATGAAAGGGGTAATTCCTGAAGTGATTTTGAACAACTTTTTCCTTAGCGAAAATGTTCTCCAAAGCTTTGTTAATGAGTTATTAATGAGAAACACTGACCAATAGAAGCGCGAATACTGTGGATAAATTTCAGCGCGGGCTTCAGCTGTGAGTAGTATTGGTCCGTCATCGTCCGCGTCATCATTAATCCACTGTACTCGCTCCCCGATTGGTCGGTGTTTCTCGTTAATAACTCGTTAACAAAGCCCCACCTAACATTTTCGCTAAAGAAAAAGTTGTTTAAAATCACCCCAGGAATCACCTTTTTCAAGGAACTGCAACATTTTTGTTACACCCTGTATAATGTATTTCTCTAAGAAGATAAAATGTGAAATTAGAGAATAATACAAGGAATGAACTGTCGCGCCGTGCAAAGCCCAATTAAGGGGGAGGGGGCTGCAGCCAAATTTCAACTTACAATTACTTTAGAATAAATTTTAATATTCAATATATGTCTCGCACGCGAGACAAGATATATACATGCATACACACGTGCATCATGGTTTTTCGCGCGAAATCGCGGCCTAATCAGGTGTCCCGCGTCGATAACGAACGGCGAAACGCGTAGAAGGTTGGTTATCGGCACGCGTATTCCGCGTACGATATCCGATATCAAACGTGAGTTAATGTAATTTCGACTCGCTTGATTTCATTATGAAAGTTGTTCTTTCGCGCGATAAATCAGTTACGCAAGTAATATATGTATTAGTGAAACGCCAGCTTCCCCCCTCCCCCCGTCGAAATGACGAAAGAGCGTATCCTTTGACCCCCGTACCTGTCGAACGCGAACAGAACGCGACCAAGATCCACGGTATAGTAATTAACAACGAAGACGATGCGATAATTTATTCTAAGGACAAACTGTTTCGAGTTCTCGCCTCTCCAGCTGTCTCGACCCTGACGAGAAGGATGCGCGCAATGTATCATCTTCGGCGACCGCCTCCCAGAAGCTGAGCCCGGAACGATATCCTATAAAGCACGCCTGCACATATCGACGATACGTGATTCGCTTGTAAACTGCTCGTTAACGAATCTCGTGAAACACCTCATGCTCTGTCACACCTATATAAACTACTACTAGCCATCGGTCGGGGTTTAGTTCACCGATCGCTCTAAACGCGAGTGTTAAAGTGCTTTATCGCAACACCGTGACCTCTGAGGGTTATGGTATTCCTATGGTGTTCATC
This sequence comes from Perdita meconis, assembly GCA_030770465.2. NCBI lineage: Eukaryota > Metazoa > Arthropoda > Insecta > Hymenoptera > Andrenidae > Perdita > Perdita meconis. The sequence continues at coordinate 7,912,586 of JASKOS020000005.1, read as the reverse complement.
AAGGTGAGACGCTTCGCGCTTCGATAATTGTGTGGATGTAAGGGAAAAACGCCGCGAGTCACATTTTTTTAAATTTTAGTACATGCCTAAGGACTGGTTCGGACGCGTCCAATAATTTAGTCGAGCGGCGAGTAGTTACATTGTTTTACTAAATTACTCGACTAAATTTTAGTGTTCACACGTAATAAATTACTAAAATATTTGCTGCTCGATTGAATTACTAAACGTGTCTGAATCAATCTGATCTAGAGAACAGAATTTAGTAGACTGCGGATTGTTGTGCAAAATGAAATGTTTAATGACGCATATAATGAATTCAAACTTGAAGAAAAATATATCATTTTTTAGATATTGTCTAGCTTGAGCAACAGTGTATCTTATTTTTTAAATATTCTAATGGGTTTTATATTTTTAATATTTTTAACATTTTGCGGATTTTGATGCAAGAAAAATTTTTATACAAGTACAAACAAAGAATTGGAGGTTGTATAACAGTATGTTTAATTTTCTAAACACTGTAATTTGAAGTATATTTTTGATATTTTGTACATTTTGGCATCTATCAACAATCTTGAAGGTTTTTGGAATACTCAGAATTGTCATAAATGCATAAAATCCGCAATCTAATTATCACAGAGAAAATGTAATGAATTTTCAATTAAAAACGAGGATTTACTATAATTTAATTTGTATATTAACACTTGTATTATTGGTGATCAGAACTGTCGTGAATATTTGAATATCTCGGAAGCGAAAACATGTGACAGTCGTGTCGTTTTACCTTGTAACTAGACTACGGATTTTTATGCATTTATGGCTAATATTAATTAACATTGAAAATGTACAAAAATGCATGAAATCTCCAAAATGTGATAAAAATTACAGTATTTATAAAATAAGGAAGATTTATATACAAGTTACAAGTTAAAATTCATGTTCTACGTCTATAAAAATGTGAATTTGCATAAAAATCTGCAGTCTACTTATAACCACAGGACTATGACACTGATAAAAGAAACGATCGAAGATTTGGCGGTTTGTTTAGTCGAAGAGCGGACCTCTTTGTTACAGGTTTAGGTACAGTAGAACCTCGATTAACCTGCTCTTAAATATGTTCTGTTTCTAGAATTCACGTTCTAATAATGAGACTACAGCATAAATTCGAGAGAAACTTGAGTTGTGATTTAGCTATGATATATTGAAAATAAAAAAAATTCTGTATGAATAAGGAAATGCTGCAGTCTTGAGTCTGATATTTCGCCGGTTAAGGATGAATTTCAGTAACACTCTGAGCCAAAACTTGATTGATTTCTAAGATAAGGCTTTTTCCTGTTAAGGAAACCAACCAGAAATGGCAATAGTGAATTTTTATCACAAATTCAGTTCAATTCCTTCTTACTTTTTATTTTGTTTATCATAAACTTGTTTGTTGGAATGTATAAAAAATGAAAGTATAATTTTCCTTTTTGTAACAAAAAATCATTGAAACTAGTAAATCAATTATTCGGAATTTGAAGAGTTCAATTCGATATTTGCAGATTTTTGGGATTTCACTCTAGAAATTAAAAAATTTCAAATTGACGATTTAAAGATTTATATAGTTAAAATTGAAGAGTTGGAAATTTCAAATTCAAGACATGAAAATTTCAGGTTGCATATTGTATAAATATTTCAATTTACAAAATTCAGTTTTGGAAATTGGAGGGTTTCAAGTTGAAGATCTGAAAAGATTGAAGTTGAAGATTTGAAAATATAAAATTGAAGATTTAAAGACTTGAAGATGGAGATTTTAAGATTTCAAGTTGTAGCTTAAAAAATTGCACGTTGCAGATTTAAACATTTTTAGAGTTAAAATTGAAGATTTGAATGTTTGTAGTCGAAGATTTGAAAAGTTGAAGATGGAGAATTGAATCAAAAATACTATTTCAAATGTAGAAGCAATTTCCAAAATCTTCTAATATTTATATTATAAGATTTAATGATTAATAACATATATTTTAACTTTGTAAACCGTCGCATTTGTTAGTTAATCTAACAGTGTATAATAAAAATATTATAACTTTAATTATAATAAAGCAATCTGTGTTAAATGTAATAAAAAGATCTATCTTATTAGGAAATTCTTTAATTGCTTCGAAAGTTTTGAACGGTAGTGTATTTCAGCATAGTAAAGAAGAATGTTGTTTGGGTTTCGCGTGAATTAGCAGAGAAGAGAGCAAAAATCATCATTTTTTAAAGAACTCATTGCTGAAAACAAAAAAGAAATTATTTCCCAAAACATAGTAAGAAGGAAGTATTGATCTAAGCCGAGAAAAACATTTTTGAATAATCTTGAAAATTGAATGACTAACTAAAAAAGGTACTTACCACATCAATAATGGAATAAAAATAGACGTCAGTTGAATCCAGTGAAAAAACTTACCTTCCACAAGTAAAAACAAATAATGTGACACTATAAAATATCAAATTTGAATACTAATGAAATTTGGTTGAGATGTCATTCACAATTTTCACCAGATTTTCATTCGGTCCAAACATTCACAGGAAATCGTTCGAAATTCGAAAACACAGAAGTAAACCGACAGGTGTCTGAATTCCTGAATAAAAAGAAAGCAAACATTAGTTTATGAGAAAGAAATATTTAAGTTATCCAAAAAAATGGCAGAAGGTCGTAGAAGAATTTGTCGAGTGATTAGCGGAATATGTTATAAACAAAATATGTTATGCAAAGATGTAAACAAACTTATTATAGAAGCTAATAATACCTGTATTACGAAGTTACCTTTAAACAAACGAAAAAAGATAATTCAATACTCAGAAAATTAATTTAAAAACGTAGAAAACAAAGTATACTTAAACAATTTTCCTCTGTTAGTATTCTATGGTTAATCGAATATCAAATAATGAGTGTCACCAGTGGCGGATCTAACAATAAGAACATTTGTAAAAACACCTTTTTTAAATTCACCTTTAAACACCTTTTTTTATTCTTTTTTGAAGATTAAAATTTTTTTTTATAACTTACATTTTAATATCTTCACTTTATACCACAGGCTGAATGATTAATTCAGCTTCATTATTTTTGTATATTATAAAAAAAGAAAAAAGTGACTTGATATTTCTGTTTATTATTTATTTAATTATTTATGAGTGTGATCTGTATTTTGGCAAGTATTTTAGTAATTTACTATATCTGAACACTAAAATTTAGTCGAGTGACAAGTATTTTAATAATTTACTACGTATGAACACGAAAATTTAGTCGAGTTGCAAGTATTTTAGTAATTCACTACATATGAACACTAAAATATAGTCAAGGAATTTAGTAAAACAACGTAGCTACTTGCCACTCGACTAAATTACTAAACGTGACTGTTTCACCCTTAACTTGGTTCCCTATTCACTTTCAAAATCGAAACAATTTTTTTATCTTGCAATCAATCAAAATTTCCTCCGAGCGTGTTGCGACTACTGAACACATCTCCGAAAACGTAACAAACCTCGGTCAGAAATGGGACTCTTCCTTCTTCCGCAAATTACCGAGCGCGTTTCCGCGCGCTTTTCGCAAACAATTATCGCAGTTCCCGTCAGAAAGACTTATTGAAACACGTGGTCACTGTATCTTTTTTCTCCCGGCGATTCGAGATTCATTCCGTTTGAAAAGACGGCGCATAGTGGGACATAATTGCATTTTTTTTCAAATCAGTCTACACGTCGTAATTTTTCAGCAAATTTGATGCATTTTTTAAAATTCTTCGCAATCAAATTTTCTATTGATCTGTCTAGCCTGATTTTCTAATTTCGTTCCCGTTTTTAAAATATTTTGCAACAAATTTTAAGGAAATCAGTGTTCGTGGACTTATTTGGCCGTTGGTTTCAAATTCAAAATTAGATTTTCGAAATGGAGGATGGCATATAGAACATTTCAAATCGAAATTTCAAAAAATTGGCTTGTTAATAAAAAGCTTAATGCGTATAGATTGTCAAAGACGCTAATTAAATAGGAATATCTGCTTTAAGGAGTAGGATTTGTGCTTCTGGTAGCAAATCTTTGATTTCATGTTTATGTACATGTCTTAAGCTGCGTATATACCAGTCAACAGTTCGCGAACACTGTTCGCATACAATATTTGCAAGCAGTTCGTAATCTTTCTATAAACACTAAAAAAACACTACGTCATCCCTTCACAGATGTTACATGACTATTGAAAACCTCTATGCGAACACGTACGCGAACATATGAACGAAATTTCAACGAAATTCAACTGTTATATTGTTCGTGAACAGTTCGCGAACGCCATTGAAAACGCACCTTAGCATGTGAAATTGTGAAGGGATTGCGTAGTGCAGTGGTGTCAAACTCATGTATGAACACGGGCCACCAAATTCAGTTTAAGAAAATCCGCGGGCCGCAGACAGGAAGAAAAAGAAGTTTTTTTATTTATAATGGAAAATAACTCATTTAAACTTCACATTTATTTTTCTTTAATAAATTTACAAGAATTAAAAAAGTACATTAAAAGATACGTTAATTTTAGAAATTAAAAGACTTAATACTTTTTACTAGACACTTGGCATCTTTTCGCAGATACTGTTTTATCGATATCGGGTGTAATTTTTTGGGATAAAGATATTTTTAGCATAGATTTTAAGTGTTCATTTGTACGTTCGACGCTGCGCACAGCCGACTCAGTCGCAGCAATTCAGACACAAACAGGAAAATGCCATAACAATGACAGAATTTGATTTTATAGATATACCAGTAAACTTAAAACGATGTTACTTACAATATACTTCTATAATTTGCAATGTTTTAAAAATATTGTTTTTTAATTCTACTTTATTAAGGTAATAAAATTAATTTCAAGTTTTGGGCCGCGGGCCGCACTCTAAGGTCTTGCGGGCCTCTTGCGGCCCGCGGGCCGCGTGTTTGACACCACTGGCGTAGTGGTTATAGAAAGTTTGCGAACTGCTTGCAAACATTGTATGCGAACAGTGCTCGCGAACAAATGATTTCTACGAAATTCAATTGTTATACTGTTCGTGAACAGTTTGCGAACGCTGGTGTAGACGCGCCTTAAGACCCGAAATATATGTATGGGTCTGAAGGCTGAAGTTGTTAGAAGAAAATGCATGATGTCCTTGTTGATATGTGTTGTTATCGATTTGCGTGTGTTGTTTTCCCTCTGTTCTTCTTTCTTGCTCCTCTTCTGATAATTGACCTATAGGAATTAAAAAATATCGAAATATATCTGACCCATGAATTCATATCACCATATAAAATTATATGGCATGAGGAAGGCATTGAGTACCATATACAGGGTGGGACAATAACTACTAGCACCTCAGATATCTCGGAAACTATAAGTTTCACAGAAATATTTGCTGAAATAAAATTGCACAGTACGAAGGGGGCCATCCGGTGGCCATAATAGTTTTTTTGCAGGTGGAGGTACTTCGGACATTTGAAGGTCACCTCCATTTTTAAATGGATCGGTATGTTTTTGCTTCCGTATCATGATAGAGGATCTTAAAATGAGTTCAACGACCTATTACATAAGGTCATTGAAGGTCACAGAAAGTAGAGAAAGGCGATAATACTTACGGTTTTGGTAGTAAATGAATCGCCTTTCCCCTACTTTCTGTGACTTTCAATGACCTTATGTAATAGGTCGTTGAACTTGTTTTAAGATCCTCTACCATGATACGGAAGCAAAAACATACCGATCCATTTAAAAAAATGGAGGTGACCTTCAAATGTCAGAAGTACCTCCACCTGCAAAAAAGCTATTACCGCCACCGGATGGCCTCCTTCGTACTGTGTAATTTTATTTCAGCAAATATTTCTGTGAAACTTATAGTTTCCGAGATATCTGAGGTGCTAATAGTTATTGCCCCACCCTGTATATTTATTAATATAAATAATTCCGCATGGATTGACAACAGGGAAACTAATCAATGCATTGATTATATGAGTACCAATTTTTTAAAATTTCATTTTGAAATATTCTATACGCCATCCTCCATTTCGAAAATCTAATTTTCAATTCGAAACCAGCGGTCAACTAAGCCTACAAATATTGATTTCTTTGAAATGCTGTATTTTTCGCAAAGTATTAAAAAAAATGGTAAAGAAATTAAAAAATCAGGCTGGACAATAGATAGACTGGCGATAGAAAATTTAATTACGAAGAATTAAAAAAATTTGCTAAAAAATTGCGACCTGTAGACAGATTTGAAAAAAAAGTGCCATTATGTGCCACTGTGCCGCGTTGGGATTCTTCGAATCCCTTGCATTCACGGCCAAAAATACTAACAATCCCGCATATTAATGATCGCGTGGCACCGTCCTGTTAGCACTGCGAGGCGTCTGTATGCGTGCGCGTCGGCCGAGTCCGGCGTACGGGGATGAAATCCTCTACGCCTACCTTGATAAAAGGTATGACGTATTCTAAGTACACTGTGGACTTCGAACAAATCTTGAGTGGACCATAAGTATCTGGTGGGAGCGAACGCATAAATGAGCTGAATCCCTATGGACGCGTCTGAGTTTCACGCCGCGAGTCTAAACATTTTGTCAAAAGTGCTCGGGTCTAACGGAAGTTTTGAAAGGATACGCGCGGACTCCGTCGCAAGATGGTCCTCACTGCACAGCAAATAGTAAGTGTTTCCACGATCGTCGAGAGCGCAGGGATCGAGGATCGAGGCTGCATATAGATCCGTTTTACACAGTGCGTTCCGTGCGTTTGAAAGTATAGTAAAATTCTGTGATCTTAAGGCAAATGTTTTCATTTTTGAGACATTCACGTTTAAAATTCTGGTTACCAATATTGCACTATGATTTTAAATTTGATTAGATCCTCGCGTTCAAACAAAAAATTCGTTTTATACACTTTGTCTGCGATAGTAATATAAATTTTGCTTTCTAGTTTCATCTCTTTTAAATGCGCTTGCATCGTTTTTCCTTGCAGTAACAGAATTAAGGCTTAATGTTGGGATCGAAACCGAAGTGACTTGACGAAAAATTTTTTGACTCTCATTGCATCTTAGCTTAGTATAAATAAACGACCAATTCTACTTTTTGAGTTTCGTTCAAATTTACTATTTAATTTATTTCAGTTTCACAAAATTTCAAGAAGTTTAAAAGCTTAATCATTTTATTGTCTGAGCAATTCATTAGTAAAATTTGTAGTTTCAATAGAAAAATTAGTCGAATAGTTTAAGCCAAGAATAGTAAAAATAGAAAGTAATTAGGCGTCGAGTAATTAAAGTCGCTTTAGTTTCGCTTTCCGCCCGTCGAAGGATGCAAGAATGCTTAAGCGTCGAGACGTCGCGTCGGCGTCGCGGTTCTCATCGCATCGATCACTATTATTATTATTGTTAAGGGATCACGATTTTGGTCAACGAACCTTGCCCTCTCCGTTGTGCAACATTGATCATTCCGTCGGCATACTTATGTACGCGAGCCTTCTGAGCACGTTTCGATAAGCCAATTAGTTAACTATTCAACTAGCATGATTAAGCGAGTGTCCTTCGTCGATTTTGATCGGGCTTGTTTTTCTGCGCTAAATACCATTCGTATTTGGGGACGTTCTTGGTAAAATTTCGCGAGATATTTAGCTATTTGAATTTTAGGTAATTTATTGAAACAGTTTTGTGGATGTTTTGAGCAGACGGCACGCAGACGCACGCACGACCGTGAAACGCGACCTTTTCGATGGAAATAGTGGTTAATAAGAGGACGTGTACACATTCCTCGGAGTCTGATTAGGTGTTAACGGATCTTGTTTTTCTGTTTGGTCGTGAAAAAGCAGGAAGACGGAATGCGAAATAATTAACGCGATTATTGCGGCTGGAAGAGTTTTTTTTTTTTTTTAATTTGTTTCCGAAAGTAATGTGAAAATTATTTAAATCAAACTTAAAGACTGCGAATTTTTCTGCATTTAAGGCTATTTTAGATACGACAAAAAGAAATATGTATACATACAAAAATCTATGAAATATAACATTTTCTATGTTCTTGTTCTTTTCTCCATTTCTTTGTTTGTAGTTGTAAAAATATGAATTTGCATAAAAATCCACAGTTTAGTTATTAAACTGTGAATGTTCACGCAGTGTGATAAATAAACTGCGGATTTTTATTCATTTATGGAAATTCTAAATAGGAAAAAACTAGTAGATTATGAAAAAATACAGAAATATATAAAATATCAAATTTTCTATATGTTTTATAATATTTAGAAGACAAAATACATTTTTATTCTAATTTAATTTTTAGTTATTACTAAACTGTGAATTTTCATGCAGTGTGATAAATAAACTTCGAATTTTTATACACTTATAACAATTCTAAATAGGCAGAAATCTACTAAATTATTGAAAAATACCGAACTATAAAAATATAACACACATTATTATTCAAGCTCCAATTCCCTATTTCTGTTTATAAAAATTTTATTTTGCCTAAAAATCTACAGTTTAGTAATAAATATATTTCTAAGATCAAAGGACAAAGTATATTTGTTAGAGTGGTGCTTAAAATTCAATTTATGAGATATTGCTGCGGTTATTATTTTATTCTCTATGCTGAAAACAGGCTTAGTTAAAATTTTATTACATTTCATAATATTTTAAGGATTGCTATCAACTTACTGATATTTTTAATGGTGAATTCATACCTCTATAAGTCTAAAAGTCGAATTCTTTGACATCATAGTATTAAGAATCTTAAATGAATTCTTGAATTCATTTTAAAAAAATGATTCATTAAGAATTCATTTTAAAAAAATGATTCATTAAGAATTCATTTAAAAAAAATGATTCATTAAGAATTCCTAATCAATTCAGAAATGAACAAACTAAGAATAAATTGCTATTAGTTAAGCAATTTCTAAAGAAATATCTTCATATTAAAAAAAAAACTTAAAACTGTATTAATCTAATGTAATCGTTTGCAAAATAGATTTTTATACATTTTAGTAATCTACTTTTAAAAGTTACTGCTTCACAAAACTATTTTGTAATTAATTAGACTGTGGATATTTATGCAAAATCACATTGTTTTAAAGCTTGAGCAACAGTGTATCTTATTTTTTAAATATTCTAATGGGTTTTATATTTTTAATATTTTTAATATTTTGGATTCTATGACTGCGGATTTTGATGCAAAAAAAATGTTTACCAGCACGAATAAAAAATTGGAAGTTGTATAACAGTATGTTTAATTTTCTAAACACTGTAATTTGAAGTATACTTTTGATATTTTGTATATTTTAGCATTTGTCAACAGTCTTGTAAATTTTTGTTCACTTTAAATTGTCATAAGTGCATAAAAATCCGCTGTCTAATGATCAACCTCCTATATTTTAACATACTTAGAATGAAGATTAAAATCTCCAGTTTAATAACAATAATCTAAAGTTACATAAATTTTGATTAAAAAATTGCATTCTTTTTCTTAAAAAACATAAAATTCAATGGCTAATCTAATATGTAGTTTATAAAATAAAAAAAATACTCTATTATTTATTCATATAAGAAAACATATTCATAATGCCGCGTGAAAAAAAAGCAATCAATTTCTTTTTGAATAAATAAGCACCACCCCAAATATTAATCTCAGAGTCCACATATTTCATCCATTTTTATAAATACATGCACCCGATTAAACTTCCGCAGTCCGATGATAATAAATGTTAATCAAAAACAGTTAAATTATTCACGTATCTACTTATGGACATTTTTTGTTGGTCCGATCTCGAAATTTGATATTTTTTGTTACAACACAGAGAAACAATATAAGCAACATATGAGGCTCTAATTTATTATTTACTATTTATAAGCAATTTCATTGAAAGGACGCTTCAAGATTATGCAAGCAGCTTATGAAAAAAAAGAGGCATTCATATTTCCTGAATTTGTTATCGTAAATGTCGCCAGTAATTCATTACGACAAATCTCTAGCGTTGCGCACTACAACATAGATCAAAACGTCACGGACCTAAAACCCTGAATACCTTCAAAACGATTAATATCCGAGCATACTTTCACTGATACCTATTATTTTTTTCCTTCTTTCTTTCTATACCCTTCTTTTTTTTTCTACGACGAATCCCAGTTCGTAATCACAACTCGACACCCTATATTTTGCTCGCACGTTCCACTAATCAGCTTGTCGAAATTGCTCAATGGTCGTTCGAATAAAGCGTTTTAGAAAGTACCGAAGCGTAGCGTCTATTGTGCTCATTAAAATGTGTATTTTGCTCCGTCAGTGGGACCAAACACCAGGTGGGGTATGGACGTACCTCGTCATTTTGGCTAGCATCTACATTCTGTACGTCCTGAAGAGCTACATCAGGAGCGTCATATTCGTGTTGGGCCTCAGCGGGCCCAAAACCGTGCCGATCCTCGGCAATGCGAACTGCGTTCTTCAAGACAATCGTGAGTAAGCGGTGGCCCTTAATTCTACGGCCCTCGACGTTATATAAATTGATACAATAATTTCTTTATCACTATTTTATTGGAATTCGATATTTCTTAATCAAATACAAGAAAAAACCAAACTTAAACTGTTACTAAGAGTTTGTATTCAATTAAATGACAAAATTGGTCCCGAAATCTTTTTTTGAAATTGTCGATAATGGTATGTAGTACCTCAACCAAGTACCACAACTAAGGACCGCTTTAAATCTCATTCTACGCTGTGATGAATAGTATCACTAAACTTCTTGTAATGAGCAATTCGAACCACTTGCAAACAAATTCTCGAATGATGACGAACACTCTTATTTTCTTTTCATTTAAAAAAAAAAAAAACGATTCGAGCTTTTTGCGTTTAATGATCCGTAACTTTTTATAAAATAGAAGCAAGGAGCACAGAATGTGGCATAAACGCAGCCCATACAATTTTCAAAAACATAGACTAACGCATATAGTTATTGATTCTCATGTATAATGATTGACCATTTCAAGAATATAGTAAAATATATGTGTATCACATAGTAAAATATTTTTTATATTCGAAACACAATTATTTGGATCATTGAAATAAACATTATATTTTGTTATGTAAGAAAAGGATTAGACTATATTTTTTACTGTTGAGACTTAAGTAGATTTCAAATAATCCGCGTCCGGTACAGCGCCATATTGGTTTGTATTTTTTAGTTCTTACCGTCTTCTATTGTGAAATATGAGGGTATGATTTTATTGTTGTATTAATTGTATTAATAAATTTACTTATTATAAATTCACTATAATTGTAATAAAAACCTAGATTCTCATATTTAGTTTCCTTGAAACGGTCAATTATTGTATACAGGGTGAAAGAGAGATTCCTGGGGTGATTCTAAACAACTTTGTATAATACACTGCATTCGTGCTTCTATTGGTCGGTGTTTTTCGATAATAACTCGTTAACAAAGCTATAACGAAAATTTTCGCTAAGGGAAAAGTTGTTTAAAATCATCTCAGGAGTCTCCCCTTAACGGCTCCCGCACTTAGTTTGGGACACCCTGTATAAAGGATCAACAACTATGCGTTACCTTCTTCTATAACTTTCGTGAAGAAGAAAACATTAACAATAACAGATGAGCACAATATTGAAAATTGTAGAAATTTATCTGGCACACCCTGTAGATCACCATGTAAACAATATTGTGAATGTATCAAAGGCATTTTTCTTCCCATGTCTATTAATAGAAATAACGTGCAATCTTCTCCTATTATATTAACATTACAAACAAGGAAAAAATCTATGCATAAATTCAACACTAAAAAACGAAATTATTTACGCAATCTCTAAAGGCGCTTGGAAATACGTTCAACACCGAGTACGCGGGCGCGCAAGGACGCCCACAGAAACGTCTAGAAACGAGTAATCTATCTGTAGGCACTTACAAAGGGTCTGTTTTTACGACCAGACGCAACATTACAGCTACGCAAATGTTCGGACCGGGGCTGATCCCGACATTCTCGATCATTTACGCGGGGTAAAAAAAAGGGGTGATTCCTGAGGTTATTTGAAACAACTTTTTCCTTAGCGAAAATGTTAGGTGAGGCTTTGTTAACGAATTATTAACAAAAACCCCCGACCAATCAGAGCACGAATATGATGGACGAATTTCAGCGCGGGCTCTAGCAGAGAGTAGTATTGGTCCGCTATCGTCCGCGCCATCATTAATCCGCTGTATTGGCTCTCCTATTGGTCAATGTTTTTCGTTAATAACTCGTTAACAAAGCTTGGGATAACATTTTCGCAAAGGAAAAAGTTGTTTAGAATAACCCCAAGAATCTCCCATTTTCGGCTCCCGGGTCGAGTTTGGGACACCCTGTATATTAGTAGGAATGGGCACTTTTCCTCATCTCATTTTTTCCCTAGGGGCAAGAATCAATGTCACCGAGCGTACCAGGAACGTGTTGGCCGGCTTCCACCAAGCTAAAACTGCTGTGGGGCACAGGGTTTCCATGTGAGTGTCGTGCCATACCCCTTACCCTTCCGCCCCTCGCCAAGATGTTTCCCCACTCTTGCGCCTGTGAGACTGGTAGGGTCTTAGACCATATATACCTATACTATAGACACGGTCTGAGGTATACGAGCCCATGGGAGAGCCTGATACAAAGATAACGAGCTAGTTTGCCCACACTGACGTCAGAAAAGATAATTCAAGATGGCGAATAAGGCATCAGACCAATCAGACGATTAGACGCCATTAGACTATATAGATACTTTTTGGAAGTAGATATTCTTTCCCCACATGATGCATGCCCACATTGCCCACATGAACGCCGTGTAGATGATTTTATCTTTGCATCAATCTAGTTGACTCAGGCCGTGTCTATAGGTATATATGGTCTAAGGGTAGGGTAAGTAACTGGTGTCTTTTGTGCTACGCTACCACGTGCTACGCGACGCGACGCTACGAATTCCGTAGCGTAAAACACCCGTTATTTACCCTACCAGTCTCACAGGCGGAAGAGTGGTGAAACATCTTGGCGAGGGGCGGAAAGGTAAGGGATATGGCACGGCACTCACATGGCTACCCTGGTGGGGCAAGGGGAAAGCAGCCGCTGTCTGCGTTTCAGGGGAACTCCAGTGCAGAGTTGCCAGGATAGGGAAAATATGGCCGCGTAGAGAGCTACATGATTGGATGGTATATTTGTGTTGGGGACGTGACGTCACGCTTTCGTTTGTAGTAGTATGCCACAGGCGCTGGTGACGTCATGTAGGCTCCAGGATAGTGGCACTATTCTGGCAACGCTGCTCCAGCGTCACGCGACGCCTCTACACACAAGGCGCCTGCAACACGTGCAACATCGAGTGCGCGGACGCGCACAGCGAATATCCCGTGTAGAAACGAGCAATCTCTACAGAGTCAGCCACGTATCTCGGAACCCGCGCGCACGAAAACAAACGAGTTCGGGTTCTGAGATACGTGGCTGAGCCTATACTTGCAGGTATAAGGTTTTTACGACCAGACGCTGTATCACAGCCGCGCGAATGTTCGGACCGGGGCCGAACCCGAAATTCTCGAACATTTACGTAGCTGTGATGTTGCGTTCGCTCGTAAAACAGACCCTTTTTAAGTGCCTGCAAGCAGAGATTGCTCGTTTCTACACGAGATATTCGCTGTGCGCGTCCGCACACTCGATGTTGCACGTGCTTCCAGGCGCCGTTCCATTGCGAAGAGGTGCGACGCGCACGATCCTCGAAACTTCTCGACAGGCCCGATTGTCAACAGCTACGCGCCCGCCCATAAATCTTGCGCGCTGCGCATTTTCGTAGTCGAACGGCACCGTTATAGGCTCAGCCGATTGCGTGTGTTAGTTCGTCGCGTAACGAAGAATACGAACGAAACGAATCTCGAAAGAATGAAATGCAGCGTCAACCATAGACGTTATCGTATACGTAGAGAATAAAAATATCCTCAATATGATCTTACTAGATTCTACGTAATAACTAGATTGCAGGTTTCTAAGTAAATTCAAATTTTCACAGATACAGAAACCAATTAAAGTGTGAATAAAATTGTTTCTTGTCTTCTAATTTTTATAAAACATAGAAGCTTTAATATTTTATGCATTTATACAAAAACAGCTCTTCGAAAAATTTGTAGAGTAAGTAAGAAAACATGAAAATTTTATTTAATTTGAACCTTTGCAGTTGTTATTATTACAAAATTGTGGATTTTTATGTATTTACGGCAATTTTGAATATGCGAAAATTTATTAGAATGTGCATAAATACAAGAATACGTAAAATATTAAAACTTCGATGTTTTATAAAAATGACAAGACAAGAAGCATTTTTATTCACACTTTAATTGGGTTTTGTATCTATGAAAATATGAATTTACATAGAAAACTGCAATCTAGTTATTACGTAAAATCTAATAAGATCATATTGAGGATCTTTTTATTCCATGAATATTTAATATTCTGAGTCTATGCATACTATAACGTCTATCCTTGACGCTGCATCTCATTCTTTCGAGATTCGATTCGTTCGTATTCTTCGCTACGCGACGAACTACCAACAGCAATCGGCTCAGCCTATAAGGACAATGCGTGTGAGTAGATGCGTCGCGTGATGCTAGAGTTCCACTGATTTAGACAGCGGCTGCTTTCCCCTTGCCCCGTAGTGGTTTTACAATTAGCTTGGTGGAAGCCGGCCAACACGTTCCGGGTACACAATACACGATGCTCTAGGGTTTTGGCTGCAGTTTTGTTACAGACGTAAAAAAGAAACAAAGGAGCCCTACGCGGCGTGGATCCGAAATTCGAAGGCCGACTAGTTTTAAGAATAACTCCTATTCGGCATCTCAAAAAGCAAATCAAAGAACGCTTGATACGACGCAATTTCTTCGAAAATATAAAATCTTCTACCTTGCCGATTCTTTATTGCAGCATCTATGCCATTTCTTTGTTTATTTGCTTTTTAACTCAATGAAAATCGTTATAAATATCTAATGTTTATCACTTAGGCGTCTATATTTTTGCACTGTCCATTTCAGCTTCCGTGCCTTTTCTTTATTTATTTATTTTTTAACTTAACGAATATTACTATGAATTCCATAAATAATATTCATCACCTCGGCGTTTATATTTTTGCATTGTCTATTTCAACTTCTATCTCACTTTTGTATTTATTTATTTTTTAACTCGACGAATATTACTATGATTTCTATAAATAATGTTCATCACCTCGGCGTTTATATTTTTGCATTGTCTATCCCAACTTTTATGTCACTTCTTTGTTTATTCATTTTTTCATGAAATCCAAAGCGAGATCAAAAACCGTCACGAAAGTTCTTATACACAGTATTACATATTTTCGGCGTCTCCTTTTTATGCGGTGCTTTGTGTACGCCCCACTTTTGGGTCTAGTGCATTGTCAGAGTTTCGTGACGGGATTTGGTCTTGCCAACAACATTTTGTTTGATTAAGTTTGTATATTATTTCACAATTTTAATTCATCGTGCCGCGAAAAAACGCAAAACATTCGAAAGCATACCGTAAAAAAAAAGTTTATGCAAAAAACTTTATGCAAGTATGTAGGAAGAAATAGTAATTAAGAAAAAAGTGTTATTATGTTACAATTCATCACACACATTTATCACCTCGGCGCTTATATCTTCGCATTGTCTACTTCGTTAAAAAACGTGTTTATTCAAATATTTCGGCCCGGACGTCATAATAGTTTTGTTTTCCTCGAAATACGAGGCGTGGTCGAATGCAGTCAAACGCCCGACATTTTTAGGCATAAACTGATGACGGACGATGATTGAAAAAAAATTGTTCTGCGCAGTTTTGTACAGATTGGGCCGCGAGAACCAAATATACGGTCGCATGATCAGGATATGGCTGACAGGATTGCCGTACATAATACTAGTAGAACCCGATGACATCCAAACGGTCCTCAGCAGTAAAAAGCACACGCGCAAAGTGTTTTTCTACAAGTTGCTCGACAACTTCCTTGGGAAGGGCTTGATCACGAGGGACGTGGAGACGTGGCGGACCCACCGGAAGTTCCTCCAGCCGGCCTTCCACCTTCATATACTCGAGAAATTCACCACCACTTTCGCCGAATGCGCGGATCGCTTGATGACCGACTTCCTGAAAAAGGACAACCAGGAGATTAATATCACGAGCTTTATCAATGACTCTGTCTACGACATTCTTAGCGGTAAGTTCATTGATATTGCATATTCATCGGACGATGATTTTGATAAGCAACGAACCTCTCAGTTAGTGATGGGATTTCAATCACTTCGAATCGCTTCCAACGACGAAAAATTCGAATCGTTTGGAACACGATTCGAAGCTTAGAATTCTTGAATGTCTTGAAAAGTAATTTTTATGCAGAATTTTTGATAAAAGTTTATTGTCATTCAACGTATTTTAGTATTTTTCGAATGATTCCAATAGAATACTGAAGCCTTAGTAATTTTAGCCAGGATTTTCGAATTCCGAACTGGATTCTACTGCAGCAGTAGAATTAATTAGCAGCGATTGACGCATGCTTATTTCTGTCGATGATTTAAAAAAAATTTTCAAAACACATGCTCAACTCGAGGAAATACTAATTTCTATCCGTGTTTTTCCTTGTTTTATTTGACTTCGATTCAAAAGGAATACAATGTTCTTTATAACTATATTGCTTAGTTAGACGATAAGCAATGCAGCAATCTGCTTTGGCAATTCTAGTATTTAATTAGACGGACAAATTACTGTTGGACAAATTTTAACTTTCTTTTGATTTTGTAAACTTTAATCCTGCTGTGCTCTTCAGGCCTATTTGACCCGATTCTCCATTTTATTTTCTTAAATAACTGTTCTAATTTTAAAAATATATAGAAAAGTCAGTTTTAATATCTATGTTTATTGTCCCTTAACATACCGTAAAAATTTTATTATTCACATTTATAATAGTACGCTAATAATTCAAGTTACAATAATAAATAATAAATCAAAGTTTTAAGAGAACGACAGGATTTGCAGAGAATTGCAGTGTTTCTTACTGATTTTGGCGTGCTGAATACGAATCTGCAAATCGTTTCTTTCAAGAAGGTACAACTTCTGAAAAAATCAATTTTAGCCATTGAGTATAATTACTGTCGTCGTCGCATGATTTGCCAAATTATTTCGCTTCTATATTGAAAACTAAAATGATTTTATAGCTTCTCTTGATACTTTCCTTAGCAGGAAGATCTGCTCGATTGCATGTTATAGTTAGGTTGATTTCCTCCTAGATTCTTCATTTTTTAAATAAATTGAAAAATATCAGCAAAAATAGAAGCATTTTGTGTGCCCTTTCCACTTTAGTCATGATTTAGAATTTAGATGCTTATAATCCAAAAACTATCTATACAATTTTATTCAGAGGAGTCCTCAGGATCATTTCGCATCAAGACCAACTATTCAGATTCAGTTAACATATTCAACTATTACTGTGAAAACACAAAAGACTTCCAAAGTTGAGAATTTTTAATTTCTTTCAAAAACTGTTCTTAAAAAAAAAAAAAAAAAAAAAAAAAAAAACAGTTTGCAGATGCCCATTCAGCAAATGGATAGATGATGACCATGAATAGATGACCATTCGTCAAAGTCTAGAAGAAACGCTTATTGAAGATGGCAAACTCAGAAACATATGGAATAATGTTATAAACAAACTGCTAATAATTCTAAACAAGTTCTCTAATATAAATGTACCTATTTGATAAAACATTGATCTGAAACTACTTAATCGGAATTGCCACTGTAAATATTTAAATATACAGTGATTCACGAATTAGTTCATCAAGACTATATTTGTTTAAATTCTATAAACTATGTTAGCTTTTACACAATAATAGCCACGGAAACTGAATAGCAATTAAACATGGAAGCTGTAAACAATCTAAAATGAAACAGGAAATTAATATTGTGAATTTCACGGTTAATAAAAGTTTGAAGTTCGTGTGAATGAATTTGTAAGTCACTGTAAAATCCAGTAGGAATACTATTCCATTACTTCAATCATGTATATGGTAATCGCTTGAATAAATAATACATAAATAAACGAAATAACTTCTCGCGAATAATGAATAATCATTATTTTGGGGACACGTTCAATTAAAGTGAAGCTAATTGGGATACTACATCTTGGTCAAATATTTATTTGGAACAATTTGAATAATGTCCAACCGTGATGTAATCTTGTGTCCACAACGAGTCGGTGCAACGAAAGGTGGTGGCAATAAAAGTCTCGAGGCCCCGAGACGCTTCGGATTTGTTTGGTTTTCTTCATTCGGTCTTTAATCTCTCGCTATTTGCGAATTACTTATTCAGAAGCACGGGACGTAAGTACATTAACGGGATGTCGGCTACTAAGTCGCCAGTGCTGTTGACTTCGATAATTGCATAAGAACGAATCGACATACAGTGATTCAGAAAGTACTAAACGATGTTTTATAACATTGTCAAAAGTTGATATTGTAATTTTTAAAATTTACTGTTTTGTATATCTCGATAAAAAAAATGAAGAAAGTTCTGAACACCCAATATTTTACATTTAACACTTATTTTTACATCTGTATTAAAGTACTTATATTTACATTATTATTTTTTACATTTAACCCTTTTTTTTATATCTGTATTAAAGTATTGTAAATTTATCAAATTCTATATTTACAAAAATTCTGTTCTATTCTGTAAATCTATATAAATTCTATATTTAAACGTATTTATATTTATGTATACATTTATAAAATTCTATGTCTACACAAATTCTAAATTTCCTAAAGTTCTATGCCCACAGAAATTCTGTATTTATGGGAATTTTATAATTGCTTGAAATCTTCCAATTTTTTAACTTCAATTCTTTTACCCTGCTATGTTCCCCTTAAAAATATGATTTCTTAGAATGTTAATTATTAGCACTGCACTATAAATTTCAACAATAACATTTTTATAAAATATAAGGAGACAACGAACGTAGATATTAATTTCTAATATTTTTAATATTTATCTGAAGATTGTAATATTTCTTTTTTTTTTCTCTGGAGTTTCTAGCATTTTTCTTAAATTTGAAACAATTACTAAAATAAATAAAATACAGGATTGAGTTAGAAAAGATTTGTTCAAACCGTTCCAATTTTGTAATTTCAACTCTTTAAATCTCCGCTTCAAACCTTCAAATTTCGAACTTCAACTCTTAAAATTTTCAACTTCAAGTCTTCAAATGTTCACTTTCATGTGTGCAAATTTTCAATTTATCACTCTTATCAAATTTCCAACTGTAAACATTCAGATTTACAATTTTTACTGTAAAAATTTTCAATTGTCTAATTTGAAATCTTAAAGATCTCCAATTTTAACTCTTCTAAAATGCAAATTCAAATCTTTAAACCTCCAAGTTCAAGCATCCAAATATTGAACTTTAAAATGAACGATTTAAAATTTTCAAATTTACAGGCTGAAATTTTCAAATTACTAACGTAAAATTTAACTTTTCAAATTTTCCACTTCAAACCGTCAAATCTTTCATTTCAACTTTAAAAATCTTTAACCACAAACCCTTATACCTTCAATTTTTGCTGTAAAAATTTTCAATTATTTAACTTGAAAGCTTCAAACATCTAAACTGAAATCTTAAACATCTCCAATTCTGACTCTTCAAGAGCTCAACTTCAAACCTTCAAATCTTTAAATTTCCAAATTGATAAGACATTGACAATAGATATTTCACTGCATAGTAATTTAAATAATTCTTAGATAATTCTTACCTTTCTCATATTACAGAACAAACACACAGTTAGGTTGCTTAAAATACTAAAGTTAAGTAATCTCAGATAGTGAACGATGAAATACGTTAAGAATGAAGTGATTGCCTACATAATTGCCGATCCTTTCCACTGTCCGATGCTTATGAGTAATAGAGTCAACATTTCCAGTAGCGTCTAACATTTTGCAACTGCCTCGTCGAAATCCGGGGAACTATTCGTGATAGTTTACCGAGACGTTTCATCACGTTTGCTTATTGCGAGACATTCCGGCATTAGAGCGTCCCCGTCTATTAACCCATTTGATATAAGTCGAACAATACCGATCGAATGATTTATCCCTCCAGGGGCCGATTTGCATATCGATTTCGAATCACCCTTGGGCCCTGCGGTTCTCCCGAAAAATCGGACGCGTAATTGACACCTTTATAGCGTCCGAGAGGACCGTGAAAATATTAGGTTGAGTAACGAGTTCGTTCAGCATCTGACAGCTCAACATTTCAAGAAGCGGTCTTGAAACGTCTTTTGAAACGTTGCTCGAGGGAGCTCGGGTTCGCGGACAGCGCGTCGACGCGCGCGGATGATTGAAGAATGTTTCGCCCGCAGCGTGAATTATTATAAATCGAATGAATATATTCGCGGTATTTTTAGAAGGATCGCCGATCCAGTCTCGAGCCCCGAGCGAATTTCAAAAACGGTCGGAGAAGGAGGAGAAAAAGAAATAAAGAACGACGCGCAGGTAGAGGCAGGAACATCCACCGTTGAGCAACACTATAATTCGTCGACGAGACGCAAAAGCTTTCGTAGTCCACTGGTTCAGACTAGAATCCTTCGAGATAAAAAAAAAAAAAATCGATCGACGATGCATATAGCGACCGATAAAAATCTGCGCGTCGAAATTTCGCGACGACCCCGAGAAGTCTATTGATACCGACGTAGATAAGTTGCGTGAAGAATTTGGCAATGACCGGTGACGTATGCCTCAATCGTCACGCATATTTTTGGGAAGACGCAAACAAAATTGCGAATACGTGGGATGGTTCATTCGACTATTTAACGTCAATGTAAACATACGTAATCGTTCAGGAACTAGTTCCTCGTCAGGCGGACGATTTTTGATAATTTTTTATCAGTCGATGAGTCAGTTTTATTATATGTCATGCAGAACGATAGAAATATTTTGACTGCATATACAGTTGCGGACAAAAGTTTCCATATTTCATGCAGTCTCATGTATTTCAAGCAATAAAAAAATCGAATTATGTACTTAATTATAATTATGTAATTTAATGGTCTACAAGAATTCACGGATATCATATTTATGAAAAAATACCTTTATTTTTAATAATTATTTACATAAATTAGCTAAACTGAAACTTTTATAGGCTCATACACTAAATATACAAGCTAAATTCTTTTATATGTAATATATTATAAAGGGTGAAACAAGAATGTTGTAGTTTTTTTGAAAGAGGTGATTCCTGAGGTGATTTTAAACAATTTTTTCCTTAGCGAAAATGTTAGACGGGGCTTTGTTAACGAGTTATTAACAAAAAACACCGACCAATCGGGGAGTGAGTACAGCGGATAAATGATGGGGCGGACGATGGCGGACCAATACTACTCGCAATTGCAGCCCGTGCTGAAATTCATCCAATGTACAGTATTCTCTCGCTATAAGCTCGCCGTTTTCGTCGCTTCATCGAGCCACTCTTCAATTTCACTGTAATCATTGACAACGTACAAAAAGTTATCGATTCGTTAATAACTCGTTAACAAGGCCCCACCTAACATTTTCGTTAAGGAAAAAGTTGTTACATATCACCTCAGGAATCACTCCATTCAAGGACGTGCAACATTTTTGTTACACCCTGTATATTATTTAAATATTATATTTATCACTTATAATAATTTCTTAAAATTCAAAATTTTATATGCATTTACACTTAAATAAAACTAGTATATAATAAATTATATATATGTATATTAAACTAACAAAATTTTAATAATTTTGTAATATGTATATTATTATTTCCATTTTTTAAATTAACTATTAGAAATCTTTACCTATTATGAATGGCAATGGAAGTTACTACAATAAAATTTTTTCGATTCTATATTTCTTAATTTCATTTATATTGTATGACAAAGTAATTGAATCTTCAGTTTCGTAAGAAGGATAAATTATAAATTGGAGTAATTTCAAAACGTTTGCAAATATCGAAATCAACAATTGTCGAAATTTTAAAACGTGTGAAGAACCGCCAACTCTTAAATGAAGAAGGTCGATGTCACAAAATTTAGTGAAGATTCTAGAAAGGTGGTGATGATTTATTTATAGAAATAAGGAGGAGTTGCAATTCCTTATTTGAATTCTGTTTGTAAAGACTAATTAGAAGTATGCCAAGGATATACTAATTACTGAACTGTCATTGAAACTAAAGGACGAGCAACCAAATAATGAATCGTTTGGAGATTTCTTTCAATTTATATTTCAGGCAAATATGTAAAACTAAAATATTTTCTATACAGATGATTTCAGTGAATTTTTGTAGATCATTAAATTTTCTATCGATGTACATAATTGGATTTTTCTATTACTCCAAATAAAATACATAAAACCAAAGAGTAGATACATACTCATTGATAAAACTGCATGAAATATGAAAATCGATATTGTTCGGAAACTTTTGCCCGCAACTGTATAATATTTTATAGTTAACTAACATTTGGAATACATCTAAACGAACCTGTCTGTGAGTCACTGTACATAAAAATCCGCAACTAAATATTACATTTGTTGATTGACGTCACTTTTTTAGCAAAAGAAAAAAGACTGTTCTCGAACGTGTTTCCCATTCTTAGACTACGGCTGACAATGCCGTTTCGTTTACATGTTAAAACCCTGTTTACGCGGATGTCTATTCTGTAATTAAAAACGCGAGGCGAATGAGTTATTCAACGCGACGCTCCGAGATCTACACAGCTTTCAAACAACCGATATATGCTAACTGTTTCATCGGCTTGCAAAGCTGTCTCGCTTTCAATATCGATTAGCATATGAATCGGAATCAAATACGCGCGTCTACTCCGTCGACCTCCCGCACGGACCTCGCGCGTCCGCCGCGCTCGTCGAAGAGGAATGCTTCAACGTCTCCGCGTTACACGCTTTACACCCCGCGTCCAATTTTCCCTTTTTTTTTTTTTTTGCTTTCAGAAACCGTTCTGGGGATCAACCGGGGCAACAGAAAGCCCGACGAGACCGTGGAGGACGACCTGCCTTTTAGAAAGTGAGATCCGTCGAAGCGTAATTTCGGCGATACGTCGCACTTCGGGCGGTCTGCCCCAGAAAAACAGAACTAAACGCCGAAATTTCTCTCCTTCAGGGGTCAAATCATGCTTCTGTACCGCTTGGTGCGACCTTGGCTGTTGATCGAGTGGATCTATCGGCTGACCAAGTGCGGACAGGAAGAGGAGAAACAGCGCAGGGACCTTTTCGACAGTTGCTTCAGGATGATGAAAGAGAAGCGCGAGCAATTGCGCAGCAAAGCGGCGAACGACGGCGCGACGGGCGAGGCGAAGGTCTCGCTGCTCGAGTACATGGTGGAGATGAACGAGAAGAATCGTTGCTTCACCGACGAGGACATCGTCGAGGAGTGCTGCACCTTCATGCTCGCCGGCCAAGACTCGGTCGGCACCGCGACCGCGATGACGATGTTCCTCCTCGCGAAGCATCCCGAATGGCAGGAGAGGTGCGTCGAGGAGCTCGACGCGATATTTGACGGGGACTCGAGGCGGCCCACGATGAAGGACCTGAAGGAGATGCGGTGCTTGGAGATGTGCATCAAGGAATCGCTCAGGCTGTATCCCAGCGTGCCGATCATCGCGAGAATACTTGGAGAGGACGTCAAAATAGGTACTACATCGTACAACTTATCAAGAAATTTCTTTGGAATGGGGTTACAGTCTTCTCTCGCTATAGGCTCACCGTTTTCGTTGCTTCATCGAGCCACTCTTCAATTTCACTGTAATCATTGACGACGTACAAAAAGCTATCGATTCCATTATTCCATTACCTTCACGAACATGTGCCTTGCACATACTATTGCTCGACGAAGCGACGAAAACGGCGAGCTTATAGCGAGAGAATACTGTATAAGAATTTATTGATGAACGAAGTCAATTTTAAAGATAGATATTCTACATAAGCGCGATGTATATGCAATATATTTTTGTATATGCTGTTAAACATGAATATGCAAAGCATATGCATTATGCAAAAAATGTAAAATAAAAAATATATTTTTGGAATCCTCTAATCACAAAACAAATTTTTGTTGAAGTTCGATTACATAATAATAATAATAATAATAATAATAATAATAATAGCAATTTTAAAATTATAAAAACCTATAACGGTCTACAGAAATACGGAATTATATAAGATATCAAAAATAAACCACATTTTATAATATTTAGAAAATAAAACATGCATTTATTTAAAATATAGTTGCTGTTTTATGTCTATAAAAATACGCATTTGCATAAACATCCGCAGTCTATAAATTACATACTAGGCACTATAAAGTTATGAGCTGCTAAAGAAATCCAGTGTGTCGCAGAAACGGTTCGCATTTAAACAAAGACGATTGAGACAATTAAGCTGTCGATTCCATTATTTATGTATTTATTTATTTATTGACGGGAATAACCCTTTAGTGTACAGGGTGTATAAAAAGTAATGGACACCCGTGATAGAGGTGAGACTAGACCTCGTGGTCGATGGACATTTGTAAAAGATTCGCGCCGCAAAATTGTTTATAACAATGAAAATGGTTGTTAAACTTTTTTATTGCATGAATCTATTTTACTCGACGAGTTAAGAAAAAGTGATTCGGTGTTTTTTCTTTTTTTTTTTTTAATACTTAATTGGCATAATTGTCACAATAACTGAACGAATCGAATCAAATAATAGCTTATTTATGCCAACACAAAAAAATTCATTGCTTCACCGAATTAAACATGCAAACTTTCAGGGAAACACGTGGTGCCAGAAGGTTGCGGCGTGTTCATGTCGCTGTACAGCACTCACCGCTTGCCACACCACTTCCCAGACCCGGAAGCGTTCAAGCCCGAACGCTTTAGTCCGGAGAACTCGGAGAAGAGGCACCCTTACGCATACTTCCCTTTCAGCGCGGGACCCAGGAACTGCATTGGTACAATCGCGTTTTCATTCAATCGTTTATTATTGAAAAAGCACAAATTGCAAACCGAAATGATTTGTGCAGTATAATATTTTGCTCTCTCAATAACGAATTTAATTTCAACTCTTTCAGGGTACAAATTCGCGATGCTGGAGATGAAATCCATGATCAGCGCGATACTCAGAAAATGTCGGCTACAATCGATCCCTGGCAAAGAAGAAGTGCGGCCGAAGTTTCGAATGACGATCAGAGCACAGGGCGGACTTTGGGTCAAAGTCGTCGCCCGCAATCAGACTTCCGACGATAATCTATAGTTCGAAAATTTAACGCTTTTTACCTGCTCAGTTTTTTTTTATTGTAATGTCGCGACATTAAACGCATCCTTCGATAGTTCCTTCTTTTTATAGTAGAAGTTAGAAACGTGCGAGAAGAGGATTTGTCAAATTTGTGTACCTCAGATTATTGCTGATTATTAGACAGCGGATCTTTATGCAAAATAAAATTTTTACAAGCACAAATAAAGAATAGGAACTTGAAAAACATTGTGATTAATGTTTTAAATATTCTATCTTGAATAATATTGTCGATATTTTGTATATTTTGGCATATGTTAAAAAGTCTTGTAGATTTTTTGCATACTTAGCATTGCCATAAATGCATAAAATCCGCTGTCTACTGATTATGATGTATGCATAAGAATGACCAGCTGGCAAGCGTATCACGAAATACACGGTTTTATAGAGCTTGAATATTAATAGGATCGACGGTGAAGAAAACTTAAAGTCGTGAATTAGGTAAGCGCGTAGTTAATGATGATTGTTGGATTAAGTAGATGAAGTGAAGGTCCGACCAGGAAGCGATTGAAATTTTATTGAAAGTCGTGGGAAGCTGTGCGGCGCGAAAGAAAGACTACAAACTCAAAATCTTTCGAGTGTCAATAAAAATTTGATGTTCTGCCCGGTGCTAAATGAATAATTATATTTAAATAAACCCTTGCCTCCTAATAGTCTCCTAATTTATTGTTTTAACTGCTTGAATTGTATTAAATACTATAAAGAACGATAGAAATATTTGGACCATTTGGACATGAATTGTTTTTTTTTTTTTGCTTTTAATCAAATTAAAGTATTTGCTGTTGTATACCTATACTGAAAATTAATAAAATTTAGAATAATATTAGTTGCACCAAATTATTTAACATTATGAATAATCAAAGTAGTTGTATATAATTTCTTTACAAGTTCTAATTTAATATACATTATCATTCATTAATAGACTGCGGAAATTTATGCAAATTCATATTTTTGTCGACATAGAACAGCGATTGAATTTTAAATAAATGTGTGTTTTATTTTCTAAATGTTATGAAATGTATTTTGTTCTTGATATTTTATGTATTCTTGTATTCCTAAGCATCCTGACTGGTTTTCATGATTGTAGAACTGCCATAAATGCATAAATATCCGCAGTCTATTCATTAATTTCAATTGACTAGATTAATTGACTTCTCTGTAAAAGACAAGATACGTGCATTTTGCACAGAAATAAATACACATGATCGTAGAAACACTTTCGGTGTTCGCATTCTTTACCTCCGCTGTTCTCTTCGGGTCTATTTGACCCAATTCTATATTTTATTAAATAACTATTCCAAGTCTAAAAAAAATATGAGGAAGTCAGTGTTTTGTTTTCTTAAGAATAAAATTCTATACTACAAAAATGAGAAATACTGGTTATTGAATGTATTGGATCCAAAAGATTCTTAAAAGTATTTATAAAAATAGAATTGATCATATTTATATAATTTATTTATTTTCTATTTATGGGAGCTCAAAAAGTAACGAAAAATTATATAATTATTTATAACTATTGAAACTTGTGTGCTTAAAAAAAAATCTTCGATTCTCTTATTTATGAAATGATTCCAAATTTTTGGACGGTATAGTATAAGTTCTCTAAAAATTATTCACAGTATAAATTTGATGTTTATAAAAGTTCATGTGAATTTCAGCATATAATTTATTGTTAATTTATAATATTTAGAATTGATCATTTTTAATTGAAAAATGAACCGAAAGAAAGGTGGAAAAAAGCTACCAACAGTGCCTCAAAAAAGATTATAGAAACTAATTTATTATACACGATAAAGTAGTGTATTTTAAATAAATATCAGTTAGTCTGTCTTTTCAGCTAATTAGAAAAGCAAAAAAGAAATAGATAAACGAGTTCCGCATGAGTCACCTGATAAGCAGAACTTAAGAAATGGAGACAGTAATTTGGAAAATAATTATACAAAAACTAAAATTTATAACATTCCTTCCGTTAAGTTTATCATTATTTGTTTAAACGCATAGAACATTTTTTAAAGAATGTATTGCTTCGAAAAAAATGTAGTATTAAATAAAGAATTTTTTATTTTTAGAACCTATGATTTTTATAAATTTAGCTTAACAAAATTAATTAATCCATGAAAAGAGTCTATAAAAATTGTATGGAAGTTGGTTTGTTTGATTCTCTTGTGTCTTATTAGTGTTATTATTATTAGTAATCTTGTTAGTATAGTATCTTGAATAAATTACAGACATTTGAAATTGTAATTTAGAATACAAAATTTTAAATGCACCAATATATTATTATAGTTATCCCGCGTACAAAGTTTTTAAAACCAATAAATGATTTAAATAAAATACTGTATATAGTTTTGAAATATAAAACGTATAGAAATATCGGATTAATAACCTCGATTATCCGACTTTCAATGATTTCCAATTTTTATTAGCTAGGGTTTTAATTATTAAATGCATTAGGTATAAGAGTACAGTAGGACTTCCAGTAAAACTTGAACCATATGCTTTAATTATTTTCAACTAATTATTATAACATAAATTTCCAATTATAATAACATTATAAAAACAAATATTTTCTGTAAAACTTCTACCAGTTTATTTTTTAACTGTTTTTTTTTCTTGACAATATAAACAAAATTTGATTAATTCTTCTTATATATTTACTTATTCATATGTTAAACCTTTAACATTCTCATATCTTTGTATATTTATTATAATTTGATGTATTTGACAAAAAATTGTTTACCAAGGGTATGTAGAAGTATAGTATTTCAAAAATTCAAGAAAAGGAAACAAATTCAGGAATCATTCCGGAGAACAAGACATTACGTCATATCCGGAAGCTTTCAAACGAATTCTCGCTCCGAATTAAAATCCAAATCTACGTTCTAAATTTTAATGTGGAATGACAGTTGACACATTCTTTCCTGTCAAAACGTGTTCGACAACTTTTTAGAACAGAATCAGTTATACTTTTTGTAACTACTTAGGCTTGCGAAATAATTTTGACGTTAACATCTTTCGACTGTCATTCGACCGTGATACATATTCATCCGAACCGAATATTTGCGTGCGCGATTTCATCTGACGTGGTGTTGTGGTGTTGGAGCTGTCAAGTAGGCACCGTTACGACGAAATATTATTCATTGGAAACGTATTTGCGTGAAATTCTCTGTTCCTCTTAATTGATAATATCGCTCGAGGTAGATTCGCTGCGAAAAGTGATAAATCATGGTTTACATATCGAACGGTACTAAACTTAACCTCAACATAATTTTCGATATTTGTCATGTTTTACTGATGTCCATAAATTTTCAGATGGAAGAGTTTTGGACAGCACCCCGTGGAGCGTAACAAGAATATTTAAATTTTTCACTGGTATAATTTATATGTTTATTATGTTGTACGTAACTTATGCCAATTCGTATGTTACTTTTGTAAACGCGTAAGCGACATCGAGTAACGTGAATTTTTATAGTTTCAGGACGATGATTAATCCTAACATGAATAAATACGGAAGCGATTATACGAGGGATTACAGGCCTGGATCCGGGTAAAATAAATACTAATTCAATTTTCTGGAAATAAATTAAATTTTGGTTAGCGTCATTAATGACGTGTATTCGCTTGTAGACCATCAGGTCCACCAACACGCAGATTGGGAAGACCGAATACAAAGGACAACGTAAACATTCCATTTGGTGGATGTAGCTCTTGCGCTGGATAAAATGAAATGTAAAACGCCACGTATGATTATAATCATCTGCTGTATTATATGTTGTACTATAAGAATATGAGACTCGAGTCTTGAAAGCTTAAAGTTTGAGCCTTTGAAACTCAAATGCTAATGATTTTTTCCTTCTCAAGTTTTAATTCCTTCAAGCTCGAAGATTATTCCAACAATATTAATTCGTATATTACATAATACATTAATCAATATGAAATAATTTTATTAAACATGTTAACTGAATTTATATTAAAAACGTTACAAATTATGATAAATACACATTATACACTGGCTAAGACATGAGTATTTTATAGCAAATAAACCTTGTATATACACATTTTTTAATATAAATTAAGGGGAACATGATAATTACATTACTTTTATCTACCTTCAATGTTAATTGAGAATCTCGTAGCACAAGGAATGCAACTCCATTTTTGATATTTTCATCTGATGCAAATTCAAAAAGAATAATTTATTGCAAACATTGAACCTGTGCTAATTATTACTTCGTGCAATACAAATGCATATTTGTATATTAATTAAGGATGAGGATATTTCCACAATGACGATAAACACGCAAGAATAATTTTATTTTTTAGTCTACAAAAACTGTCATGTTTTTTCATGTTCAATTAATACAGCAATGATAAATCAATAAATTACGTCCTTTATTGTGTATAATTAATAAATAGCAATCGTTCTTTGTACATTTTGGTGCAAGTCGGAGGCAGCTTCAGAACCGAAAAGTTAGTCAAAAGTAGAAATAAATACTTTTATTTTTCTACTAGTTCTATTTTAATGTAAAATCAAAGTAATAATTTAAAATATTTCCTTCTAATTTACTTGAAATATGTAAAAATGGAGCTACAAGGTCCTCAATTGCAATACATGCGTGACTCTAGATAAGAGACAATTTGTTTTTATAAACACTGCCTTGAACGTAAGAAATAATTGTTGTACTATTACTTAATCTTTGTAACGAGTCCAGCTGCTATGGTTGTGCCTTCTACGCGTAGCATGACTCTACCCAATTGCTTGATATCTTTGTATAGTTCCATACAAACTGGATTCTGTGTTGTAATCTCAATAATTGCACTTGAATTCTTCGGTAAACATCGCGGCTTCTTCTTCACGATTTCACCGGTAGTTCTGTGAAGCTGGACCACTAATTTCGTAATAACAGCAGGCTGCACTAACGACTGTTGGTGCATTACTACCGGAAGACCTTTAATTATCGGTATCTTCACCGCGAATATCACGACGTGCGCTTGGAAACAAGTGGTCACAGGAACCGGATTCTGTGGATTGCAAATTATATCTCCGATACCAACATTTTGCTGTTCGAAGCCCGACAATGTTAGAGCAACGCGATCGCCTGCAAACGCGTGCGACGTAGACGCATCATTAACTTGCAGACCTAAAATTCATAATGCTTAATCAGTAACACGAAATGTGCGCAGAACCCACGATTTAATCACTAAATTAACGTACCTTTGATCACTGCGGTTTCGTTTCTAGGCAAAACCAAAACTTTATCGCCCGAGGATACCAAACCTGTTTCCACGTGTCCGGAAACGCAAAATCCGGATCCGGTACCTTTGAATATGTCGTTAACCGACAACCGGAACGGTTTGTTAATCGGACGTTCGGGACATTTGAAGTTATCAATAACGTTGACTAGTGTAGGTCCTGTGTACCTATTCAATTGAAAAATATTAATGAATATCTCTGATTACAAGACTTAAAATATGTCGTTTCTTTTATGTAATAATACACTCAGCAAAAAAATTAAGGGATCACTTGTACGAAGCCGAAAAATAAGGCCAAGTTCAAATGGTCATAACTTTGGTAAAAATGGTCGTATTGATAAAATTGGAAAGCCGTTTAAAAGCGTGAAAACTGTACTTTGGCATACTGCTTTCAGTTTTTTTTATTTTGTTGTTTTATGGCAAAGTTATAGCGACATAAACGTTTAAACTTTTTTTAAAATTTCGACCAACTTTATAATATTCCATGGGGCGCAACAAATTTTTTAGGCAAATCGCATTTATACCAGTCGAAAGCGATTACCTTCCTAAATTACCTGTCTAAAATAAGTGTTTGCTGAATGTTGTACGATTTTTTTTGGTAAAGTTATTCGACTTTGAAGCAAAAACCGTCTTTTTAACTTTAATTGCTGCTGAAAGGCGATAGAATCATCGTAGAACGTAGAGAAAAAAAGCAATAGAAAGTTTAAACTTTCCTCTTGAAGATGCATTGTCTACTTTTGCAATTTAATTAACATTTCGGTACGCTAGATCTTTTCGAAAATATGCTTAAAAATGATGCAATTCCTATTTTTTCTTTGACTCGCTGTATCTCGATAATGGCTAATCGCAGCATCATGATCTTAAGCTCATTTTAAAACGGAAGGTCTGCCGATTCGATTGAGCCCTTAACGAACCTGCTTTGACAATTTTTTCCCTATGGCCTGTATGAAACTTTCTATTGCTTTGTTTCTCTACGTTCTACGATGATTCTATCACCTTTCAGCAGCAATTAAAGTTAAAAAGACGGTTTTTGCTTCAAAGCCGAATAACTTTACCAAAAAAAAAATCGTACAACATTCAGCAAACACTTATTTTAAACAGGAAGGTAATCGCTTTCGACTGGTATAAATGCGATTTGCCTAAAAAATTTGTTGCGCCCCATGGAGTATTATAAAGTTGGTCGAAATTAAAAAGAAAAGTTTAAACTAAAGTTTATGTCGCTATAACTTTGCCATAAAACAACAAAATTAAAAACTTGAAAGCAGTACGCCAAAGTAGAGATTTCGCGCTTTTAAACGGCTTTTCAATTTTATCAATACGACCATTTTTACCAAAGTTATGACCATTTGAACTTGGCCCTATTTTTTGGCTTCGTACAAGTGATCCCTTAATTTTTTTTCTGAGTGTAGTACCAATTGAATGAAGGTTCTTTGGATTTCGTTACGATATTTTCGCCAGATAAACCACTGCATGGAACAAAAGTAACGTTATCTTTGAATCCGGCTTGCTTTAAGAATACCCTCATCTTGTCCACTATTTCGTTAAACCTATCTTGCGACCAGTCCACTGTATCCAATTTGTTTACTACTACCGTCAACTGTGATACACCTAAGAATAAAATAATCTTAAAGCGATGCTACAAATCTTTGTGCAAGATAAACGTTACAGGATAAACACTCTAATACCTAACGAACGCAACAGCAACGCATGTTCTCTCGTCTGGCCTCCGCTATCAAAACCAGTTTCAAATTCTCCTCTCGTTGCATCTACTACTAATAGCGCCACGTCTGCTTGAGTAGCACCGGTAATCATGTTCGGTATGAAGTCTTTGTGCCCCGGCGCGTCCAGCAAAGTGATCGACTTCGTTTCCGTTTCAAATTTTGAATGACCAATATCCATTGTTATTCCACGTTCTCTATAAAAAAATCAGACATGTAAAATTAGAAAACTACCACACAATAATTGCATTGGAGGTCTGCTTTCTGTTCCTGCACTAGTGCGGAGTGAACCGCTTGCTGTTTCCTTCCGTTTTGTGAAATGGTTCGTTCTACACTACTGCAGCCAGTGCAAGAGAAAGCAAAATTCAATTACCGTTCCTCTCCTGTCTCGTCGAGAACCCACGCATAAACGAACGACTGTTTCCCTATCTTCTTGCTTTCTTGTTGATATTTGTGAATCAACTTGGACGAAACTTGTCCGATGTCGCATAAAAGTCGTCCAAGTAAAGTACTTTTGCCGGCGTCCACATGTCCAACCACCACCAGATGCAACTGTTCCTTGGTGTCTCCCCTTTTGTCTTTGTATATTTTCAAAGCGTCGATTTTCTCTTCGATCAGTTTCATCTTCGAATCTAAATCGGGCGAGATGCGTCCCGACGAAGGAGATTGGCAACGCGGGCTGCTCGTACTCGAGGAAATCGCTTTCTTCTCTTTCTGCACAGCCGCTTTTCTTTTTATCTCCGGACTGTTGTAATCGGAGTACGGACTCTGCGATCGAGGACTGTCGATGCGAGAATTTAATTGCCCCGCAGTTTCTGTCGCGGTCAAATTGAAACCCTTCACGACGGGTCGTTTTCCAGCGGGAATGATTTTTACGTTGGAAGGTGTAGTAACTTGAAATGTGGGTTTGGATGGTAATTTTTTACCTGTTGTAAAATATATTGTAAAGTAATGTTATTTCGTGGCATTGTTGCAAAATAACGTGTTAAAATTGTAACATACAGATAGATGATTAATTCAAAGATACATTATCATCGTGAACATTTGTACGTTTTAGTCTTTTTTTTTTTTGCATAAAAATATTTTTCTATAAAAAAATATAATTACATACGTAAAGTCATGATTTAACAAATTATACTACGTTCTTCTATACACATAACATAAAAGAGATTGTTTTATCAAGTTTGTATAAAGATACACTTATAAAAATCGCGTACAAGTTTCGTAATCTTCAAACTTTAAAAACCTCGTACTTGAATTTTGTGTACATTGATATTCTATTTAGTACGATTATTACGACTATATGGAACTGAAAAATCAAATCGTTTTACAGTTCCATATTGCTGTTCTTGGTATTTAAGAACTGGCTTTTTCGATTTCCACGCTCTACATAATGTTCTACCAAATAAAGATACATTCGTCTTGGTATGAGGAAGCTTAACATTTCGCAAGCAACTTAAATTTAACGCCGTTGGAAGAAAAATATGCGAAATCTCAATATTTTGTTTTGAAACGTGCGAATTCGATTTGGGCATATTACTGCTATTATTAGTTAATATGTTCGACTTTGTTTGACTACGATCATCGGAAACTAAACATGTAACTTCTTTCAAGGCAGAACTTAAATCAATCATCCAAGTATCCGGCGATGGGGTTCGGGCATCGCTTAGATTTAATAACGAACCATCCTTCGTTTCTAAACTATGCGAATTTTGTTTTGCATCTTCCGTAAAAGAAAGGACATTTAATATACTCTTTTCAAGCGAATCCATAAAATGATCTTTCTCTTTATCGTCTATTGAATCTAATTTTATATCTCCATTACGTTGAACAACAAGTGATTCTAATGTGTTATTTAGATCGCTATTTTTATCCTTCTTAATTGACAATTTTGGTATCACGAAATTCGTACTGGAAGAGGATGGTTTATCGTTAGAACTTATATTATTCATTAAGCTAGTAGATTTTTGCAAATGGTGCGCTGTTAGATCTGCCAAAGAATTGAATGGCATTGCGTTTGAATTAACTTGAGATTTCTCTGTCGTACTTGAGCTCGATTTAGCATGGTTACTGATTAGTTCAGATAAAGACGAGAATTTCATTGGTGAACTGCTAATAGATAAATTTTTTAAACTTTCTACATTATGCTTCAAAGACATGTTTGTTGTAGCATCAATATTGTTTTGTTTTTTGAACGATAGTTTAGGTATAACAAATGAAGTAGTTTGGGGTTTAATGGTTGTATCATCTTACCTTACCGATGGATTCAAAGGCAGCACATGAAACAGAAAGAAATTTAGGTCAAGAAATAGTCGATCATTTTAATTATAAAATGAAAAGACATAAAGAAAACATACCTGGATGATGTTGCAAATTATCCTTGGTGTTTGTGGATGGTTCTGAAAATTGTATTTTATTTAATATACGAGTTAAAGAAGTAATAGAACTATGTTTATACAGTAATGTCTGTCTAGCTGCAACGATTTTCAGTTCTTAACTTCTTTTGCATCTTATTTGCATTCGATACTTCTCACTTAAATTCTCAATTTTATTGAAAACTAAACGAGCTAAAGAATTTGCAATATAGTAAATACAGAATCAGAAGTTGTCACAGCTAACACTGTTCAACACGGATCTGATTTTGTAAACTTGAATAAACATTTCTTATAGATTTTGACGTGCAAACCGTTTTTTTCCCCAGAACGTACAGTTGTTGAAAAAATCAATTTTGAAAAAAATGACAAATTTTCAACTTTGGAATTTTTTTGTGCTTTACCGTAATAGTTATTTAGTTGCTCTTGGTACGAAATGATTCTGTGAACTCTCCCGAATAAAATGATATAAATAGTTATTAGACTATAAGCATCGAAATAGGTTTAAATAACAATTAAAGTGAAAAGGATATTTTTCACTTTATTCCAAAAAGTAAGGGTTTAGGAGAAAATTTGACCATATCACGCGATAGAGCAAACCTTTCCACTAAGGAAAGCATCAGGCGAATTTCCAAAATTATTTTTGTTTTCAATATAGAAATAAAATAGTTTGGGGAAACGCGCGGCGGCGACAGTGGTACTCAATGGCGAGGTATCATTTCGTGCCAAGAGCAACTAAATAACTATTGCGGTAAAAGCACAAAAGAATTCCAAAGTTGAAAATTTGTCATTTTTTTCAAAATTGATTTTTTCAAAAACTGTACGTTCTGGGAAAAAAAACGGTTTACAGATTCGTATTCAGCACGTCGAAATCTATAAGAAATGTTTATTCAAGTATACAAAATCGAAAAAAAAGTCAAAATTTGTCGAACAGTGTAATTAGACACAAGTACAAAACACATACCTATCACATTTTTCGGCGGAGATTCTTTCAGAACTAAATCTAATGCTGCTTCTGCATCGAAATTCGATTGAAGAATTTTCTTCTTAATCTCAGAGTCAGGTATTGTGTCCCCAATAATTGTCCTGATGGATTCCATGCACGACATTAGTTTAGCTCTTTCGAATTCCGTAAGTACTACATCTTCTTCCTTGGAAGGAGTTACAGCATCGTCGCTGTCTTCGTTAGCCTCTACTATGTCTGGTTCCGTGATGAAAGAAGCAATGTTTTGTTGTTTGCTTCGGTCAAACAAGAATTGTTCAGCTGCAATTACAATTATTTCAATGTTTGTAGACATTCATATACATTGGCTGTGCACAACTTGCAGCATGGAGTACATAAAGGAGCAACAAGCTCGTTTCAATTTCAAAACCTGTGTTCATAAGTTTAGGCAGCTTGCATGCACACAGAAAGTCGATACACACGAGTGACTTGAATTCACTACGATCGTTGCAATTTCATATTGCTGACATTGTAAGATTTATGGCCAGCACACTATGGCGAAGCGACTTGAAGAAATTGATTCGCATTGGTTGCTGCACTGCAGCCTAGTTCGCACGGCTCCATAAGAGCCAATTGTTTATCAAATGTTCTCTTCGCTTCGCCGCGCTTCGTCATAGTGCGCTGGTCTTTATTTGTAATTCTGATAAACATAATGATACGCAGAATCGCAGCGACTTTTTCTTGCTCAACTTGCGAGTTTGACAGAACATTCTTGCTCTCGATCTGTCAGTCGTGCACATCTGGTAAAAGTCAAATACTATGGAACTTACCACTGGGAGATACACAATAGTCATCCTCCACAGAGTGTCCGTAAACATCGTCATAACCTTCATACTCTGTACAAAAAAGTATCATCTTAGAAAATAAGAAAACGAGATGTTAAAAACAATGGGTTTCAAGTAGTTAACCCTTTCTAAAGTATACACACCTTCTGAGTAATTCATACATCGTACGTCTCGGTGTCGCGACATTTCTGAATCTTATGCAACTTTTTATAACGAACAAATAACTTTTTCCCTTATTTTATTTACAACCTTCCATACTGCGCGGAGAAAAGGTTGAGATAAATTCCGACATGGATGTGATAATTGAGTAATGTGTGGTATTGGATATGTATATGTTTTATCTTGTCCGTATGGTTTCTTTTACCTGCCTTCTGTTTTTACTATCAGCAGAGAGGAAATTTCAAAATCATTCGTCCTCAACCTAGTTTTTTGTAAATAATTGCATATTGGTACTCGTAAACAAACATTATTCGTGATTGGACAACTGTTATCACTACTTTCGCTAGTTTATGCTAGTTACAACAAAATAAATATGGCATAATGAGCATAATAAAGAAATTGATTCATTACTCACATTTAATAAAATACATATTTATGAATAATTCAGAATTGTCATTTTGTGCAATGTGTCATTTCGGACAGTTAAAAATACACAGTAAATATATAAAGGATGGGTCCATATAGGGTCACATCAGCGAGTTCGTATGAAATGCATAGGAATATTTCTTTGGAACCGAAATAGTAGAGTTACAAAACAATTCAAAAGTTTTGCCTTGTATTTTTTGTGTTTGACCATTCTGAAAGTTTTGTTTGTTTTTTATTACAATTATTTACATAGTAGGTAAGTAAACAGCGTAATGCGTTGAGAAAAATTGTATTTCATGTTAGTCATTGGAAGATTGATTGTAATTAAAGTAACTATAATTATTATTGTTTCTTATTTACATATGAATATTTATGTTTCGATTACTATTTATCATTTATCAAAATTCAAACGTTGCCGCGTAATGATTCTCTTTCGAAGTGGCTGACACACCCCTCAATTGATAAAACTTTATTTATCATTTTTTACGCGTGATTCAGGATTCCTGGAACGTATCTTCAGTCTGTAGCCATTTATTATAACGAAGTAACTCTTTCAACAAAGACCGGCCGAATACAAAGAGGAATAGATTCAAAATGGGTTCAGAACTTCCACCAACTTTGCAAAATTTATTCAGGTATCTATAATAACAGTATTCTATTTTTTATACGCCGAAATATATTTAAATATGTCATTCGTCGTGTTATCTAACTTTTAGCTATATTGATGCTCATAAAACGGAATATATAAATAACTTGCGGGAAGCAGTAGCTATAAAATCAGTCTCAGCATGGCCAGATCACAGGAATGAAATAATTAAAATGATGAAGTGGGCGGAAATCAGATTAAAAGATCTGGGTGTTACCACTGAGTTGGCAGACATAGGGAAACAAACTCTTCCAGATGGAAGCGAGATTCCGTTGCCACCTGTTTTGTTGGGGACCTTGGGGTCCGATCCTCAGAAAAAGACTGTTCTTTTGTACGGGCACTTAGACGTTCAACCTGCGCTGAAAGAAGATGGTTGGGACACAGAACCGTTTACTCTTGTCGAGAAAGACGGAAAGCTATTCGGTCGTGGAAGTACGGACGATAAGGGACCTGTACTTTGTTGGATACATTCGCTGCAGGCTTACAAAGCCATTGGAGTCGATATTCCAGTCAATCTGAAGGTAATTTTAATTATTAATTTTATTCATTTTCTTTTACTAATTCTTTTGCAATCGTAGTTTGTGTTCGAAGGAATGGAAGAAAGCGGCAGCGAAGGTCTGGACGATTTGCTTTGGGCGCGCAAAGATACGTTTTTGCAAGGCGTTGACTATGTCTGCATATCCGATAATTATTGGTTAGGCACCACAAAGCCATGCATTACGTATGGATTGAGAGGTATTTGTTACTTTAACGTGGAAGTGAGTTGCGCATCGAAAGATTTGCACAGCGGATCGTTCGGAGGCACGGTATACGAAGCAATGGCAGATTTAGTTTACTTGATGAACACTTTGGTCGACGTCAATGGGAAGATTTTAGTAGACGACATTTATAGTAGCGTCGCTGAATTGACGGAAAAGGAATTAGAATCTTACAAAACGATAGAATTCGATGTAGCTGAGTTTAAAAAAAATATTGGATCCAACAAATTGGCTCATAACGAAGATAAAGTATGCAGTATTTATAATTCTATAAATAACTGATAGGCTGTTGGGAATTAACGAACTTCCGCATTTTATTAGATTCAACTTTTGATGCACCGATGGAGGCAGCCTTCTTTATCTCTGCACGGCATAGAGGGTGCGTTTAGCGAGCCAGGTGCGAAGACTGTTATTCCAAGAAAGGTCATTGGTAAATTTTCGATCAGAATAGTTCCGAACATGACGCCCGATGAAACCACGGAAAAAGTTAAACAGTATTTGAATAAAAAATGGGCTGCTAGAGGTAGTCCGAATACGATGAACGTTAGCTTGGGTCACGGAGGAAAGACTTGGACAGAGAATCCTGACCATCCAAATTATGTGGCTGGTCGAAAAGCTACTAAACATGTCTATAAAGTAGAGCCTGATTTATCTCGCGAGGGCGGTTCAATTCCAGTTACTTTAACATTCCAAGAAACGACAGGGAAAAACGTGTTGCTCCTACCAGTTGGAGCCGGAGATGACGGAGCGCATTCTCAGAATGAAAAAGTAGACGTTCGCAACTACATTGAGGGTGTAAGTATTCTCATACGAAAACAGTAATGGCCCGCTTTAGCTGCGCATTCGTCGGATTCGCAATACACGTAAACGGGGAAGGTGGCAAATTTCACACCTTCGATTTCTCACGGTTTACTGGATTTTATGGGCTGGACGATATCACAAAAAGCCGTTGAAAATAAGAACAGAACCATAATGCTGTTAGGCAGAAATGGCGTAATGTTTCGTGAGGTCGGTATAAACATTTCACAAAAAAAAAGAGAAAAAAAAAACACTCACGGTGCTCCGCCTAAGCTAGTATGTAAGTTTTCAATTTAACTTTTTCACTAGCTATTCGAAATTTTTAAAATCGAAACTGAAAGCTAATTAAAAAATTTACATTTTATATCAATGTTTTACCCGGGTTCCAGTAAACACGTTGAACCCGGTTTAGCAGGGTGAAAACGCGCAACTAAGGCGAGCAATATCGTAATATGCACTGTGATAATGGTATTCCTATTTGAGTAATAAATAAGTAGTTTAACGAATGGTTTAAAAATACTAATGTATTTATTAAAGACAGTAGGAAAATACATTTTTAATTTTGGCTTAAGTAGAATAACAGGAAAGTTGAATTATTGAGAAATTTTATTTTATTATTGTACTCCAATTTGTATTTTTTAGTAATCTAAAATCGCACTTGCTTCCTGTCGTAATAGTTATTAAATTATGTTCTTTGTAAACTGATTATAGATAAAATGAGTGGTACCACTGTTTAGAACAGAGGTGACAAACTGACGGCCCACGGGCTGCAAGTTTGTCATCTCTGGTTTAGAATATTATAATTGCTATTTTTTATTATATAGTAATCGATCTGTTTTATTTTAGACTAAGTTACTTGGCGCTTACCTATACGAGGTGGCTCAATTGTAATACAAGACTGGTTTACACAGAAGGCACTGATTGGGAACACTTATACACAAATATTATAAAAGAAATTTTTTGTCATGATATAGTTATCGTTTTAAGGGGATGGATCAAAATAAACGTTTTTTTATGGTTATATTTCTGCGACTAATCTGGAATTTTACTTCGGATCTATTTTCAATACCCAAGCCGGTTGTTCCTTCCGATATTTCAACGGAAAATGTATATATAACCTGTTTTTATCGTGTTGCCACTGCAATTTAGTATTCAACGATTAGAAGCCATAGTAATTATATTTCTGGCATGTATAATTTAAAGTATTACAAATACAAGGTGCTCTACATAACTGTCACCACGATTTCTTTAGACATTTTCGATAATC
Organism: Perdita meconis; assembly: GCA_030770465.2. Taxonomy (NCBI): domain Eukaryota; kingdom Metazoa; phylum Arthropoda; class Insecta; order Hymenoptera; family Andrenidae; genus Perdita; species Perdita meconis. The sequence continues at coordinate 7,872,084 of JASKOS020000005.1, read as the reverse complement.
TGGCGAAAAATTTTTTGAGTAAAAGTTTTTTTCTCAATAAAAAGTCAAGATCTTCATTTTATGACACCATATAGTTTTGATTTTATATTATAATAGCTATTATTGAGACGAATTCAACGATCTATGACCTTGAGATGACCTTGAATCTGAAGATACAGTTGAAATTCGATTAATCGGCTCTTAATTACTTTCTACTTTTATTATTTTGGACTCCCATTATTCGATGCACTCAGGATTTCCAGTAAAACTTGAATTTTCGATTAATGTTGTTATACTAAAAATAAAAATAATGACTATCACGGAAATACTTTGGTTTCAATTTCAATATTAAGCCGATTAATCAAGGTTCTACTGTATAGGCCTAATTAAGGATAACGTTATTGTTATCAATTCTTTTATCTCGATTAAATTGCACACATCAAAATATAGTGACTATGAACAATAAACATGTGAATTATACGCACATTCACATTATGAGAGCAGCATGAATAATATACAGTATCTTTGTGTCCAGAGATATAAAAAATGTTACGTTTATGTTGACAGATTTTTTTAGAATTCTGCTTACAAAGCTATGGGCTACAATTCGAGTACAGTGGAGCCTCGATTAACTGACTTAATATCAAAACGAAAATTGAAGCATTTTCGTGATGCAGAATTTTTATATTTTTAGTAAACCATTATTAAATTAAGGTTCACGTTTTACTCGAAATTGTACTGTAGTTGCATTGTTATTGTTGCATATCGAATAATTGAAACACAGAATAATACAAATATGGAATAATTAAATAGCGGTTAATCGAGGTTTAAACGAAAAGTATTAAGGTGACCTTGACTTTCGAAAAAGAATTTTGTGGAAATTATTTATATTCCCATTTCTAGCCATTTATCAAATAATCCATTTTAAAATAATCATTTCTATCAGATAATCTAAAATGTTTGAAAAATCGTGGATACAGTTGCGTGGTACACTATGTGTAACATACTTTCGAAAATAAATACGTACTTTCACTGGTTCTGTAGATCCGAGTAAAAGAACCTGCGAGTTATCATTCAGTATAAGGGAACCTAATTCCAATATATCATCCTTTGGCCAATAAAGTGTGAATACATAAATCTGTTCTCCACTCTTGCTTTGGGTGTACCAAACATTTTTAGATATTGAATCAATTTGTGCAGTCCAAGGTTTGGTATTGTAAATAGCTTCCCCATTTATTGCCATCCATTCGCCTGTTATAAATATATAAGAACGATTTATATTTGCATAGTTCAACAAAAACGAACGTTCTTAAATTGTGTGGACGCACGTACCCATTCCACGTAGTCTTTCTTCGAATATGGGAGAAATGATACCATCCTTTGTTGGTCCAACGTTCATTAATAAATTTCCTCCATAACTTACAGTACTTATCAACTCTTTAACCAGTTCCTGTAATGTTAGATACTCTGATAGTACAGCATTTCTACGGAATCCCCAGGACTGCTTGTCGATGGTCAAACAGTTTTCCCATTTTCGTGGTTGAAGTACTCCTACCAGTTTCAAATAAAAAATATATTACAAAATTTACCAAAATTATAGGAAGATTAAATATGTACAGCAGAACCTCGATTTATTGGCTCCTAAGTATTTTCAATTTCTATTATCCTGGTTTCAATTATTCGATGTCCTTGCAATAAGAATGCAGTAGAATTTCAAATAAAACAAACTATTATTCATTAAAAACTTTTGCATGGAAGAGTTGCTTTGTTTTCGACTCTGATAAGACGAGGTTTTACTGCATTAATTATTTTAATATTATGGCGTTTACCAGGATTATAACGATCACTGCATGTATAAAAGCCACCATGATGGCACGGTATGTTTTTGCCCCATCTATCATTCACAACAACTGTGTTCTTCACAGGACTTTCATTATACAACCAAGACAAGAATTCTTTAGATTGCCAATAAACATCCGATGCTTCCCAGTCACCGTCAGACCATATAACTGCCGGATTGTAGTTCTCTATTAGTTCGTGTAATTCTGGGATTGTTTTTTGCTTGACAAAAAGGTCTGTTGTGAAATTGTTTCTTTTATCGAACAAATACAGCGGATTGTACCATTCGTACAAAGAATGATAGAGTCCAAATTTCAAATTAGTCGAACTTCTTATTGCTGTTGCCAATTCACCTGCATTTAGAAAATACTTATTAGCAACATGAAACTGAAGCGAATACTGAGCGGAGTGCAGGGACAGATTATATGCACCTACGAGATCTCTTCGTGGACCTACGTCCACAGAATTCCAGCTGAAGGAATATTTCGAGGGCCACAATGTGTATCCTTCATGATGTTTACTCGTTAATACAACGTATTTTGCGCCTGAAGCCTCAAACAGTTTGCTCCATTGGCTGGCATTGAAAAATTCAGCTGTGAACTCGTGAGCAAAGTCTTGATACGTGAAATTTGGTGGATATCTCTGCTTCATGAAATCACGGTATTTGGTGCTGACGCGTTCCTCTAAAAGTACAGAAATTATGATTATCTGGTGATGTATGGAGAAGTAACAACTGCGTTACCTTGCCAATTGGTCCAAAACCATTCTGATCCAAAACTGGGAACGCTGAAAACTCCCCAGTGGATAAAAACACCGAGTTTCGCGTTGTCGTACCAATCTGGAAGCGGACGACTATCCAAACTGTCCCATGTTGGAGAATATTTAGTTTCTTCATGAGACGAGGACCTTTCACGACTTTCTCTGTTTTTTGATATTAGGAAATACTGATCTTCCGTTGATATACAGAATGCGAAAAGGTTTAATAGAACATAAATTGATAAAATCATTGTCTTTTAATATTCGTTAGAAATGGTTGCAAAAGTAAAACTGAGATAATTATCAACTTTTTAAATGCGTTTATATATGCGGGATGAGCGATTATCGTGATTATGTTATCATTATCGGTCGGTGTTTTGAAAAAGTACGAATAATTGTATGGAATTGTTTACATATTTATATCTTCGCATCTATTGTTTTCTCGTGATAAGTAATAATACTTTGACCTAGGCTCAGGTTCCAGCTATTCAACTCTATATACTAACTGTATAAAATGAGTATAATACTACGCCGGTGAACTCTTATCGGTATCTGCAATATAAAGTAATTTTTTAATTGATAGCTTTATCTGATATCAATCTGTCAATCAAATTGCATCCAGCGCCAGTCAGAAAGCGTATTAGTTACGCTTATACTGTAAATAATATTGCTGATGCTGATACTGGCTGATACTAATTCGAGGAGATACTTCAGAAAACAGCAGTATTCACTGTTTTGTTTTACGTGTTTTACGCTGTTTTTCATGTTTTTGAAGAATCTTATCGATAGCCAATAGCGTACCACTATTTCGGCGATTAAAGCTCCGTTCAGACAAGCAGTTTGCGAAATTTGCCGTCGCGTTTGACGTGTTGCATTTATATTTTTTTTGCAGGTCAAAAAGAGCGGCATGCAGCAGATTGCCGGTAAATTTAGCGTATTGCGCGAACTGCTTCACGTAAAATCCTTTTTTTGCTAAGATACGGCGGAAAACTTTCGCTGTGACAAATTTTCGCGAATTGTCTTGTCTGAATCGGGCCTAAGATTCTAATAAATTCGCCGGGGTGTGATAGTGTATATGCAGTTCTTGATAAGATAGTTGTTGCGAATTACCAGAATTTGCTACGAATAATTGTATCTGGAAGAACTTTTGTTAAATAGTTTTTCAAATAAATTCCGAGTTACCGGTTACCGCAGGTTACCGCACAGTGTTGTATTTGCCGATATTTGTTAATAAACTTGATAATTCATCATGACTACTTGGATACCATTGGAATCGAATCCGGAGGTAAGAATTCTGTTTAATCTCAAACTTTCAATCGAGAACTTCATAGATTTTGCTGTAATATTCGGTAATTTTTGTTCTGTGTTTCAGGTTATGACAAAGGTAAACTATGACTTTCGACTGTTGATATCGGGTCCCGGTTCTGTGATCTTTACGCGTTGTCAACATCTTTTAAAACATTTATTCATGAAAACGTTGTCATTAATCGTATAAGAACATTAAATCGTAAATCAATTCTTTTATAATTTAAATTTCTTAACCCTCATTTAATGATGGAATCTTTATTTTATAGCTCTTGCACAAGTTTGGTGTACCGAAAGAATGGTCCATCGTCGATGTCTACGGTTTAGAGCCAGATCTGTTAGCGCTCGTGCCTAAACCAGTTCTTGCTGTCATTCTGCTTTATCCTTTGCGCAAAGAGGTTTTCAATTTCCATTCATATAATTACATACAGTTGTACTATTGCCCGCAAACTTGATGACAGTCGTCCTCCAAGCTAATACTGCAGCGGGGAAAGGGGAATCGGCCGTTAGCGCCGCCTCATTCCCTCCAAGGACGATCCGTTCGCATAGTAGCACAATATGTCGTCGTATCTCACTTTGTCGCGTTTGGTTTCATTTGCATTCGTCGTTACACAATGGGCTTAGCCACGCAATCGGCTCAGCAAATAATGCAACGCGTCTCACTAGAAGCGTCACTGCCCAGAATCGGGCAATTTATGGATGATTCCTCTTTCTCCGCTGCAGTTTTAGCTTGGCGGACGACTGCCATCATGTTTATGGGCAATAATAGTCATGTATGTTAACGCAACTTATTGTACTTGTAGGAGGAGAATAATCAAGAAGGTGGAGAAAATGTTAAAAACAAGGAAGAAACTACCTCGGATCAAAAAGATCCAGCAGTTTATTATATGAAACAATACATTCATAATGCTTGCGGTACAATAGCTTTGATTCACAGTGTTGCGAATAACTTAGATAGGTAATTTTAATCAACCTACAATCGACGTTATATGAAATATTCTACATTGTATTTTTTCGATTTTTACAGTATAAATCTTCAAGACGGTTTTCTAAAAACATTTTTGGACGATTCGAAAAACCTTTCTTTCACGGAATGTGGAGAACTTTTATTGAATTCCTATGAAATTAGCGATACGCACAAAGAATTAGCACAGGAGGGACAAACGGAGGTATAATTTTTATTTCATTTCGTGATCCCCAGAAATTTTATTGTCAAATTACAGGCGCCGAGCGAAGAAACGCCAGTGTATCATCACTTTGTAGCGTTCATACAGAAAAATGGGGTTCTGTACGAATTAGGTAAACATTTCATTGTTGTAATGTTTGTAATAATCCTTATTAGTACTATAAAGACATTGTAGCTGATTCGTCGAACTTCGGAATTTTCAGATGGACGGAAATCTGCGCCCATTGTCCACGGTCCGACGAGTTCAGATACGCTTTTGGAGGATGCTGCGCGTGTTTGCAAAGACTACATGGCTCGTGACCCGGAAGAAGTGTGTTTTACAGTCGTTGCCCTCGCGAAGGGTGATTTCGGAGCATTTTGATTTAATGCTTCACGCGCAACGCATACATGTTAAGATAATTCTTCAGATTAATTGTTTTATACGTTCTATACATACAGCCTTGTATTGCATTTACTAACGTTTGCTTGTTACCGTATCGTCTCGTGTATATTCACGAAGAAGGTGTATTTCCACAAGATTTCGTCCCACTGCTTCACGTGGAGATACAATCTTCGCGCGTGTGATAATAAGAGCGTGAAATGCAGTTTGAGTTGAGCGAAAGTAAAAAAAAAAAAAACTCGAACGCGTTTAACGTGGATAAAGTCTCGTTTCCCGATGCGTGGATCGTAACGGTTCGCGTTATTTTTTTAGTTCGAAATTTTTTTATACATTTCTACGCATAAAGTAATCGTCACGATGTTAAAGGTGGACTGATGAAATCGTTCACGTCACTGCTGTTTATTATTATTTTTCTTTTTTTTTTTTAATGAATGAGTATTATAAATTCCAGAGAGTCCTAAGAATTAAATAGAAGGTAACAGAAAGTGGGAAGAACGGCCTGGCAATTATACGAATTTCAGACGAATGGTCAGTATTGTTCCGACAACAATGCGCGCTGATTGTGAAAAATAGCTTTAAGTAACTAAATTCGAAAATCAGCCAGATACAATGTACTCATTCGTCGTTCAATGGCTCATTGTATTTTGTGTATGTATGTACAAGTGTCTGCTACGAGCAATTAAAATCTTGTATAACGTCGGATTTGTGTGCATTCAAAATGTTCCTCTTTATCACCGAGTGCCATTGACTTTTTTTCATTTATAAAATACATTTTTTAATATTATATTATTGGTTTTAATGATGCGAAATTTTTATAATATTTGCAAATAATTTGTTTTTCTTTTTAGTGGAAACTCTGGTGCTATGAATTTATGCTAATCGACGTTGAATATTCTCCATCGGTCTTCGAAAAGCAGGATTATTATTCCCGAATTCGAACATCGTGAACCAACGTTCCTCTGTTTCTCTTATCGGAGGTCGCAAAACTTGTCGGTCAATGACCAGAAGCTAGCGAAAGGTTCAGTTATTTTCGATCCTCTTCCGAGAGCGAGCGTCTTGGCACCACTCTCTAAATAGTGGCATCAAAATACAAAATAAAACCGAAATTCAGGCCCCCCTGAAGGCCATTATGACTCCCATATTACGTAATTCGATGAGCCACAAAGATAGAGGGGTCATTCCATGCGAAAATGGACACTTTTCGGAGTAACATGTTGGATATTGTTCAAATTTGGATATGTTGTAGTCTTTAGGGGCATATAGACATATCTTGAAGGATTTTTCAAAATGTCAAAAAATGTCGATTTTACAGCTCTTTAAAGTTTGATTTTTCTTCAAAAAATTGCATCTGTGATCCTTCTTCGAAAAATTATAACAGTTGAACTAATAAACCGATTAAAATGAGCTTTGTGGTGCTTATAGTAGAGACTTTGGAGTATCTATTAAAAATTATTTCAGTTGAGACAATAATTTTTTTAACCATTTATTTTGCAATTGTTTCAAACAATTGCCATTTGTAACCGCAGGGGAATATTTAAAAATTTGAAAAAAATGAGGGTATAGCCTTTGAAAAATATTGAAAAACATCAAAGTTATGAGGTTTTTTCCGCGATTCTTATGTGAAGCGCCCCACAGTGCGCCGTAGTGCCGTATCGCTTGGCCAGTCGAGCGGTATGTTTCGACGCGCCGCGTTACATTCAAATAATTTTCCTGTGGCTAATATTAAAATGACCATATTTTTAAAAAGTTGACCATGAAGGGGACGAATCAGGCTATACCCTCATTTTTTTCGAATTTTTAAATATTCCCCTGCGGTTACAAATGGCAATTATTTAATACAATTGCAAAATGAATGGTTAAAAAAATTATTGTCTCAACTGAAATAATTTTTAATAGATACTCCAAAGTCTCTACTATAAGCACCACAAAGCTCATTTTAATCGGTTTATTAGTTCAACTGTTATAATTTTTCGAAGAAAGATCACAGATGCAATTTTTTGAAGAAAAATCAAACTTTAAAGAGCTGTAAAATCGACATTTTTCGACCTTTTGAAAAATCCTTCGAGATACGCCTATAAGCCCCTAAAGACTACAACATATCCAAATTTGAACAAAATCCAACATGTTACTCCGAAAAGTGTCCGTTTTCGCATGGAATGACCCAGAGACCAGACGAATTGAAAATAGATGCCGTCTAAGATTCGGCGCGGGTGGATGGTGACGAAAAGGGACGCACGGAAAGAGGATTCTAACGGGGCTGAGGTCATTAGTCATTGTTTGTCACCCAAGACAGACTTTTTCGGAAGGAAACTTTCCATGAAACCCATGAAGGCCGGATTGTTACCTCTTTGCTAGAAAAATTTTCCACGATCCGCACCAAGTAGCCGTTGAATTCTTACCAGCGCAGCGCGATAACATTTGATGAATCTTTCTGGGAAAGGAGATGTGAGATGGAGAGCATAACTTATTTTTTGTTGCATTGGACGATTCCATTAGATTTGTGCATATGAAATGTTTTTCTTTTGAAATTTTCCTTTGATAACATGAATTCAATTTTCAATTTTCAGTTGATAAAGTATTTGTTGTTCTATATCTATGATGAATATTTAGAGTAACGTTATTAGTATCTTATTATGTGACGTGAATAATCAAGGTATTCGTATAATTTCTTCTTCGCGAGTTTAAATTTAATATACGCTGTTGGACAAAATTTGAAATCACCTGTTAATTTTTATGATAATTTCTCTATAATAATTTCAATGTAATTAGTAGATTGCGGATGTAATTTGATTTTTGTAAAGCTAGAATTGTGTAATCCGATTTTGTCTTCGTAAAATGAAATTCGTTCTATTTCTTCTATTTTTTATGCTTTCTATCTTATTCCATCTGAAGATAAGTCGATCGCGAAAGACTTTATTCAGTACATTCCTCAGCGATTAAAAAGTCGAATTACGGTTTGCGAGGTATGCAAGGAGTCGTCCCCGCCGCGAATCGTGGGGTTTGCGTGATCGGAGTGGAAAATTTGGGGGTTCCCTGCGGCCCAGATACAGCGATAAAAGGATGATGTCGAAAATGAGGTCATCGTGATCGAAAGTAAGGGGGTTTCCGCGATACGTAAAGATAAAAGGCATTGTTTATTCCTAGATCGTGTTTGAATAAGAAGATTGCGGCTTCTAGACCAGCCATGCTCAACCTTCTCTTTTCGTGGGTCGCCAAACAACACATCATACCATGGCTTATGGATCAAAATTGATTCAAAGCCTAATAATAAAAAAAAAAAGAACAATACACCATACCTCATAATACAGGGTGCAACAAAAATGTTGTAGTTCCCTGAAAGAGGTGATTTGAAACAAACTTTATTAATAAATTATTAAAGGAAAGCACCGAGTAATCAGAAAGCGAGTACAGTGAACGAATTACACTACTACGCAACGTTCTTTAATTGGTCCGTGTTTTTTGTTAATAACTCATTAATAAAGCTTCACCTAATATTTTCAATCAAAACTGTTTACAATACTTTTGTTACACCCTGTATAATAGTATAGAAATTAAAACTCGAAATCTAAATGTATTCAAGCGTTTATTTAAAATTTAATGTGTTCTTTGAGACAAATTGTTAACTATTTTAGACAAATTAGGTTTATAATTACTACATGCTACACTCAACACGTCATCAAGATGGGGAAGCAGATTTGTATATACGTTCTTTGAATATTTCGTTTTAGAATAGCAAAGATATGTTGATGCGAACAATGTAAGCAGCAAGTGAGCACATTTTTGTAGTCTTGTATTTTTCAGGTACCAGTTTCCAAACTTCGACGTACTCATAGCCATTTGTTGTCAAATTGGCAGCAGATTTAACAGACCTTGTCACCAAAACCGTAACCATCTGTTTTCGCAGTAGGTTGCCATTATGGAAACAGAGCCTGCTGTATTATCATCAGATCGGAATGCAGACTGGCGTCAGAAAGCGAACAGATCCTGCTAACAGGACTTGTTGCAAAATTGGCAGTTTGAGAATTCTGCTGCCAAATCTGCCGCCACAAGCTGGTGGGTAAAATCAAAGGTCTGTCAACAACAACACGGTGTGTGTTTTTGTTTCTGGCGCCGCCAAACTCTTTTGTCAACACAGTCCCCCCTTTATACATGACAGATTTTCTTCTCTGATTTTTTTGTTGTATTAATCATTGGTGCGCATACGCGATTAGACAAGGATATACAAGGGGCCCCCTTCTATGCAGGCGTTTTCTTTCTAATCCTCTATCGCTGCCACTTATGGGCTTAGTATACAGCCTTGCGCGCTCTATTCTTATATCTCTATGGTGTTGTTAGTTAATGTGTAACTAATGTGTAACCACAAACCCCCCACCCCACCCCGGGTGCCGCTAAGGTTTACACGGTATACGCAACTGAGAAAGAAAGAGAAAAATTGAGGGTTGTTTTTATTCGTACGGAACACCGACGAGGGAGCCCGGTGGGGACTCATCAAGTAGGGCTACGACTGACGACCCCTGCGCCAGATGCATGAGAACTAGTGTTCGGAATTTATATTTATAGAAACGAAGACTTGATTTATTACTTGTGAGAAGGATTGAGACGACTGAAGATTTTTGAAGTCTCCGAACACCTAGCGGCAGACCCCCAAACTACCACCAGTCATGACAGTCGGAGCGGACTACGTCACAGGACGTAACAGTTGCCAATGTAACAACAAATGCTGTAATAACAGATTCTTTAAAAATCTGCTCGACAGATTTGGCTATCTGGGTAATAATGTAATAATTGCTGTTTTTAAGTGTCAGGAATTTTCTACAAGGAACAAATAATTCTTAATAGTTCTCAAATCTTGAAATCTGCTCTTAAATTTCTTGGGTAGGGCAGCCAAATAATTTAAAATGACCGTATAGGTTTTTAGAGTAATTTCAATACCACCATGCCATTAGCTTTTGTTACAGTTGGAAAATTATGTAGTATTTGGTTTTGTATTGTTTTCTAAAAAAAGTTGCCTGGTAATAAGTGTAACTATTTTGGGCCGCACAGAGAAGTTTGCGAACCTCTGTTTCTGTTTCTTGTTTGCTTGTATCTAGAGAAGAGAGAAAAATGTTCGTTCGTCGGTGATTTTACCCAACGTTACGTGTTACTAGTTAATTTTGATAAAGATGACAACGAGTGTTTGTTGACGATATAGATGTATCGATATTTATTGATAAAATTTTTTATGCTGATAATTTGTTAAACCAGGTAACGATCAGAAGCTGATCTTTATTAGAAATCTAAAGGCGATAGAAAACATACGATTTTTCCTCTACACACGATTGTTCTTCATTGGTTACAAATCGTTACGATAAAAAAAACGACTAGCTTGCTTAGCACAGAAGAAATCATTTTTGCAATATTGCCGATCAAGATCTTGGATCTCCCAAGAAAAAGGAAGACAGTCGTTGAGATATAATTTAAGGACACAATCCGATAACAGAAATCGTTAAGCGCAACGCAAAACCGGCATTACATTTTAATTCGATTTACTTTCTTCAAATTGTTTGCATATCCTATTTTGCCCACGGATTGTCGCATAAAGGGGTAAAAAAAAGGAAGATAACGCACATTTCTGTTAGTTGTCGGTACACGCGGGGACAAAAAGATAGTATACCTTAAAATTATCATAATTTCTATTCATTCAATATTGGATCACATCGTAATTTTTATTCATTCAACGGACACTTTTCGGACTAACATGTTGGATTTTGCTGAAATTTGGATACTAAAAACGTATCTCGAAGAATTTTTCAAAATTTCAATAAATTTCGGTTTTACGGCTCTTTAAAGTATGGTGTTAATCTTTCTTAAAAAAATTATAACAGTTGAACTAATAAATCGATTAAAATGAGCTTTTTGGTGCTTATAATGGAGACTTTGTCGGAATTTTCGATTGGATAATTAGTTCCTATATAACATGAAAAGCAATGTTAATTTTTTCATTGATTTTCCACATTTTTTCTTCAAAGACCCACTGGTTGCTAACAAATTATTTTTTTTTAAATCCGAGCGTATAATTAAAGCTATTGTCTTATTTTAAGAAAATCGCATGATTTTCATTTCAGACCTTGCAGTAGAAAATTACAGGTGCACCCGTTGTCCACAAACTTTTGGGAAGCCTCTCACACTGGTTATTACTACGACTATAATAATGAATATTTTTATATCAAATTTGTAGAGAAAATAGTTCAAGAAATCTACTTTTCAAAATCATTAAAGATTTAGGAAAAAACAGAATTGGTTTTACCAAAAAAAATCCCCGAAAATAGCCTTTATATTCAGTCGTCAGCGTGGTTTCCCTCCTTAATTACTATACTTCATAGTACAGTATTTTCTCGCTATAAACTCGCAGTTTTCATCGCTTCATCGAGCAATAGTATGTGTAAGTTGATAGCTTTTTGTACGTCGTCAATGATTACAGTGAAATTGAAGAGTGGCTCGATGAAGCGACGAAAACGGCGAGCTTATAGCGAGAGAATACTGTATTGTCAAAATGCTAATGTACAGTGCGATCAGTGAAGTCGAAAGTGTGGCAAGTACACGTAAAGAATTTTTAAACCCAATGTTTTCGAAAACGAAAGGGTAAACAAAAAACCATTATTCTATTTTATTTATTTTTTCATAAGGAATTCACTTATACCTGGTTGTATTACCCGTTACGAAGCACCTTGAATATGTATTTATTATTCGTATGTATTAGTTTATGTGAGTCACCGACAACCTGTAGCAGTTGATGCGACAACAAATAAATTTATTTAAAAGAAGTAAGGTAGTATATTTCATAAAGCCTACGACACAAAATATGGAAAGACACAAGGTGTGCTATTTTTTTGTCCCGGAGTGTATCAAACTTTTTTCTACGCGTGCTGTTCATTAGGTTTCCGCGTGTCTCGTCCCCTTCTAATCGTGATAATTAACATTCGTTAAACTTTTATAACAACGTTAGCAATCAGAATCGCAGGATTGACGAAACGTGTCATGTACGGGTGGCATTGTGCATTCGTCCATGGCATGTCGAGTTTAAGGTCGTTCCGCTCTTGTAAAAATGTTATGTATATACACGTACGACCTCGTTTCCATTTATGGTACGCGATGCATGGAAAGCGTACGGTTTGACAAATTTTTCGTCGGTATCGAGCAGAGCTCCGGCGATCGATAGCATAGTTGATAATTCGTGGAATGCTCGAGCAAATTATTACAAATGTACGCCTGTCGGTGTAAAAAGACATTTGCATCGTCATGTACAAATAGTATGTACTTCAATTATGTCTCCGTAAGAAAAATATTTATTGCAGCAATTACACAATTGTTTCACCATTTTCTTTTTTATCTTTATGATCGAGGTACTTCGCGGATGGCATTTTTGCGACTTCGAGATACTTCAATGGGAGACGACACAGCGACAATAAGATGCTTCACGATAAGGATGCGATAGGAATTCACACTCGCCATTATTCGCACGCAAAGTGGCAATTTCGTGTGATCACATTACACGCGATACCACGGCGAGCACTGAACCAGCAAGAAGGATTTCTGTGGAGGTCGACGTGTCGTTATTTCCATCGTCCATACAAAGTTCGAACGTCCTTAAACCTCCACCGGAAGAAACGCGCGATATTTTATAATGGAGTCAAGGAGACGTGCCGTTTAAAGCTGTATTTATACATAACCGGGTTATGACGGGGTCCTTTTCGTCATTAGGGAATTAAAAGATAAAGAATATTCTAGAGAATTGCAAAATGTTCATACAGGGTGTAACAAAAATGTTGCAGTTCCTTGAAAGGGGTGATTCTTGAGGTGATTTTAAACAACTTTTTCCTTAGCGAAAATGTTAGGTGGGGCTTTGTTAACGAGTTATTAACGAAAAACACCGACCAATCAGGGAGCGAGTACAGTGGATTAATGATGACGCGGACGATGACGGGCCAATACTACTTACAGCTGGAGCCGGCGCTGACATTCATCCGTTGTACTCGCTTCCTGATTGGTCGGTGTTTTTTGTTAATAACTCATTAACAAAGCTTCGGAGGACATTTTTGCAAAGGAAAAAGTTGTTTAGAATCACCCCAGGAATCTCCCATTTCCAGCTCCCGCGTCGAGTTTGGGACACCCTGTATACAAGATGAAATAGTAACAAAGCTGCGTCTAGAGTTTTTCGGGTCCTAGGCATAAAACTGAATCGGGGTCCTTTTTACATAGGGTGTTTAAATAGAAATCGTTCGTTGCGTCTAAAATGCAGACTACAATAGTAAATCATTTAAAAAACTGTTTAATTTCTATTTTCTAATTTTGGCATCCGTAAATTTATTAATGACATCCTCATAACTAATAGTTTTTAGAATACCCTTTCCTTTACAAAAGGGTGCTATGTAAATAATTTTTCACTAACTTCAATACGGAAAATGAACGTTCTCCTTCGGCATTGCTTATTGCTAATGTTAAAAACAATCTGAAAATTATTTCGACGTGAGGAAATATGGATATAATTTTGTTTTCAATTATAAAATTCAATTTTTTTAAAATTCATCAACATCTTTACTATAAATTTCCTCAATATAAAGTTTACTTTGCATGAATGCTTCTTTGCTATAATCATAAATAAATTCTAATTTATTATTTACATTTTTATATACATAATGTCTACACAAATCAGTAACTATTCTATCACAAACGGGTAAAAAGTAAAATTATGTTCACTCTAAAAGCTTCACTTCCTTCTAATTGTGCGTCATTCTCATTATTATCAGCAAAACATATATTTTTCTCGTGATTCGGGGCTTTTTATATTTAATTGGCATATAATTTCCAGCAGCATTTTCAAACTCTTTGAAATTGTTACGCATATTTTTAATCAATTTAAAAAAAATTGAAACTTCCTTCCTTCAAGTGTAAACTACTAATTTGCATTGATTTGCTCTAATCATTAACGGCATAAACACGATCGGTGATTGGGATTTCTGCTCCGGAACGGACACTGCCCGGTCATGTATAAATCGGGCTTAATCCTCACGATTTCGTGTTCTCCGGTTACTTTTCTGATCAACGATTACAACGTGTAATCTACGACGATGCAGAAAAGTGCAACGGGATCGATTATCCATAACTAAACACGAAACGCGCAGCTTTTAGACAGACGCGCGAAGCTTTCTCAAAGTAACGTTTAACCAATGCGTGCTTCTTATCAGTCTTAACATAAGATTCCAGCGAAGACTTTAAGTCGTCGTAAATTGACTATCAGATCAAAAGTTGCGTCAGAGCGCCGATTAAATCGTTTACGTGGGAACGTTATAATCTTCGAAACGGGGAGAATAGCACAGTTGCTAATTCCAATTTCATTTTTGTCACGCATCCGAGTCTAATACATCCGCGGTGAAAAACCTGACCATAATAAAATCTTGAATCAATGAACATAATTCAGCAATCGTATCGGCACTAAACATAAAAAATATAATAATCGGTATATCCTGCAGTCGCTATAAGCTCTTAATGCGAGGCTTTTCTTTTCAGTTTACTGATAAAAGACGATCAACTTCTTTCTAGACGTTTTCTTCGTTATTTATGGCAAACTGAATACAATTTACACAAGATCTACTGCTAGCCATATTCATACATGGTGAAGGTGTGAATATTAAGGGCTTAAAGTGTGGTATACATTAGGATATTATGGTTTTCAATTTTATTGTCTACCACTTTTATTAACCAAGGTTTCGATTATCTATCTGACATGGTTGACAGGGTTTCGAGGAAATTTTTATAGTGGTCTGCTAATTGTTAATCCAGATTAATCCAGGTGCGATTGCACTGGAATAGAGATAAGATTATCGGCTTAATATAAACGTGTATTGCACTCTGAAAATACTGCAAAACAATTCTAAAAGTACTGCATGACTGCAGTAAATATTTACGAGTTCGCAAGTCCATCGAAAAGTTGTATTATAATTTTGAAAATGAATCTGTGTGGAAAATTGATTTAGATGAATGACAAAGAAGAAAAGATCGTAATTACTGATTAAGTGAAAAAGATTCCCTAAAAAATTTCATAAATTTATTATGCTTATTTGTAATTTGAAGGACAAACATCCAAGTATGTTTCTTAGCTTTTCATTAACTTTTATAAATAGGAAGCAGAGAAATCATTTATTTATGGTAATTAGACTGTAGATGTTTATGCACATGCACGTAAAGTATGCTGTGAATATGCAAAATATATGTTGAATGTATGCAAAATGTTTTACACTTTCATAAGTGTTCGAAGATTCATACATATAAATTTATTCAATTAATATATTTTTTAGTGCCTTCGCATTATATGTGCAACATACAAATTAATTAATATAACAAATTTCTTACCTAGGGCAAAGTGTTGAACTATTAAATTATCAAATCCTTTGAGATATTGAATTATAGAACTATAATAATTTTTAACAAATTTAACTACTAAAATTGAACTTTTTATCTATTAAAATGAAATCAACTATTGAACTGTTGAAGTATGAAATTTTTTAATGTATTCAATTATTAGTCTATTAAATTTTTCACCATTCATATTAAATACATATTACATATACCTACATATCAAATTATAAAATTGTTAATCTACTTATCAAGTATTTATCATTATATTTTATCAGATTTCAAATATAATTTAATTTAGAATAAAGCACAATAGTTTCCATATTATCTATTGAGAATGAATGTCATTAAAAGTGTTTCATAATTAAATAATTCAATTACATATAGATAGTTCATATAAAATTAAAAATTCTAATGTGATTTTATTTTATACACTTATAGTTGTCGTTCGACCTACAATGAAACTAAAATAAATATTTTTCGAAAAATGGTAACTAATCAAATCCAGATATTCAATTTTACTCAAGAAATTACCCAAACTTTTGCTAATTAAAAAAAATATGTACAACCTATCGCCTTTCCTGTAGATCGAACGATAACTATAAGTGTATAAAATAAAACAACATTGGAATTTCTAATTTTATACGAACTAAAGGGCAGATTATCATGTCAACCATAATTACGCAATCCGTTTAATCCGCGATTGATTCAAACTGTATTTTCGAGTGAATTCAACTGAAAAAATTTGTTTTACTTAATAAAAGTATTTTAAAAATATACAAAATGTTTGAGATTGATAAAGTTTACAGTTTTGCTTATTAAAAATTTTCCAAAAAATCGATATTTTCCACCAAGAAAAAAGAAATTCCCATACAATTTCATTTTCGTCAAGGAAAAGTCGTATTACAGAGTTCCAACCAAAACGAAAGAAAACAAAGGAAAAATCCCTGAAATTTTCCGAACGATTCACCAATTTCCGCCAGGAAAGCAGAAGCCCCGTCGCTCAGCAATCAGAACGAGCAAACAGGATGCGCCCATACACTTGTCAGAGCGCGTTCGCGAAGACTATGACCGTGACATCCTCCTTTTCCACGGGGCACCGCGATTTTCCATCGTCGCCGGTGACCCCTGACCGGCGCTCGTCGTCGACGGTGGAAATTCGGGCGCGTGGGGAGGGGGCCAACGTTCGGCTCCGACGTTCGTCGATGGAAAGCCAAGGGAAGCAAGAGGGAGGATCGAAGGAGGCAAAGTGGCGAACAGAGCAAGTAGCGAGCGGTGGTTGGCTCTGGCGTTCGTTAGTAGCGCGACTCGGTTTCAGTCGCGCGGAAGCAGCCGACCGTTGCACGTGTTTGCGGACGGGACGACAATCGCCGCCATCCATGGGTTACCAGAGTACCCGTTCACGCATCTGGATACTTTGAATAGACCACGAGAAAGTAAGTCGTTCACCTTATGCTACGCCGCTTCGGCCTATCGCCGCGACGCTATCGAATTCCCCGCGAATTCCGGTATTCGCGACTCGATCTTCGGCGATCCTTTGTTTTCGTCAGGAATCGGTGATCGGAAAATCGTTTAGAATATTCCGCGAGTCCGCTTTGTCTAGACTCTTAGCAATCGAGGTAATATCGTTTTTAGACGAGATCCAATTGGCAATCGGAAAATTTTTGGCAGTGCGGTGATTCGGTTTAGGAAAACTTAGATCAGCGTTAAAGGTTCCTTCGTCTTTAAGTTTCTTTAACAATAATAGAAATCGTTAATTTTCTACCTCAAATTAGAATCTCTAATTATGTTTGACTCCAATTGGCTGACGTCGAAGCGCAGAAACCGAGTCCGAAGGCAATTAGCAATTCATCAAAATTACTCCCGAGTGTTATAAACAAAGGTTTGCCGAAGAACTTGAAGCATTCACCTCTTTCAAGGAACTGCAACATTTTTGTTACACTCTGTATATCAATGTAATGAATTTATGTTTCTCATTTTATAACCAGTCCTATGTACAGTTAACCACGATTACCTCTATAGGATTTACTTTGTAAATTTTACTGGTTAAATAAATTCTAAAATTTTAAAAAATTCTAAATTCTAATTACGCAGCTGGGAATAGAAAAAACATACTAATACAGGGTGTCCCAAACTCGACGCGGGAGCCGGGAATGGGAGATTCCTGGGATGATTATAAACAATTTTTTCCTTTGCAAAAATGTCCTCCGAAGCTTTGTTAATGAGTTATTAATGAAAAGTCCGAAGGCAATTAGCAATTCATCAAAATTACTCCCGAGTGTTATAAACAAAGGTTTGCCGAAGAGCTTGAAGCATTCCTTCCTGTAATCTCTCAAAACGATAACAGATTTCAAGTGCGCACTTCAGATTCTTTCCGAGATACGAAGTAACTCGCGAGCTGCTCCTTCGATAAATGTTTATGTCATAAAAGTCCGCGCATCGATCCGAACCAGTTGCCTTGTCAGTTGCCACTCGAATCGAACGGCCCATTCACGTCACGAATTTCGGGGATCGCGTGTACCGGTTCCGGAAGAGGGGGAAGCCATTGTTTCGATCTACCTGGGAAGCATTTAGATCAATTCGAAGAGCCGCGATTCAATTGTTCGGTGCACGCGTCAGCTTCGAAGATGATTCGCGGCGAAGATCGCGGAACGGCTGCGGCTCGGTTCGTTTTGATTTACCGAGGCTCTTAAATAAACTGGTTTGTATGTGGGACGGCGCGATCACACGGACAAATGGTCGGGTTTTTGTCGGGGCGTTATTTATGCAATTCCCTGCGACGTATCTAGGTGTACGGAGCGTGATTAAGTGGCTTCGGAAATTCGATGATATTTCGTCTCCGCGGTTTCGGATGACGGCGCGCCCCTAAAATATACGAAATGCACGTTTCGCGATTCGTGTTTTCGTTTTGCATTCACGGTCGCGTTTTTATCGGACAGTGACACTGAATTCGAGCTCGATATCGTTTACGTTAGGGCACAGTGGTCCAGAATGGGGTTTTAAGAGTTCAACGGCTTAACACTTTCACTGTGGCACGTTTTGGAGCGGCAGCGCGTTTTACAATTTACACACGCATTTCGAATATTAAAATACTATTATTGTAGTGTAAGCAAACTAGTAAATAAATGGTTTAGCTGATTCCGAAATTTGTATCAAGGTTTTGCTTAGAAATATTTGTTTCAAACACTTTTAAAATTCACAACACATAACTAAAATTCAAACTCTCTGCACCAAAAATGGTATAAATTTTAGGAAAAAATTAGTTGTATGTAATAGAATTTATTCAGTCATAAAATTATGAAAATTTTATTCATCATCTGTATCATCAGAAAATGAACAGTATCATCAAATTTTTTTCGTATACAAAAAACACTTTTATTGCAAATGTTAGGTTTATAAAGTTCTAATACAATAAAAGATTTCTCTACAAAATGATAAAACAACCCGTTGTCATGTCACAACGTGTGACAGTCGTGATAAAAATTACGTCTCGAGCCTTGAAATAAATATTGTTAAACTATTACAAGTAAAGTAAAAAAGAAGTAGAAACGTTTTTTGATAATTGCAAATCTTTACCACATTATTCTTATCTTATATCTTATGCAATTAATAGTTAGATGTTTGATGCTTTTATCTATTGTTTGAAATAATTCACATATCTGTAGCCTAAAATAAAATTGTAGGACAAGGGGTTAGTCTAAAATTTGTCCATCTATTGCGTACCATTCATCTATTGGCCCATTTCCTCTATTGGTACAACCATAAATTCGAAAATCGTAGAAGCTATATCATTCTGTACAATTTGTCAGTTCGATCCATTTTAGAGTATGCAAGTTTGATTTAGGCTTTTCACCATGAATAACTAATACAGGCACTAAAAGACGTTCAGCATAAATTTATTAGAATATTAGTTTATAGCCTGAGGTGTGCAAAATAATCACAGTTATCTTCCTTACATACGCGAACTTGGAAAAGAACTTTGTGCAGAAGAGATTCATCGTGGTAGATTTGCTATTTCTGTTTAAAATACTTATGTAGTTATACTAGCTACTCACAGATTTTATAACTTATCAGTTTTAACGCACGTAGCAGACTTTTTAAAAAGTAGTTTCCCATTTTCGTTCAGGTTCGACGCGCGCGTATTTTTCAGTTTTTTCTGCTGTCAGAGTCGTACATTTCGACTTTTTCAAATGCCGCGCCACATATGGGAAGCCAGCTTGAAAGGCAATTCGACTGCTATATCAGTCAATTTGTTCCATCTACCATCAACTGTTTTTAGGAATAATATTGTTTATAAGCTTAGTGCTATCCAGAGGCGGATTTAGAGAGTTGGTGCCCCTAGGTTAAAAAGCGTTTGCCGCTCTTTCCTATTTTATTCGCCATTCGAGACATTTTATTTTAGAACCGAAATCTATGGCAATTATTGTCGACAAAAAAAAAAGTAGAAAGTTAGAGGCAAAAACACTTCACTATCTCCTTCAATTTATATCGCCCCAAAATTTGTCGCCCCCGAAAATTCGCCATCCTAGGCTGTGGCCTACTTAGCCTATATGTAAATCCACATCTGGTGCTATCTAGCAATACTCAGTACATACAATGTACTCACTGTCACGTTTATCTTATATTTATTTTATTGTCTTTTACTATACGTCTTCGTCTACAACAATGTAAAAATTGTGGCTATTCCCATAAATAAAGAAACAAATAAATAAAAACTAAATAAAATAAATCATATGTCTTTGCTAGTAGAGATGGGATAGAGTACATAGTAAAATAGATTCGAATCGAACTGCATAGTTTCGAATACTTCATGGATACTTCGAAAAACATAAATAATACTTTCACATACTTTCGAACCCAAACGAAATAGGTTTGAACTTTGAACTTTTTTTAAGTATTTTGATTATTGAAAGTTGTATTTCCAAGTATAATTGAACCTTGGTTAAGTAGATTCGAACTTTTAGAGCCGATCGTCGCTGCGATCATTGTGATTTCATATCAGTGATGTTGTCCAATTTCTTTTCTATTTGTGAAAAACATAGTAGTAAATACTTGAAATGTTCTAAACATTATAAAATACATTTTACTTTTGATATTTCATATGTTTTTGCATAAGCACATTCAGGTTTTCGCACAATGAAAATCGCCAAAAATGCATGAACATCCGCAATCTATTAATAACTAACTATTGAAGTTCATTTTGGCCCAGTCTGTTTTTTCTTTTATTCTTTAAATTACAATTGCTTCCAGGTGCGTCTTTTTGCATCACTTTTTGCACCACTAATCTCCTAATTGGGTCAGTTACTCCATAAGGATCAAAATAAAACAAAAAAAAAAATCGATTTTGATCCGTCCAAAGTAGAAAATCCTTTTAACATAGCGTAGAGATATTAGAAAAGCTCTTCTAAAAAAAAGGAGTTAGTCAAGAAGCGAGGATCATAGCGTGAAGTTGGCTTTTCGCAAGTTTTAAAGGCTGAAGGAGTTCCTCTACTATTGGACTATTGAAAAAGTAATTACATATTTGCAAGTCTTGATTACTTACAGATCGCTTTTACCGTGAAAACTGGTGAGAATAAAATAGAAGGTTTTCACCTGTGTTGGCGATCTGTAAGCATCCAAACTTTTAACGTAAAGTTCGATAATAGGAGAATTCCCCTTATTATTCTATTCAACAAAATTCTCGTGTTCTATCTTCATTAATTCTAACAAACAAACTGCGAAGTATGTGCGTCTCAAAAATAATTCATAAAGAACACTAATTTTTTCTGGCGTCGAAGTGTTGTTGCCCCTTAGGCTGTTAAATTGAAATTCGAATGGCACCGAATTAAATCGTCGGCGGAATGCGACAGAGAAATTGTCGCGGTCTTTCATCGCGCACCTAACTTTTTAACTTCGTTTCGCTTCCCCGCTTTCGAACACCCATCGTCTGTCGAGTCTACATCGCGTCGTTTCGTGTTCGGCGTCTCGATTCACGACATCCTGAGGGTCGACACCGGGCACCAGTCATTCATACCTAGTGTTTACGTTCCCGCGCCGATCAATGTCGCATTTAAAAGACTTCCGAAGGTGAACGCGCAGTTTTTTCGAGGGTGACCGTTCGCTAGTGCATGCATGGTCCTAAGATACGGAGTCGGTTTATCAGTGAACGATAACGCGGCGTTAGATAGCGGTTTCGGACGATCCAAGTGTCGAGGTTGGGGAAAATCGTTGACGCTTCCTCGAGGAAGGTCGTCGACGATCGCCGACGCCGCGTTCGAATCCGAAATGTCTCCGCGATGTCTCGTTCGACGTCTTTGTGTAGGTGACAATTTGATTATCGTGTTTCAAATAATGCAGCGCGTTTCGTCGCGCCTGGCACGTGTCAAGGCGACATTTTATCACTATTTATGATTCGCAAGGAGAAAAATTACGGTTATCGACATTGGCGCGCGGCGGTGAATCAAAATAATTCGTATTCGATAAGAGGAACGCTGACAATCGTGTAAATATTTCCTTTCGGCTGAAACGCGATAGCGAAGGAGCGACTATTCGCGTTCCTGGAGTTCAAACGAGATGGAAGAGAGATGTAATTCGATTGGCATGCTAATTCGAGAGTATCGTTGATGTTTTGGCTACAATTGGCAGCCTTCTGACTGTTGCCTGCCATATTATTTGTTGAAGCTGCAACAGTACAACGATTTAGATAAGAGATATAGTGACAGATACTTGACTGAGTTGTTCAATTATGAAAGTTGGTTACCATACGAATTATGCGCGTCGCGTTTAATTTATTTAATAACATGTGCCACGTTCTTTGTAGCTACTTATCTCCGAATGGATTCAGTAACCTTCCGTTATAGCAATTCTACTGGAAAATTTACGTATATTTTGCGAAACGTTAATTGACACAGTACAGTATTTTGCATCTTTTTCTTTGACTGAACAAATTAACAAAATTTGGAGATACTGCCTTTTGTATCGAGTCGAATGAAAAATCATTTATCTGGAAAAAAAAAATTATATTAAGCAGCTTTAGTTTATCATAATGTTGTGTGTTAGTCTATGCAAATATATTTGAAGATGTAGGTTTATATAATTTGAGGAGAATTGTGGAAAATTATAGGATACAATTGATAATTTTGGATCTTTGGCATGAAATTACAGGGGAGTCTTAATTATCTGGCTGTCAATCACCTCCCACTTTTATTACCCAGAGATTCGATTATTAGATACATGGACGATAACAAATAGAAGTTCCGATAAGAGGCGAATAAGGATTTAATGGAGTAGATAACTAAAAATATGGAACTAATAAATAACTAAAAATATGGAATATAGTTTTTATTATGCAGATTTGTATTGCAGATTTTTACTTTTGTTTCTTGCAGTAAAATTATTAGATTGCAATTTCTTAAATGCAACATTTTGAGCAGCCTTCTTCGTGGTTCGATAGTTTGAGCTACAGAAAAACCAAATAGTTTTGACTTCTACGTAATATTTTGTAGGAAAGTACGTAGGATTTTTGGAAAATGTTGATCTTTATGACAATTGACAGACAACAGATTTTTATGCATTTATGACAACTTAAAATATACAAAATTTTAGAAGCTGTTGGTAGATGTCAAAATACACAAAATATCGAAAATATAATGCAATTTATAATATTCAGGAAATTAGACATAAAATTATTCAAGCTTTAATACTTTATTTACATTTGTAAAAATTTGATTTTTCATAGGAAAATTCTTATAGTAACAAAGGATTAAAATATTTTTAAAGACAATATATAAATGCTACAATCGTTTTTAGATTACACAAACAGAATTGTTAATAATTGCACGTGTTATCACTTTGTAAAAAAAAAGAATAAATATATATATATATACACAATTATTTCCTGAAAGTTTCTAACTGTATTTTCGAGTGCATTGAACTGAAAAAAATTGTGTTACTTATTAAAAGTATATTAAAAACATATAGGCAATGTTTGAGATTGATTAAGTTTACAGTTATTTTTTACTTATCAATATTTTCGACCAAGAAAAAAGAAACTCTGCCCCCTTAAAATTCGCAGTAATTCTTGTTGTAAGTCCAAGAGCTCTAGAAGCCAATAATATGCTGTGCTTACAGTGTTCTTCGAATGATAAGTTTGAAGTAAATGTAATTCCAAGATCTCTCTATATGTTAACCGCTTTTAATATATTGCCGTCCATTGAATAGTCCTTTAATATAGGTTTTTCATAATCTACTTCAACAGAGTTCCATTGTATTTTATCAATTGGATCATGCATGAATTATTTCACTAATGGATACTTTCGAAGTGGTGCAATTCTTTGGAAACTATTCTACATCAAACTTTCAAATTTATTCAAAGGTTTCTTCGCTTTCAACGCAACCTGAACCAACTTCAATAAAAAGCAGTCGCTTCCTTCCACCGAGGTTTCCATTTTTCTAAAATGTTTGACCCAATTTTCCACTACATTTTCACATAAGTAGGACTTAATTTCATCAATGGCGGCTGTAATATTATTTCTCAGTTTATCAATAGTTGAATTATTGATGTAGTCTTTAGTTTTCAAAAGTCCCCATAGAAAAGAATGTAATGGCATTAAATCGCACGATCTCTGTTGCCAATTAGTGTCTTCTCATCGTGAAATTACGCGTTCATCAAATGGAATATAAATTTTAGCAGTGTATACATTGCCGCACTATACAGGGTATAACAAAAATATTGCAGTTCCTTGAAAGGGGTGATTCCTGAAGTGATTTTGAACAACTTTTTACTTTGCAAAAATGTTAGGTGGGGCATTGTTAACGAGTTATCAACGAAAAACACCGACCAATCGGGGAGTGAGTACAACGGATTAATGATGACGCGGACGATGGCGGGCCAATACTACTCACCGCTGGAGCCCGCGCTGATATTCATCCACTGTACTCGCTCCCTGATTGGTCGGTGTTTTTCGTTAATAACTCGTTAACAAAGCCCCGCCTAACATTTTCGCTAAGGAAAAAGTTGTTTAAAATCACCTCAGGAATCACCCCTTTCAAGGAACTGCAATATTTTTGTTACACCCTGTATAGTGTTAGGTATGTATTGTTGATTTCTTTATGTTTTCTAATGAAATTTTTCTAATGCAAGTGTAGGTATGTCAAATCTCTTCGCAGTGCCGTTTGTTAGAAGATATGACACTTAATCTGGACAACCCTATATACCTTTTCGTTCTTCTTAGGCTCGGTTCAGACGAGCGGTTTGCGGCGATTCACCACCGTGGCAATTTGCCGCTGTGTTTCTTGCGTCAAATCTATTTTGCAGTTCACACGATCGATTTGCCGCCAAATGATCGCAAGCACGCCGCCTGGTTGTCGCTAGAATTTATGGGGCGTGTGAACTGTTTTAATACAAATCCACGGCAAATTGCCGCGACGGCGAATCTCCGCAAACCGTTCGTGTGAACCGAGCCTTACCGATTTTCGATTTCCTGAATTCGTTGACATCCCCTGGCTGGGCTGAGTGCGCTAAGATCGTCGACGATCCGTTCGTTGCGCCACGTGACGGCGAACACTGTACTCGCACGCAACCGATGTGGCGCAACATTTCCGTCAATTGCCCGTCATTGATATTTGGCGATCGTCCACGGCGGATGCAGGCGCGTTAGATTATGCACCGGGCTCGAAAATAAAACCGAGTCGCATGCAACAGTTTTTTCGTCGACGCGCAAACCTGCGGATCGACCGGCGCGGCGCGGCGTCTCGTCGAATAAAAGTATCGTGACCGGACGGTCGCGCGATCTAAAAATAATGTCGATTAAACCAGAAACGCCCCATGTTCCCTGCGCCGCGGTACATTTCCGAGGCGACGACGTCTCCGGTTGCGAGCGGCGTTTTTTCCGCGGCTTCGTCGGCACGGGTTCGCGAGACGGAAAAAGAGAATGGACCGACGCCTTTGGCTAATATCGACGGGCGATTCGGCGATGAGAAGCGTTCGACATCCGAATAATCTTGGCCGATCTGTCGCGACACGTGCGAGAAACGTGCTCGTATTGCGTCGTATCTCTATTTCGTGCACTTCGGATGAATGAAAGCCGCCGCGAGTCCTCGTCGTCCGTCCAAGGATAACGAGCACGAGCACTGGCTCGCTGTAATGTCGGGCGAATGTCGTTCGAATCGCGTCAAGAATCCGCTCGCTCTCGATCATCGTCTGGGAATCGTTTTACTTCATTGTTCACGCGTTTGCGTGAACGACTTCGCGCCGATAAAGTTGATCCGCCTCGCTTTGGCGGAATTAGACGCAGTCTTTGTGCTGCTTGCATAATTCGAGAAATCGTGATCTTTCTTTAATCCAATTTTCTCCAATGCTTCGTCATTTGCGCGAATCGATCTTGTCTTTGTGTTGCTTCTTTTTGATACTGTCAAGCAATTGTTTTGTCTATTACGGTGAAATAATGTTGAAGGATGATAATGATTTTTCAACACTTTGATAATAGTTTTTTTTATTACGTTTCGATAAGGAGTGACATTTAACGAGACTTCGTTCGGAGCATTCGCGGTGAAATAGAACCAGTTTGAGGCGGTTGATTACTGTCTTTATGTCAGCGGGTAGCCTGATAACACGGTATTCTAATTTCATATCAATATTTCGTTTGAGATACGGGTGATAGCTGGATGTAATTCATTGATCTGTGGCAACAAGTCGTTGATCTTATGCTCGCATACTAACACATGCAAGTTACTATATTGATATTTCGACAACCGATTTCGATCATTGTTTTCACTTATTTCAATTAGGAAACTTTGCTAGAATCCTAAAGAAACCAAAACGCCACTATAACCTTTATCATGGCCATTTAACTTAACAACCGGAACATTTTTTGGACCACAACACCGCTAATTTTACAACTTAAAATTCTCTCTACTACGCAATACATAAATACAATTTTTCATAAACAACGAGAGTGGATCGAAGTCTTTCGAAACCCACAGATAAGTGTACTAAGGGACCATCAGAAAACTGGAGCTTCGAGCACAATGATACGGTGAATTCCATCAAACGCTTATCATAATCCGATCGAATGGTTTTATCAATAAAAAAAGCGAGACAAAAAGTTTTATCTCATCTTTCAAGTGTTTATTTTTCCGTTTTTCGATTTTACCTGCCTACTTTTCGGTTCCTCAAACGTGTAGTCAAGGAAATTTCCTTTGATCTTCGTCCTCGGGATGTCGGGTGCAAAACGATAAGCTTAAACGGTGATGTAATAGGTTCGGTTCGTGGTCGATAAAGACGCACGTGAAGTAGTTGCAGATCGGCTGCCTTTATTTTCGAGTTGTCAACTTCGAGGCTCGGGCGAAACACCTGCGTCGAGCAATCGGATAGCTGAGGTGCCCCGAAAACACGAGGGAAAGAACGGTTTTCTTGCTCCTTTTTCGCTGTATATTTTAGGGCGAGGTTTATTTCGGTTGCGCTTTGTGTACTGTGGTCGCTCGCGACAGGAACAGTCTCAGGCTCGTTGAGTTTTGGGGTCAGAGAGTTTGAAACTGAGGACTTGGCGATTCGCATTTTCGGAGATTGAAAGTTGCGGAGGGTTTTACTTTCGAATTTTAGAATTGGGAAGTATTGGATTCTGAGAGTTTTGGACTTTGAAAATTCGGGATAATTAGAGTCTTAAAGCTGAAGGATTTTTTAATTGGGAGATATTTTGATTTTGGGATGTTTGGATTTGGAGATACTTGAATTTAGATTTTGGATTTAGAGAGTTTTCATATTCGAGGTTTTTAGATTAGGAGATATTTAAATGTTTTAAGGGGTTTGAAATTGAAAACCACCATGAATTATATGATATTTGGTCTGTATTTGGACATTTGGACTGTAGAAGTATTAGACTTCAAAATAGATTCATAGGAAGTTACACTCAAAGGACTTTAGACTCAGGGGATTTGGACCCGAAGGAGTTTAGGGTTAAAGAAATGGGACTGCAAGAAGTTTGGTCTCTGAAAAGCTTCGGCTCCAAGGGGTTTCGACCCGAAGAAGTTTAAATTTTATAGAATTAGGACTGCAAGAAGTTTGGACTCCAAGGCATTTGAGTTGCAAGGAGCTTAGACTCCAAAGAGGTTTCACATCGTAAGGTGTTTGGATTTCAAAGAGATTTGGACTCCACAGAAGTTTGGATTCCACAGAAGTTTGGACCCCATAGAAGTTTGGACACCACAGAAGTTTGGACCCTGCAGCAGTTTGGACTCCACAGAAGTTTGGATTTCACAGAAGTTTGGATTCCAAAGAGGTTTGGACTCCACCGAAGTTTGGACCCCGCAGCATTTTGGACTTCACAGAAGTTTGGATTCCAAAGAGGTTTAGACTCCACCGAAGTTTGGACTCCACAGAAGTTTGGATTCCACAGAAGTTTGGACTCTAAAGAGATTTGAACTCCTAAGAAGATTGGACTCCAAGGAGTTTGGATTAAAAGGGTTGTAGACTAACCGTGTTTTGGAGTAGGGTGACTTTGAACTCCAGAGGTTTCGAACTAAAGATATATTGAACTCCAAAGCTTTTGGACTCAATAAATTTGTAACTCAAACTGTATCGACTATAAGTAGTTCTTATAGGAAGTTTTTAACTTGAAACTTTTTTGAAGTTTAGATTTGACGGTATTTGGACTCAGAAAGTTGTGGATTCTGAAAGTTTGGAACGTGAGGACGGTTTGGACTCTGAAATCATTGGACTCTAAAAGTATTGGACTCCAAAAGTATTGGACTCCTAAAGTATTTAACTCTGAATGTATTAGACTCCGACAGTATTGGACTCGACAAATATTAGACTCCGAAATTCCTGGACTGCAAAAGTCTCAGTTCCTGAGACTCTTGGACTCTAATAATTTTTAATTCTGAGAGCCTTTAATCTTCTTCCTTTCGCAAGGAAGAAAATAAGTTTTGGATTCTTTCACACCCAAAAATTATGAATTCAGTCCACAAATGCTGTCTACATTTTCCTGAACGATTATAAGTGTTCTGACAGTACAAATAAATATTTTTGTCATGGTCTTCATAAATACTGCGCAAACGTTCAATTTTTAAGCTCGCCAATAATCAATGTAAACACAGAACTGTATATAGGGTGGTTCTTAAACGGCGTATTTCGCGTACGTGGCACGGTTCCTGCTCTCAGAATAGCACAATTTTCTAAAATAGTACCACCCAATATATTATTTTCTGAATAGTCTTTAGAGAATCTACCTAATAAAGCCTCGATACCAAATAGTTACTAGACTCGGCCGCATCCAATGGCAGCAGATCTGGGATCATAGAAACCATCAATCAATCAATCGCATATCAATACCTATTGAAATGTATTTGTGATGAGACTCAAGTAATCGAATTTGAGCCAAGTTGAGGAAGGTGAGAAAACGTTTCGTCGGGAACGCTACAAAATGTTAATCGGAAACATCTATTGGGTCTGCATCAAGCGCAGAATGGACGAATGTCGGGCCAACAAAGAGAAACTAATTCTAGCCGCGACGATGTGCTGGCTCAGGCGACGTGCACCTTCCTGGTTGCACGTGGTGCGAACGCGAATTCCTAAACTTCAACAGGGCGCCGCGTTATCGAACTCGGACCCGCCGTCGCAACGTCGGAAGTTCGATGCGAGAAATGTCTGGCGTTGATTATTTTTGAATGGGCGCCGCTTATACGCGTGTATGGATGTAGAACGATACGTTACGCGACCAAAAAAGTTGTCACTTTTATTCTTAGAATGAAATACATCATCCAGATGTGCAAACAACGCGAAGTGCTTTCTGGGGTGGCGAATAATAGGTTGCGACACTTGGGAGAAACATCTTGTTTCTTTTGATTCAAATTGAAATTGCGATCTGATGCTTCATTTTCTGTTAGAGACCGAAATGCAGAACTCTGATATAATTATCGTTTTAAGAAGTGCCAATTTGAAAAGTTTGGATTTTTGTGGGAAAAATCTTTGCTGATAGGTTTGATTACACGTTATTTTGTGATTTTTTATTTGTAAGATTCTATGGATATTATGGGTTATAACGAGAGAAATTTGGCTTTAATAATGTGAAGTGTTATGGACTCTGAAAATTTTTAATTACCGGAGATTTGAGTTCGGAAACTTGGATTAGGATGTAGTTGATTTGGAGATTAAGATTTTTAGATTTAGAATTATTTGAATTAGAAGATGTTTGGATTTAGGAAGACTTGGATCATGAGAACTTCAGACCTCAGAATTTTGGACTTCGGGATATCTGGACTCTAAGCGTTTGGACTTGAAAGCGTTTGTTTTTGAAGGGATCTAGAGACTAACGGTTTTGAACTCGGAGAAATTTGGATTTACATTTGGGCTCCACGACATTTGGACTCATGAGATTTTGGATATTGAAGATTTTGAACTCCAAAGATTTTTAACTTGGGAGGGTTTGGATGCAGAAGGAATTAAATTTGAAAGATTTTGGACTTTAGGGATCTTAAACTCTTATATTAAAATGATCTAGAATTTTGGACTCTAAGAGTTATAGTTCTGAAGAGTTTTGGACTCGTAAAGATTTTGACTAGTAGGGATTTGGATTCTAAGGTTTTGAACTCTAAATGTTTTGGATTCTAAAGGTTTTAGCCTCTAACGATTTTGGACTCTAAGGGTTTTGGACTCTAAGGATTTTGAATTTTAGGGGTTCGGTTTCGTATGGTTTTTCACTCAAACTAAAATTAATACAAAAAAATGGCGTTTTTTAATATGCTATTTAAATAAATTGACGTTCTGCAAATATGTTTACACAGTTAAATTTTTCGCCCGAAAACACAAGTTTTATCAATGTAGACCATCATTCTATCTCTAATAGTTCCAAAGATATCCATCAAAATAATAATCCATTCAACTTTGTGGGTGGTTTTCACCCCATAAAAAAAATACGTGTAAAATATTTTTATGTAAACTACGTTACAACAAAGTTACATCAAAATCGGTGGTTGACACTTCGGTATGCTCCCTTGTTAGAACGAATCGCACCGGCGATTATCATAATTGCGCCGAGAATTCGTCTCTTCCCATGCCAGGAATCCTTTAAAGGGGTAATTGAGTTTAAGAGCATAATTCGTGCCCTTTGCCATCGTAATGACACGAACGCGCCGCTATGAATCGAAGAATGGGCCACTAATTTGTAATTGGAACCGTATTCTTCTCTCCACCTACGGTTATTTTAATCCTTTCAGCCGCGTCGACTTGCGGCGGCTCGATTGCCTCTAAACTCACAATACCCATTCCACAGTCATTTAAATTGCTAAGGTAAATAT
Organism: Perdita meconis; assembly: GCA_030770465.2. Taxonomy (NCBI): domain Eukaryota; kingdom Metazoa; phylum Arthropoda; class Insecta; order Hymenoptera; family Andrenidae; genus Perdita; species Perdita meconis. The sequence continues at coordinate 7,840,975 of JASKOS020000005.1, read as the reverse complement.
ATATCTGTTAATAACTGTTTTATCGCTTAGTTTTCCTTTGTACAGCGGTCTCGAGTTTGCGTTTTTTCACTGCAGGAAATCACGCCGTAGTTAAATAATTTTCCTGTCGGAGACACACTCTTCAACTCTGTCACGATCGACTGAATTATGTTCATGGGACTATTTTTGCTTCTCCGTCTTAGATGTTTTGTTCTTTGATCAAGGTTGAAAACATATCGTTTACTCAAGTCCATAAAATAGAGAAACTTACTGCCGAAAAGTTAATAAAGTGGAAAGATGCAAGTTGCGAGGCAAAAAGAATTATGCATCGAGAATCGCATTGTTCAGGCGAACTAAAATATTTTACGTTGTTGGATAAGTTTCTAATTGTTTTTTTTTTTTTTTTTTGTTAAATCGCTAATCTACTCGCGTGGTGAATTGCTAAACGTTTTTATCTGCGTCGGCTTACGTCGAGGAGTAAAGAATAATTACTCGCTGTAGAACAATTATAATTTGTCCATGGAAAAAAAGGAGCGTTAGAACAGTTGTGCGTGGAGATTGTACTGATGCGTTTGCAGTTATCTCGCGATACTTAAAAATAATTATTGAAAAAGTAATTACTATGTAGTGTTATATCAATTTCATGCTAATTAATTTAATCGCGCTGTCTTATCTAAATATACACTGTACAATACATCGTAAAGAGTGCGAAATATTTCACGTTTTGGTTTTGTTTTGATACGAGAATATCTTTTCGCAACATTCTTGCAGTAGCAATATGCAATCCAAAACACAAGCTCTTTTCTCCGTGATTCATCAAGTGTGTTCAAATTTTTTTTTTTGCAATATCAGCGGTTGTCTGATAGGAAAGGGATTTCAGACTAGTATAGACTATAGAAATTGTCCATTAGGAGAAGAGATTAGATTATGTCAGTCGTCGTCTGACTGAAAAGAAATCAGACTCTTATATGAATTGTCTGCTAGGAGAAGGAGTTAGACTACTTTAAAATCGTCTCATAGGAAAAGGATTTTCGACTACTAGAAATTGCCTATTAGGAGAAAAGATCAGACTACTTCAAAGGTCATTTTACAGGGAAAGGAATCAGACTATCATATGAATTGACTGGTAGGAAAAGGAATTAAACTACTTCCAAGTCGTCTAACAGAAAAGGGATTTCAGACTACTAGAAATTGTCTACTAAAAGAAGAGGTTAGACTACCTCAGAGGTCATTTGACAGGGAAAGGAATCAATCAGACTACTATGCGAATTGTCTGTTAGGAGAAGGAGTTAGACTACTTCAAAATCATCTGCTAGGAAAAGGATTTCAGACTACTAGAAATTGTCTACTAGGAGAAGAGGTCAGACTACTTCAGAGGTCATTTGACAAGGAAAGGAATCAGACTATTATGTGAATTGTCGGCTAGGAAAAGGAATTAGACTACTACGAAATCGTCTGAGAGGAACGGGATTTGGACTACTTAATACTTGTGTACTGGGACAAGGCAGCAGACCACTTCAGATGTCGCCTGATAAGAATGGACTACTATATGAATTGTTTGCTATCAAATGGTTCAGATTACTTCAGAGTTCATCTCACAGTCTGACAGGAAAGGGAATGAATCTACTGTGGGGATTGTTTGGACGATGAACGATTCAGACTACTTTTAATTCACCCTTGTCAGCGGGAAGAGTTTTAAGCACGAGAGTTTTAAATTGAAGGGTATTATGGGACATGCGAACACTTTGTAGCTTTGTTGTAGAAGTTATTTCTGAACGATACAGCGTTGCTATTCGTGCGTGTAGGCGTTATTAGATAACTTATTAACCGGTAGATTACATTGTTTAGAGCGTTTATTTTTATCAATATAAGTAGATAAAAGCTTGTTTACTATCAATAGTATTTTCTCTCTATTTTCGCGTTTCAATCAAGGCATTAACAAAAATATTTTGTTTGAATGTGACTTATGTTGTTTTGTCTTATGAAAGAAACAATATTACAGCTACCATATTGAACACAATGGTTTTTGTTAAAATAACAAATTTCTTTTAATTAGATCTATTTTATATCTAAGTTCCTAAATCTATCATTGTGTTGAAACAAAAGTTCTTAGTATTTTAAAGGGAAGTTCGAAGACAATGCTGAAATACTTGTACATGAGTTTATTTTACTAAACATGCGTTATTTCTTTCTACTATTTGCGATCTTTTGAAAAATGCTACAAATTTTTGCTTCGATCCAATAAAATCCAAATAAAATTTGAAGATACTCTGCAAATGACTCTGCTTAATGCTTAATCTTCTCCAAGAAAATGCTATTACTGTATCTAAAACTTCCTGTAGGATGATTCAAGCAATCCCAATAATTTCATTGGAATTGTTTAAGTGATTTCAAGTTTACAAGACCTTGGCACTGCAAGGTTTAACGTTTTCAACCACCGTTCCCAGAATGGGACATTTAGCTGCTTCATCATCGCATTAAGTGATATATTTTAAACGGTGATTCCCCTGAAAAGAATTGTTTTATCCAAAGCACTTACGCAGTTAAGCCTCCCGAGCGTAGGACGTAATTATCCTCGAATTGCTTTGACACCTAAACTGTCGTCGGCCCTTTTCTGTCACTGCTCTAAAGCACCTGGCGTAATTGAGCATTTCCTGGTCACGAAATCCTTGATCTTGCACAATGACATCGTCGAAGTTCGACGACCACCCAACACATCGTGCTTCCGGCGTGGATAACCATTTCCTCCTTCGTCCTTCGCCTATTTTTTTCAGCATTGCTCTGTTCTGGAATTGTCCAGCGAATTGCGCAGTCGGGTTTTCCGGTGATCTCAAGACCGAACGTGAAATAGTTTTGGGTAAATACATGTGGTATCATTTCGTTCGAGATTTCAGACAACAGGGAAATATTTTATGTAAATTTTAGGCGACAGGAAAATCTGTTGAGATATTTACAATAAATTCTACTATTTTTATTTTAAATGTCTTGAATCGCTAGCAATGTTTACGATTGATGTTCGTGCAACGTAGTGAAGAATTATGTTTATAGAATGAAATCCATTTGCGAACGATGACTCAAGATGACTCTCATTTAAATTAGGGAAATCTAAAGAGTCCACAGAATTTAGTCAACTATTGTCTCGGTGTTTCGTAACGAGGCGATTAGAGACAGACGCATACATATTCACGCGATTTCGAAGGCGTGACCGTTGCAACCCCTTATCGTCTATTTTTCATTCTTCCTCTCTTAATTACATCTGTGGCGAACGGTTCGCCGTATCTTAATGAGCTAACAAGGAGTTATCTCGTCGAAAGTTTTCCAGTGCGGGACCAGTATAAAACCGGTTAAAAGGGAATTGTTCACGCTCGATAACACGCGACAACTGGCAGATTATTTTATTAACGTGGAAAATAGATGAGGACATATCGCTCGTCATGGTGTTTCCGTTCGCGATTCAGCCGAGTTCGATTGCACAATTGGTAACACTCGATATTTCGATGGCAATCAAATTCTCTATACTGTCATTGATCAATCATTGTCACCGATGACAAATCTATATCGAAAGGCGAAGATGAGTTCCTTATCCGTCGCATACGTGATAAATTGCTTTCGGACAGCTGACAGATAACGAAAAAATTCAGTTGCTTCTTCAATGTCGACACGTCGAACATCGCTCTTTTTCAAAATTCCACTATAACGATATCTGTACTGGGAAATCAATTTTACCAGACTGTTTCTAAACGTTTTATCAATTTTATAGTAGTTTTTATGTTCTAGTCAACTTTATTCAGACTTTGCGTCAACTTGATTTGTTGCTATCACAGTATGTTACAAAATGTATTCAAGTCATTGTTATGTAGTTGCGAAGTAGATATAAGAGTTGAGCAATTTGAATGGCATAATTGTACAGTCATTTGTAGATATTGTCGCACGAGGAAAATGAGCAGAAATATGAAATGAAGAAGGAAGAAGTAAGCAACAGGAGTTACTATAACAAGATTGTAAGATTGTAAATAAGTAAACAATTGATTTATTTGTCTGCATAAATCATTCAACGTTTCTTAGATTATATTTATGTATATATAATTTTTATTATTGATGTATCGATCACTTTGTTATGCAAGGACAGTAGAATAATAGTAGACCGTCGACTTAAAAATACAACAAACGATGTTTGAATAATTGAGTAACTATCATTACGAAGAAATATTAAATACGGAAATAGGCAATCATTATTACAGTTTTTACTGTTTTATGATTCTCATTCGCTATTATTAACACATTCCGAAATGAATACTTCGATTCGTAAAGTACTGTCAATTTTGAAGTCTTTATCTAAACCTTTTAGCAAATTAAAGATATGAGCTCGATAGAAATATTCCCTGTTGTTCTCAGCGAAAGAACAGCATTAAGGTGCGCCTAATATTTCAGTGAATGTAAAAATTCGATAAGAAACATTGGTAAACAAAGCTTTATCGGTTCTCTTGGATTTCATTACTGTCCATACAATCTTCCGAAACGAGCAGCGATGCATTCGTTAATTAAGAATGATGCACCGATAACGCATTTTCCAAAAATCGATGCTTCGCGGATAAAGGTGATTAAACTGCGGATGTTTATGCATTTATGGCGATTGTAATTATGCTAAAGTGCATCAAGATGTGCATAAATGCATGAAATATCGAAAATAAAATACACTTTATAATATTTAGAAGATTAAAAATCTTTTATGCCTTTGATCACGATTCATGATCACAAATTAATTGCGAATTTTTGTTTTTCAATTACAATTTTTTGCGGTTGTATTTTATCACTGATTTGCAGATTACACTGTCCAACAGTCAACTTGTGATCCTTATAGAATTTTGTGCGCTGATTATGAATCTGAAATATGTTTCCATCACCTTCAGTTTTTGAGAAATTTGATTTTTAAAAAATTACACATTTTTCAACTTTGAACTAATTTTGTGATGTAATTATAAACGATATTTGAGTTTTGTTCATATATAATTATTCTGTACACTTTCTTGTACACACTTATATCAATTTTTAATATAAAATTTTTTCCTTAAGAAAAAAGTTAACTCTATTGCGTGGTATGCTTGGATTTTACGCTGGTCTTTTACTTTTTAAGATATACTCAAAAGAACCCCAAAAAATTGGTGGCAAATCACTTTACGATCAACTTTACGATCAATGACTCTTTAGATATACATAATCATTCACAATACATTAAAAATTGATATCGGTGTGTACAGGAATCTTTTATAATTATGTCACAAAATTAGTTCAAAGTTCTCAAAACTTGAGGATGTTTGAAATCCTATAAGAAATAAAGTGTAATTCTAAAAAAATCAAATTTCTCAAAAATTGAGAGTGTGATAGAAACCAATGAATTTCAGATTCGCAATCAGCGCACGAAATTCTATAAGAATCATATAATGAATATCGAAAAACAAAAAAAAGTTAAAATTTCTGTACTGTGTTGTTGTTTTCTGTGGTAAGGTAAAACTCTTCCATGTTTCAGATGGTTTTTGAGATCCTTATTTAAAAATTTGTAAAACATTGTAATCAGAAATAAAATAAGAAACGACATTATACTTATGAGACAACCTAATATTAACAAATATAGTGAAACAGAATGTATTTAAAAAAAAACACACGAACATATGAATCTAGTAACCGAAAGATTCTTTTATGACTTCCAAGAGTTCTGAGCTCCAAATCAGGTGTGAAGCGATTCGAATTTCCACAGTCTCAAAAAGTTTCCTCCAGTTACAAAGTTCAGACTCCAACGTCCATCACAATACCTGCGTTTCTCCGATAAAAAGGGAATTCGCTCGTTAGCCGATCACCGAATTCACGAGACAAGCCACGAATTCTCTGGTCTGGCGGCTTCATCTCGCGACTCGTGATTCGTGTTGCACGTGATCGTACCGGAATCCAACGATAAATAGTTTGTAATTGCTCGCGTCGAGATGCACGCGTGCACGTGGCATTTTTCCCCTGTCCCGTGTTGCCCTTCGCCTCGTCGACGGCTGAGTTAAGTCGAAGTTAAGAGACAAGACGCTGCGACATGCACAGATTACTTAAGCGAAGTCAATCAATGGCACACGTTCCGTCTGGACGCTCGTTTCGCGCACCGTGGAATCGTCGATCGATGGAATATTACCGGCGCGTCGTCGATCGAGCACGTGTCGAACGAAGAAAATTTCGCGCGACGCGCTCGTAATCAGCCGATTACACAGTTTACCCGTCTGCGACGTCGATTTTTCGACTGCCGAAACGCGTTCGCTTGGCAATCGAGGCGATTAGGCGCAATGTTTGCTGATTGTCGAGATTTGTTTTGGAGATTCACGGTTTACTACGAATTGACTTGGCAATGCGTCGTTAATTTCTTCTCATCATTTATTTTTAGATAAATTATTCTATTACACAACTTAGCTATGGTAGAACTTTGATTATCCGACTCTCAATTATCCCAAATTTTTATTTATTAGGGTCCCAATTATTAAATGCATTAGGTAAGAGCAATGCATTAGCTAATTTTCAGTTAATTATGTTAGAAATATTAAGTCGGATAATTGATGTTAAACGGTATTCTTATTTTGTATGATGATTCAAAGAAACTGTGGTTTTAGTTTAAAAAATTGATACTTCAAAAATTGTTTCATTCAATGTTTTTTTCACTGAGCTAATCACGTTTCATTTTAGAGGAAGGGAATTATGCGTGTGAATCTCGCAAATTTTCACCGATTAAAAGGAATTTGGAATTCGGAGGAATTTATGTTCTTTTTTTTTTTTACAAAGAAACATTCTGTTAGACCGCTGTATTAAATAGATTTTAGAGTAGGTAATTGCAAATTTTAGTTAATGAGAAAGTGATGTGCAGATTATTAGCTGTAGCTGTTAATGAATTATGCAGCTCGACATAATAGGCTAGAAATTACGAAATGATTACCTGGGAACTGTAGAGAATAATAATAAAACTAAATGATTGCATCTAACAAAGTGATTAGTAGAATCGATCAAGTGTTTAAAATCTTATGAAAAAAGAAATGAGAAATAAGCTTTCAATGTTACAGAAATATTTACGGAGAATACATATAAGTATGTACTCTTTTACATTATGCATTGCGATGTACTAAATATGTATCTTGGCAATTATTAGGTATTTAATACTTCTTTTTATGTCTATTCATTTTTTAGCTTTGGTAGTTTAATCAGACTTATTAAACTAATTGAACTATAATAATATGTCCAGCTTTCCATTTTCTAACTTTTAAGGACAGCTTTAATTTTCGATACTATTAGATAAAAAGTAACACAAATATTTAAAAAAATGCATATTATAAAAAAAATAAAAGACTAGAATTTCATTAAGTGATATGAATGTGAAATCCAAGTAATAAGCTATTGAAACAGTTAAACTCGAATTAAATGCGTTGTATTTACCATAAGGTGCATTAAAGCTTTGTTCTGTATAAGCAAAATAAATTACAATGCATATTAAGTTGTTGAAAATTGCGTCTCCATTTGAAACAAGTGTTTTCGATTCGATTCTCCATCTATAAATATTCAAATTTACAAATTTCGAATCCCTGAATCTTCAATTTCAACTCTAAAAATCTCTAAAAATGCGACTTGCAATTTTTTAATCTGTAATCTGAAAGCTTCGAATTTTCGATTTTAACTTTTCAAATTAAATCTTCTAACTTTCTATCTAATATCTACCTAACTTTCTATCTTTTCTAATTTTTCAAATCTTTAAATCTTCAATTTTCAATTTCATATCTTCAAATACTCAATAATTTTTTCAATCCTCCGAAATTTAATTCTGAATATCTTCAAATCTGCAAATTGAAATATTGAAATCTCCAACGTTCAAATTATCACGTTGTCAGCTTAAAATTCCAAATCTTCAACTTCAACTCTAAAAATATCTAAATCTGCAACTTGAAATTTTTTAATCTGCCACCTAAAGTTTTCAATTTTAATATTTCTCTCCCCTTCAAACTTTTGAATCTTTAATTTTACTCTTAAAATTTCCGCTTCAATTATTTGAAATAATTAAATCTTCAGTTTCCAATTTCGTGTCATCAATTTCTTCAAACCTCCAAAATTCAATTCTGAAAATCTTCAAATCTGCAAATTGAAATACTGAAATTTCCAACATTTAAATTTTCATATTTCCCACTTAAAATTCCAAATCTTCAACTTTACTTCTACAAATATCTAAATCTGCAACTTGAAATTTTTTAATCTGCCATTTAAAGTTTTCAATTTTAATATTTCTCTCCTCTTCAAACTTTTAAATCTTTAATTTTACTCTTAAAATTTCCGCTTCAATTATTTGAAATAATTAAATCTTCAGTTTCCAATTTCGTGTCATCAATTTCTTCAAACCTCCAAAATTCAATTCTGAAAATCTTCAAATCTGCAAATTGAAATACTGAAATTTCCAACATTTAAATTTTCATATTTCCCACTTAAAATTCCAAATCTTCAACTTCAATTCTAAAAATCTCTAAATCTGCAACTCCAAATTTTCAAATATCCGACATCGAATTATTAAATCTACTGTTCAGTTTCATATCTTTGAATCTTCACTCGAATCTCATTCAGCTTGTTCTAAAATTCCTCAAAGTCTTCAATCCTCTGTCAGCAGTTTCGTCAATTAAATAATTCAACAAATTGCGATACCGAGCTTCAGTAAAACGATTTTCACAAAACCGACGAAAAATCGTTATCCGAAGAGCGATCGCCTTCGCGTTCCCCTCATTCGTTGCGTGTTTACCTCGGAGGTCGGGGTCGACATCTTCATCCCCGATCCTTTGTTGCTGTCAGCAACGTTATCCGCGATTGTCCGACGGTTGTTTGCAACGGGTCTCGTCGAATCAACGGAATAATACAGCGGGGTAAATCGAAAGAAGCCCCGTCAGCAGATGTTCGCTCGGTCACGTTTCCGTGGGAAGCGGCACCGTGTATCTTCCATTGAACTCGCGGCGACCTTAATTCGATCGGTTCGTTACCGAAGGAAAGCAACGAGATAGGCCGTAGCCGGGGTTTAATTAACCAACGCTGCTTTGCCCTCTTATCTATTATCGTGAACATGGAATATTCAACCGAGAGGATATCCCGAGGAGGGGAGCAGGTTGCTCGTTTGCAGTTCTCCTCGCGAAATCGAGCCGGACGCTCGCGCGGTCCATGAAAATAACGTCCTTGCCGCGGTCGTAATATATTCGGTGTTCTCTTCAAGTGAAACTTCGTTGATGCAACGATTGCAAAAATATACAAGGTGTCTCCGTTATATTTTGGAATATTTCTGGCGATTCCAGTGGAAGAAATCTTTTATTCGCGAAAGATTTGCAGTGATGATAACTTAGGAGTCTCTTGTTGTTTGAAAAGATTTGTGTTGTACAAGAGTACGTTGAATTTTTATTACTGCAAACAGAGTTGGGCAAATGTGAATAAAAAATAAAATAATCAATAAAAAAATTATGAATGAGTCTCCAAGACTTTTTCGCGAATAAAATTTTTATTCCTTATGAATTTTTATTCCTTACAAATAAGCCAGATTCTTGTTTTTATTCGAAATTCTATTTGCATGAAAACTTCTTTGAATAACGCCCAACTCTGACTGCAAAACGGAGGATTTTTATTCGAGTTTCTTTAATCGTATGAATAATTTAAGGTATATCGACGGAAATTTGTATTCGCTGTTCTTTCGCATCTCTCTTCTCGCAAATTCGGGGCTCGTGAAAAACACTGTGTATGCGTTCGCTTTGTCCTCGTTTTTCTGAATAAAGAAATCCACGGCCCCGCGATGCGTACCAAGTTGACGAAAGATGACGTGCCGCTACTTTGGCAACGGTCCTCGAACATACCTTGGTCATTCACCATACCGCCCGTATGTATTAACTGGCTTGACTCGACGTTCAATGAAAACAACTGATAAATGGTTTGATCGAAGATCAAACGCAAACTCGATTGGAATTTACACGGCACGAATGTTTCGCTAGTTGCGCTCGTTTTCCTAGTTGTTAATGGAATTTTTCAATTGTTACAGATGGAAATGCACAACAATCCCAACGCGAAGAACAGTTCCTTCCGCGGTGACGAGATGACGCTCAAGGAGCCTCACAGGTAAATGAATTAATCGTTCGCTTTATTAGCGTAAATTTTTGTGTCGTTGAGAGAAAAAGTATGAAAACATTGCGACGCGTGACATAATTATTCCTCACGTAATTTACTCGCTACGCGACTGTGATTTAATCATTCCGTCACCTGGACGATACGGTAATTCCCCGCGACGATATCGCGCGACTGGCAATTGTGCAACTTCGGCGCTACTAATGAGAAAGTTATTACCGCAGCGCAACTGTGTTGTGGCCGCGTCATTATAATCTCGTCTTGGTGTTTGTGGATAAATGTTAAGCGAATGTAATAATTGAAAGGTTATTTATTACGGCTAGACTGTGGATGTTTATGCATCTGCGTCAAGTGTAAATATGGAAAACTGCACAAGGACGAATGGAAATGCAGAGGTGTGTAAAATATTGAACAGAAAACGTCGCAACCAGGGCCGCATTTAATTTTCTGAAGCCCATAGGCGCATTATTATGAGATTTCAAGAGAAAAAGTCTATTTCATTATGATTATCAAACATAACAGTTATACGTAATATGAATAATTTCCTACAAACTACTCAAGACTTATTAAAATTACTATACACTGGTTTCCGTTAAAGTTGGAGATTCGAAACTCGAAAAAATTTGAAAAATTTCTAAGATGGATTTTAGGTTACAGATTTTAAAATTTTTGGAATTAAAATTGGAAATTGCAGGAGTTAAAAATTTAAAGATTTAAAATTACAGATTTGATTTGCAATTGCAATTAAAGATTTAAAGATTTCAGGTTGCAAATTTAAAGATTTTTGGAGTTAAAATTGGAAATTTAAGGACTCAAAAATTTAAAGAATTGAAATTGAGGATTTTCAAAGTTGAAGTCAGAAATTTAAGGATTTGAAGTTTGAAATTTGAAGATTTAAAATTGCAGATTTGAAAATTTCTAGGATTTAAATTGAAAAATTTTGGAGATTTGGGTATTTTTAGACTTAGAATTGAAAATTTTAAGATTTGAAGTTGTGGATTTAAAGATTATTAGAATTAAAATTGGAAATTTGAGGTTTTGAAGCTCGAAATTAAAAGAATTGAAGTTAGAAAGTAGAAGATTTCAGGTTGGCGACTTGGAAATTTGAATATGCAGATTTAGAGATGTGGAAAATGAAAGTTAGAAACTTAAAAATATTAAGTTTTGGATTTAGACAGGTTTTGGAGTTCAGAATTTAAAGATTTGAAGTTGAGGATTTTAAAGGTTGCAGCCACAAATTTCGAGATTTTAAGTAGTTTAAAATTTAAAGAATGAAATTTCAGATGTGAAGGTTTTAGAATTTAGATATTTGGATATTCTTAAAGTTACAATTGAAGATTTAAAAATTTCAAGTTGCAGAATGAAACATTTTTATGAGTCAAATATTTTTATGATTTTAAGATTTTTCATGAAAGATTTAATTTTAGAAATTTAAAAAGTTGAAGTTGAAAATTAAAAGATATCAGGTTAGAGGCTTGAAAATTTGAGTTACAGATTTTTAGAGTTAAAATGCAATGTTTAAGAATTTGAAGTTAGAGCTTTGAGAAGTCGGAGACGAAGAATCTAATCGAAATTTGAAATTGGATTCTCCGTTCCAAATCGAGAAGAAATTTTCATCGGATTTGAATGTTTATATGTATTATGAATTGAATACTTGGTAATTTTAACTTACTGTGTTTACGTGAAGCAGAAATTTAAAAAATGCGGTTCCATAAAAGATGAGATCCCAGCTTGCGCCCAATGCATCTCATGATAAATGCGGCTCTAGTCGTAACATTTCGAAGGCGAGATATTCAAGATTCGTTTCTTTATCAGACTTTTAAAAAATATGAATTTGCATAAATACCTACGGTCAAATCAACGACCGTTTAATTTCTTTCCAGACATAGAGAAGACAGAAGCTCTCGTCTTCAAATTCCACAGTCCTTAACGACAAAGTAATTTTCGCTCACGTCATCGCGAAATCGAACGATTCCTCACCTCTTTTAAGAATCCCCTCCGACTTTAATAGCCGCCTCCGCCGACTTTCGCCGCGCTTCAAAAACCCCGCGATATTCCTTTTCAGAAAGATCGCAGCTTATCCAGTCCATCGATGCCCGAAATAGTCGTGGGAGCAGGCTAGTGGCATTAAACGGACAAATTGCGAAACGACTCGAACAGCTCGAGCACGTATACGTGTTCTTGTTTCAATGGCAAGACCAGAGCCAAGAAGTGACGTGGCCGGTTGGCAGTCTGCGATATTCCTTCGATCTAGCGTCGCGCCGTAAAATTTCCACGGCATCGGTTCGATTCGGATTTCAGTGATCCATTTTTTATAAAGGCTGCAACGGCAATTAAATGGAAATGCGCAGTCGCGCTCGAACGCGCCGCGGGTTTTCCAACTTCCTTGGATCTCGGTTGCGTAACCGTTAGTCCTCGAAGGATTAACAAACATTCCCCACCGGACGTGCAATTATGTGCGACCATTTAGTATACGTCGTTGCCGCGAACGAACGATGCGCATCCTTGGGAATCTTCTTTTCCTCGTTGCATCGCGTCGTAACGAACATTGTTGCTCGTTATCGTAATCAAAAACAATCGTTGATAATAATGAGCATTCACTGGCGGCTACTAAGTAGCCTTTACGCGGTATTGTTCACTACTTACTTCGTTAATCAATCGGTTGGTCAAGGATGCAGAGATAACGAAACCGGTTACCGTAGTCGCGTTTGTCAGTTCATTTCGTTTCGTGTTTTTCGCCGGTTTCGTTTCGGAGATCTTTAATGAAGCGATTACCTTTTAATTTCTCTTTTTATACAGTTTTATTTGTTGGCCTCTCAGCGATAAGTCGCTTCGATATTTCGTTAATCTATTTCATTCTGAACCTTGCGCGGCGGCATGAAAATCAAAATAAAAGACTCGAGTATGAAAATAATCCAGACGCGAGTTCCGTCGGAGGAAGTTAGGCTAAATGTACTAATAGTTGAGATCATAAGATTCATTTCTCATTGTAATCATTGTCACAAGTTTTTATCTTTTATAAGCAATTGTGTGTATGCATGACTTCATTTGTCAGCTGCTTTTAAAAAAACTTTGAGTTTAAGATTATTGATAAGTAATCCTGTAATAAACTTTTATTTTATAAAAATTAAATCCTTCAAATTGCTCAAGTAGTTGATAGGTTCATGAATCTATAATTGACAGAAGACAAAGCAAAACATAATATTCATTTGAGCCTTATTCAAGTAAATTATAAGAAGTGCAGCAGAGTCTCGGTTAATCGACTACACATTTGTAATATAAAATATTAAAAATTAGCGAACTGTTATTAAATCATAGTTCAAATTCTATACTATTTACTATAAATGCAAGACAATTGCAATATCAACTTTTACAACACTGCAATAATTATAATATCAATTATTAGAATACTATAATTATTACAATATCAACTATACAATATCAATTATTACAATACTACAATTATTAGAATATCAACTATACAATATCAATTATTACAATACTACAATTATTACAATATCAACTACACAATATCAATTATTAGAATACTACAATGAGCACAATATCAACTATACAATATCAATTATTACAATACTACAATTATTACAATATCAACTATACAATATCAATTATTACAATACTACAATTTTTACAATATCAGCTATACAATATCAATTATTAGAATACTACAATTATTATAATATCGACTACACAATATCAATGCAGTTACTCTATAAACAAAGATTGCAATCAACATAGAAGTGGAATCGCTTGAAAATCTATTATTGCAAAGAAGAAACTGATTGTCGAATAAATGGCGAGAACGGTTTCGTCAGAAATGTGTCAAGTTGCGCGGATTCATTTGTCAGAATCGAGGAAATCGAATACTAAATTTATACAAAATACAAATACGTCGATGTCAGCGAAAACTTCTCGCTCTCCCTTTTGTGTATCGAATTTACCAATTCGCGTGACTCTTGCAGTTTAATTATAGTTCCTGTTTCATTGCAAATTCTCCGCTAGGACATGGCGTGGGTTTCGAAAGGGAAATCGAAGCGCGGTTGGTCAAAGAAATATAAATAACGCGTGATAAATTCGGCTGTGTCACCGAAGCAACCCGCGAAGGGAAGTCTGAAATATTTCGAACTAACGAGGCGTCGCTGACGACTCGAAAGGGGGTTCACCTTGAAACTGCACTCGCATAGGTCACAGGTTGATCACAACGAAGGATTTGACTGTCACTTTCACTGCCTGTACTTGCTCGTGTCTCCTGTACACTGGTCGTAATTATACACCGCGATATTCTTTTCAGTGGAACTGATTTTTATATCGTAGCGAAGGCAACTTTTTACTTGCTCGATTCATAGATTTATTCGTTTTAGATTAGAGTGGAACTTCGATTAAGGGGACTTTCTCATTTAATCACTCAGGAAATAGGTGATCTTTAGGATTTTCTTTTTCAAAAACTATACTACGTGAAGTAAAGAAGGTGAATGATCTTTAGTTATACATTATTCAAGTATATATTCGAAACTTGTGAATTATGCTTTAACAATTATCAACTAATAATTAATATTTTATACTAGAAGTATTGGAGTCAAGATAATCGAGGTTTTACTGCAATTAAAACTCTTAGGTGATTAAAAATAAAGATAATAGTGATGTGGATAATCGAAGTTCTACTGTAATACATACTTTGTTCAGGAACAACAAAGTTGTGAGTGCATTGAGCATTTAGTTAAAATATTCAATATTAGTTAATGAGTAAACTGCGGATGTTTATACACATTTATCTCAAGTATGAATATGAAAAATGTACAAAAATATACAAACATGCTGAAGTACATGAAATATTAAAAACATTTTACATTTTACAAAAACATTTTAGATAAAGAAACATTCAACGATACATTTTACACAAAGAAACATAAATAAAAAATATTTTTCATTGAAGCTTGTATCCTTCTTCTATATCCACAAAAATGTGAATTTGCATAAACACTCGTGTCTACTTATGATAAAGTTAATGTCGAATGAGAAGTATAACAGAAAATATTTGATGTGATATTATTTTGGCAACTTTTATCTCAATTATGGGAATTTGCTACGGATCCTGCTGTAGACTTCTTCTGTTCTCCTTTTTTGAACAGTTAAATAATCTATTCGCCTATTGTATTTTCTTATTCATACAAATTTAATTTTCATTTTATTACGATAGGTAGGTGATATTTCTACAGTTACAATTAAAGATTTAAAAATTTCAAGTTGCAGTTGAATGAAAGATTTTTAGAATTAATTTTAGAAATTGAAAAAGTTGAAATTGAAAATTAAAAGATGTCAGGTTGGAGACTTGAAAATTTGAGTTACAGATTTTTAGAGTTAAAATGTAAGGATTAAGAATTTGAAGTTAGAGTTTTTAAGGAGAATTGGATTCTCCATTCCAAATGGAGAAGAAATTTTCATAGGATTTTGATGTTTATTATGTATTATGAATTGAATACTTATTAATTTTAATTTACTGTGTTTACGTAAAGCAGAAATTTAAAAAATGTGGTCCTATAAAAGATGAGACCCCATATTTTGTTATTTATAGAAGTTTAATTTCCATTTTATTATGATAGGTAGCTGATTTTAAAGGAAACCTTTTAAGAACTCTTCGAAACACTGTTATATACTTTTGATATCACTTGAATTTATAATTACTATAAGATGATACAAAAGAGAATCTTCTGCCAATTTTTCAGCTTTGTGTTCCAAAATGCTAAAATCTAGAGCTTTATTTTTAAAAGAATTTAAATAACCAAGTTCTCACACAATTGTATGAAAATTATAAATATCTCAAATTCGTTTAAAAACCTCAAACAATGGTATCAAAATTGAAAAAAATTTGCAATTCTGTAAACCTAAATGCAAACATAAATAATATGAAAAAAACACAGACTTTACTTTTCTGTATGCAACTAGTTTCTCCCTGTGTTCTCATTGATCATTACACAATCATTTTCTGAATAACAAACACATTGATCAGGGAAACAATATTTCCGCCAGGCGTTTAATCTCCACCAAAGTCTAAGTGAAAGTGTATATATTTGCGTTGAACTAGAGCACGGCTATCGGAATGCTCGCTAAGCGGAGAGAACGTAGAGCTCATCGAATCTGTAAATCTTGCAAACTGCTTCGACGTTCGTAAGAGAAGTTGCTCGTAACTTTGCAGAGAAGCGGACTCGCTGCCAGGTGCATTCTGGTCACGCTTGTTGCATCTGCTGTCGGGTTTCCGCGACGAAATAACCATTCGATAATTCGGAATGTCATCGATACCCTTTACATCGTTGCTCCTTATCTGGTGCATGCTTTTACTACACAGAAGTCCATTTACCGCGCTGATTTTTTATTCTTCGTTGCGATACTTGATGCAATTTGCAGATGCTGTATTCAACCCTGCTACGGTCTTCGGGTCTTTTTTCACCCAATTGTAAAGTGGCTGAGGATTAATGCACACAATTTATGAACTTTATATTTTAAGCCCGATTTATAGATAACATTTCATTTATTTATAAACTACTACACATAAAAATACGACCACTAAATTTGAATTTTTGCCCCGAAACGGACACGACCTGGTTATGTATATTAATTGGGCTTTATGAATGACATACTCCAAAGCCAAGTGAAACTAGCCCTTGTTATATCGTTGCTATCTATTTCACACACATTCACACATATTTGTTACTTGTTCTTGCTCACTTCTCAACGGAGCAACAGAGATTCTAATAATAAATACATTTTCAAATTTATACAAATTTATTTCAATTTATTTCAATCAATGTTTCAATTTTAAGAAAAATATAAAGCAATTAGGGTTATCAATTACTGTAAACGTTTGTTGCTGCTTAACACGCTATCAAACTTTTGCTTTCTATCTCCATCATTATGTAATGACAATTAATATTCTCATAAATTCAGATTTTTAAAAAGAACGTAGCAGGGTTAATATGACTATTGATCGACATTTTTTACTGCAATTTTTTATTCTTTTGAATTAATAATTCATTGCACGATTATTGGAAGCATATTGTGGAATATTTATTTATTTTTATTTTAGGGCATTTCATGTTGTCAACGAAAAAATATTAACCCTAGATCAATAAACATTCGTTCAACAAGTTTAGTCCTACTTCAAGTTTTATACTTTTTTCGTAATAAATAGACTGCGGATTTTTATACATTTATGACAAATATCAATGTATAAAGATTAAGACGAATCTTTATAGATTCTGAAACATAAAAAATGTAAACAATAAAGGAAAAACTGTTATACTTGTTAAATAATAAAGACACACTGTTATTCAAATTTTTTTTTTATTTTTATTTGCAAAAATAGGAATTTGCATAAAAATCTTTCTACTAACAAGTAAAAGAGTGGAAAGTATTTCGTAGTCTATTCGAACTAATTTTGTAGCATGAATTGAATGATTGGAGACAGAGTAACATTGATTTAAGTTTAGTGATCTAGGGTTAATCGTTGGAACCATCAAAGTAATCAAACTTATTAAATACAAAATGTATAGCTAAAAATAGATTCGCGTTGATTAAGGATCTAGAAAGCACTAATTGAAATAAGCACATTTCGACACAACGAATAATAGTGTTTGCTAATTGTTTAACTCTGTTCTTCATATAAAAAATTTCTTTTACAGGAATGGGAGCACGTACGGAGCCTTCCAGTCAAAAGATCCCATTTTGTCAGTCGAAAAAGGCGGAGATATGCAAGGCGGAAATAACGAACACGGGATTTCCGTCGACCATCCGACGTCGTAAGTGTCATCGACTTACAGTTCTTTCTTTTTCAATGAAACATTTCTTCCTCAGAATAATTTTTTATTGTTCCATCGAATGCGAAAACTTGCAATCCTTCGTTTTATAGAAAACGAATTAAGAAATTGAATGGTTTTGCAGAAAGAAAATTTTGTAAAGTTTATCTTTGCTGAAAAAAAAAATTTTTCAAACAAACTACTATTACTTTAACGTTCGAAACGAGGCTCCCCCCTCAAGAAGTTCAATGTTGCTCCTAAATAAAATTTTACAGGAAGATCGCGTTTCATTATTCTCCTGTGTGCTCGGTTTCGTTGACGCCGTAACCGCAGGATAGGTTTCCTTTTGCGGTCTGACCAGCAACCGCTTTCTGTTGCTCGTAAATACTTTTTCTTGGTTCCTTCCTCATAATTTCATACACTCCACTGCAAGAATCATCGTCGCACAATGAAATTTATGACAAGTAAAATGCGCTTCGTGAGACTTCATTTATTGTTTGCTTTACTGTTTGTTCGATCATTTTTATTGACTTAGAACGCGGTTTTTAAGGCGTGGTTCGTAGTTTCCGCAAAGATTATTATGCAGTGATTCATCGCTGCGTTATTGATTTATAAATTTTTTTTAGATAGAAGCATCGTTGATATCGTTTTATTTAGCCTCGTGAAGTTTTCATTCGTCATTATAATTTTCGTTAAAAAGATTGAAGATTGCTATTGTCTTTTCCATTTCATTTTTACACTCCAATCGAAACTACATTTTCCAAATACTACGCAAGAATTCTAACAAGACGAATCTTCATTCTCGGAACGAATTCCTCGCCTTTTCCGAAATGTCAAGAAAATTCCCGCGTCCTTGGCAACGCTGTTTCACGCAGCAAGGAAGGAAGTAATTCGGAGTATCGCGATATCGTAACAAGTCTATATAATCGCAGCTTTCCGCGATAATCCCGGGAGTATCATTTTCCGAGAAGACGTGCCATAAATTTGATCTTTCGCGCGGTTTCCTTCTGTCTATTCTTTCCGCGCGAAACGACCGGATAATTCGAACGGTTCCGTTGCTCCGCGGCTGGTCTCCTGTCTCCCGTTCTTTCGACGATTAAAATTACACGCAGCCAGATCTAGATCTCGTTCCCGGTCGTAATTACCGCGGGTAATTACAGTGCATTACGGGAGACCTTGAAATACGCGCGTCACGCTTTCAGCAAATGTTCTTCACCTCGCGTTCGGCTTGCCGGAGGACAGTCGGAGCGACGGTTGATTGGCTGTCTCGGTATCGTTCTCTTTTTCCAAGGATACCGTCGCGTCGTAGACAGAACAGAGAGTTACTTATCAAGATCTTCGTCGGACTTATCAGGATCACTGAACGTTCAACCTTCTTGCGCTTCTATTGTACCAAAATTAAAGACTTTCAGACTTTGCCTCTTGGATTCTGGAAACGAGGATCTTTCTGTTCCCAAAATGTTTCTTCCTGAGCAGAATTATTTCTTGAAGGAGAAAATATTTTCAGGCCTTGCGTAACGAGAGTTTGTAAAGTTTTGCCGTAGAGAATGACCTCTTTTTATTGTTTTTAAATATTTTGACAAGGACTGATTACATGGAAAGTATTATTCATGGAATTAATACGCAATCGACAGAGGGTTTAATGTTTTCTTGACACTATCAGCGATATTATTTATTTGTCTTTTTACCTCTCGGCGACCCCTCAACGACAATTTTTTCATATCGCGACCTCCTACGCAACTACTTTCTCCCGTCTTTCGCGGTACATAGAATGCATGTAATCGTATTCAACAAGTTAAATACAGTGGATAACAAAAGTACTAAAGTGGCTTTTATTTACTCTTGATGAAAATTTTTAAGATTTTTTCTGTAGCACTTCCTAGAATAGTTCGAATTAATAAAAAAAAATTTTGTGCGAAGTTTGAACCTAATTGGATGAGGGGAAAACGTGCTCCTGGACCCTCGAAGATTAAAATTATTATTTTAATACACACAAATTATTATTATTATTTATTTATTTGCCGTAAACATTTTATGGTTTATATAGCATACAATATGATAACATTGTATTCTACATTTACTTATATTTTAATGTTGCATTTTTTTAATAAACTATAAATAATTTTTAGCGCTGGTATGTTTGGTTCACTTTATTCACACAGGCTTTTTTTTTAATA
Organism: Perdita meconis; assembly: GCA_030770465.2. NCBI lineage: Eukaryota > Metazoa > Arthropoda > Insecta > Hymenoptera > Andrenidae > Perdita > Perdita meconis. The sequence goes on along the minus strand of JASKOS020000005.1, from coordinate 7,820,856 downwards.
TCTGCCAAGTTTTTGATTATACAAAAAACATGTTAAACAGAAGTTGTAGATCTAGACAAAACCCTTTGTTTATATTCTGTTAACTTTTTCTGTGCGATAAACGGTTTTCGAAAAAAATCCAAAAAACTGGAAAACATTTATCAAATTTTATTCCTTTTTATTTTAGAAATTTCCATGTGTCTCTAACATTTAAAAACAAAAAACACGTGTATCTCCCTTTAGAACGCTTAATGGTTATGTTTTTAATTATATACATTGTATTATTTCTCTGAAATAGTTTTCAGATTTCTGCCGAAAATGGTTTTGTTGATATGAAGAAAATATTAATATTTAAAAAATGATTGAATGCGCTTTTAGGGCCGATGTACACGAGCGACACGAAGTCGCTGCGATTGTCTGCGATCATTGCGATTTCATGTCATTGACGTTGCCCAATTTATTTGTATTTGTGAAAAACAAAGTAGTATGCAGAATCGCAGCGACGTTTTGTCGCTCGTGTATATCGGGGCTTATTGTCAAATACAAGTTGATAAAATTCTTGAAACCTTTGAGAAAGGTACTGAACAATTTATTTTAGAAAAACAAAAGCATTTATCAAGAGATTTTAACTAGATCCATTCCTTTAGAAAATAGAAGTTTTATTAAAGGACTTGAAGTAGTAAATAAATTGTGCCGCGGAAAAAATATGAATGTCGAAAATAAGAGCCACTCTAGTAAGCACACTATGATGTATAATAGTAAAATTCATTGTGTTCAACTGAGCATTTTATGATCTTCATGAGAAAAATAGAATACGTACCACTGACACTCTTCAATAGTTTACGACATTGGCCGCACTTGTTATAAACATATTGAGAGCGTTTCTTTTTTGTTTATTCTTATAAATATTTTATAAAGGTTATGAAAGTATAGTAAACATCTTCGATTTTTTATTATATTTTGAAATTGCGACACAAGTTTGCGAAATATTTCACTTAAATATAATCTTTCAATATTTTTCTATTATTTTACAAAAAACTTATTTTATTTAATAAATTTAAAGTTAGAATGAAATGTTTTACCATATTCTATTTTTTCAAGATAATTATTGAAAATGATCAAAGTCAAACATTTGACGAATGAAAATAGAAGGATAATAATTTTCATATTGTTACATCAATATATTATTAACCAACAAAAATTCTTTCGTTCTTTCTACTTAAGCATATTTTGTTCTGTAACTGACTATATATTATTTTGTGAAACATTCAACTTTCACTTCATAAACATTATCAGTTCATTTGTAAATGGATCGTTTACTTCCTTTTGTTACTCACTGCATATTCAACTCTTTACCCCGCTTTAAGACCCTCAATTAGGGGGGAAGACGCAATTGTCCACTTTTTTTAATAACAACATTACTGCGTTGGCACATTCAAATGCGTTTGTTCCGAGCGGCGTGCCGTTTAAGTATAATAGTCACGTGCGGGGATCATTTCCTTAATCAGCGAGCAACATAAGTGAAAACTGCAATCTCTAACAATTCAGGAATATGCAAATGAGAAATGTGATAATGCATGCTATCTTCTTTCAGCTTCCAGTTTATTTAGGAACTCGCGTGCGACATGCGCGGGAAGTTAAACAGAAAGAATTTGTAATTTCTCTAATGGTTAAATAATTTCAAAGTAGGAGCATAGTAAGCCTTCCTGTCTTTCCGAATACAAACAAATGGGGAAGTTAAATAGAAGAAATTTCTAGTTTGTCTAATCTATAACTGATTTCAAAATAATACCTATGCTTATTTTTTATCGAGTTATAAATATTTGAATCTTTTGGTTTGTTTTTGAATCTTCGCTTCTATAGACAGGGAAACGGAAATGAACGTGATTAACGAGCGACACCGAATTCGGGCTTTTCATACAACCGCGAAAGTTGAAGACGAAGACGGATCTCGAAATAAATACGCTGGCATTGGTTCTCATCGGTTCGCGTAATTTCCACATTTAACTCTCCATTTAACGAATCGCTCGTGTCGTGGAGCATTAATAGTATGTTAATCAATTGCACAAGCGCGAGTTTCCTTGAGACTTCGGTTCCGCGAACGCGGGCATCGACGTTTCAGAATTCCGCGACCTCGTCGCGAACGAGTATTAAACAAACTGCATTACACTTCCTTGTACTTTCCCTTCCTACATTTTCCTTAAAATCTTGCTTCGGTATAATTACACTGCGAAGTTTTATGCTAAATGAAATTTCTACAAGCAAAGATAAAGTATTAAAACTTATATAAAACATGTGTTATTTTTTAAATATTGTAACTTGAAGTATAATTATCATATTTTGTATATTTCCTGTATTTACAGTTTTCATAAAGGCATGAAAAATCCACAGTTTATTATAATGTGAAATTAATTGTAACAAGTATCTGTGACTATAAAAAGAAGCTACGCAAGTCACATTTTTGAAACTTAACTCACGTCTAGAAGAACGATGCTCCGAATGATTCGTGAATGATTACGCGCGTCACGTGTTTCACGAAGGTACGAAATCGTGGTATGGGCGAACGTTTTCGAAGTCGGTCGGCCGGTTCATTCGCCGGCGATTTTAAATTAGCTCGGTCGGACGGGAATGCTTGGAAAATTCGCTTGTCAACTCTGCTGTTGAGTGTTGCTTTGTGGTACACGCTGACCGGTGGCGGCGTTCCGATTGCGAATTGCGGCCGGTTGAACGAAAACGGAAGAAGCATTTTGGCTGACTTTTGCATCGGATACCTTGCAAATTATTTTTGGATATGTTACAAATATAGAAGCATTTCTTACTTGAAGTATATTAAAATACTACTTGGAATTTGCGACAGATTTTGACGATGATGAGTGGAAAATGTTGAATGAATGCATTGTATATGATTCAGTTACTTCTGGGTAAAGTATTAAGAGTTATGCCAATAATAATAATTCTTAATAATTGTGTAATAATTCTTGATAGACAACAGAAAAATGCCTCGTCTAAAATACTACTGAATTACTCATTCAATAATTGTTTTACCGAATATTGTCAAAGTATTAAGAATTATTATTATTGGCATAATTTTTATAATTCAATAATTTCAGTAATTATTATAATTCAATAATTCTTATTAGAAAACAAAAAAAAATTGTCCTTCCTCGTCTAAAAATCTACTGAATTACTCATTCAATAATTCTTACCGAATATTGTTAAAGTATTAAAAATTATCTTCATTAAATTCCTCCCCAAAAAAACAGCTTGTAGCACTTTAATTGATAGAACTTGTTTAATATTCCCACAATAAGAATATTTTATGATTAGAGATTTTAGAATCATTATGGTGATTAGGTAATTTGGAAAATTTAAAATAACAAAGCGTTCGAAATATGCGATATAAGATATAATCAAAGAAGAAAATATTGTTAGAGACTTGGATTTCAATCGGAGTTTCCAAAAATTATATTTAACGTCAAGTGATTGCGCCGGTCAGTGATGCGAATGCAGACACGTTATTATTATAATCCACGAGACATGATGTTACTAACGAATAATACGGATGATTGCAGGTATTTAGAAACAATGATGCACCTGTTCAAAGGTAACGTCGGCTCGGGTATATTTGCGTTGGGGGATGCCTTCAAGCATGCCGGACTATTGCTGGCCCCGCCACTGACGATCTTCCTTGGGGTCATTTGTGTTCATGCACAGCACATTTTAGTACGTAAAATCAGATTTCTATTTTTATGTTTCCCTACATTTACTTCTTTTAATATCGCAACATCCTCTGATATTCATTTCCATGTCACGTTTTAAATAAACAACTTGAAAATTTATTTTTCCCTCTTAAACTAGTGCATTTTATAACAAATACTAAACGAGATTATTCTAATAATTCAATTTTCACTTCGAAGTGTTCAGATAACTAAACTTCTAACCATCCTATTTTTTCAGTAAACAAAGTTTGTACCAGATCTGTTTGTAGAAAATATGAAACTCCAAAAACGTCCGCAATTTGAAACTCGATGTTGCCAAATTTTATTTTATAGCATTCATAGAAATCTAGAATAGACTGTATTAAATGAACTCAGAATGTGGAATTCATTAAACAAAATTTCAATTTATAACTTTTCATCATGCATTTTTGGGATAACTTCTTCAAGATGAAAAATGGATCGTTTTATTATACTCTGAAGCAAAAATATTAGTCTAAAGTCTAAACTAAAACAACAATCTTTGTCTCTGTCTACGAAAATTAGAATTGAAAAATTAATAAATGTAGAAGATAGAAACCACTTAAAAAATGGCAGAAAATAATATTTTAAGGCTTAATCACAAGATACTCTTAAATCTTGGAATTCAAATTTGAGAGAAAATATTTTATAATGCAACATTTTTTACAATTAGAGTAAAAGTGTTTTTATTAACTTTTTAATGGGGATTTCTAAGCCAGGAGTGAAATAACGTCAAGTAATTTCCTAAACATCGATAACCTCGCGGTGTTAGTACCAAAATAAAATTCGCTACATTCGTAACGTTTGCGGAACCAGGAAGCGATAATTAATGCCCAGTGAAGGGATCATTTATTACAGAAATATCACTGACATGTTCACAGGTGCAATGCAACGAAGAGGTTACGCGTCGTGTTAATGATCCGATTGCCACGTCTGGATTCGCTGGGACCGTGGAAATGTGCTTTGCAACCGGTCCTCTCGCACTCCGAAAATACTCTGTGATCATGAGGTTCGTATGCGTGTCAGAGGAAGACGAAACACGGACACCGTCGACTGTTTTCATACGTAACAATGCTGAAACGGAGACCCGAGAAAAGATAACGAACAGCGTCGGAAATTTACCCTTTTTTTTTTTCATTTTTTGTTCCATTTCCGATAACACAATTATTTCAATTTCGTTTCTGTACCACTTTTTTTTTTTTATTTCATTTCGGCTTTGTTATTATCACTGTACGGTGCGATTCTTATAAAGTGATTAAATTCATTATTGAAATTTACAGATTTTACAGAAATTTTCAGAAATTTAAACTTGAGATTTTTTACGTGGAACAAAGTTTTTGTAACGTTATGCTAAGTTTATTAACAAGCGAATTGTTTTCTCTGGTTTTCTTCAAAGAAATATGAACATCTCTGAGTTTTGATTTTGAATTAAAGTGAATTTTTCAATTTTTTAATTTCTGTGAGATACTCGATTGGTAGTTTCATTATTAATTATTTTTTGAGAATCGCTCCCGCTTTAAGTTTCTTAATTACCATTTACGTTCTCCTCGTTTTGTTCCAGAAAATTGGTTAATATCTTTTTATGTATCACGCAACTCGGATTCTGCTGCGTTTATTTTGTTTTCATTGCCACGAACATGAAGAAGGTGAGACTGATAGCTTTGTCGTTTTCCGTTACCGAATTTTTTGTTTATTTCTTCTAACTTACTTCTTCATAGGCGCACAGTGGGGCATTTGGCCCGAAAAATCATGAAATCAATTTTAGATTAGTTTTTTTTTTAAATAGCTCACTACATTTTTGACTTCATAAAGTTGTAGCTGTCATCGAGCGAATTCTGACTTTGAGATAACCTTGAACTCAAAAATTCAGGGTCAATCAACCAAAAGGTCAATATGGATGAGTATTATTTTATTTCAATAAAGTAAGTTTAGTAAACAAATAATATTATTAAACAAAACAAACTATCACAATAATATCGTTCTCCATATAAATATTTCTGTTAATTGAACCTAAATTTTTGAGTCCAAGCTCATCTTAAAGTCACAGTATAGCACGTTGTTCAATTCTTCTCGATATCAGCTATGATTTTATGACGTCAAAAATATAAAGCGTCGTTTAAAAAAATGATGGTGACCTTGAGTTTCCGTTAAAAAAAGTTTGTTTTGGATATTTTTAACATCCAAATGTGCAATGATTATTTTCTGTTCGAAGCAATTTTTGTTTAATTATCGGAAATGCCTGAAAAATAATGTTCAAACTTAGGGTAAACTCATATCAGACGAACCACTTTCGAACCATGCGATAGGCACAAAACGGTGGTCGGTTGTGGCTGGATATAATGACACGTGGACCACTCTTCACTGACACATGTGTTTTGTCTGCGTTTTGCGAAATTCATTTGCAAAAAAGTGATGCATGTGTAGACTGCGGATTTTTATGCAAAATAAAATTTTTACAAGCACAAATAAAGAATTGGAACTCGAATAATAGTATTTTTAATCTTCTAAATATTTTAACTTGAATTCTATTTTTGATATTTTGTATATTTTGGCATATCTTTACAGTCTCGCCGATTTTTTGCATACTTAGTGTTGCCATAAGTGCACAAAATCCGCAATCTAGTCATGTAGTTCTAAGGGGCCGTTTCCATTAGAGCGCCGAGCCAAACAAAGCCTAATAATGCCAGCATTTCTACTTCTGAAAGGCCCATTGTTCTTGACTTCTGTTATCAGAGAGTATAGAAACGGTTCCTAAAGTGGTTCTAAAGCGGTCCGTCTGAGTGAACCCTGACCCTTAAAGAATACACTCCGTATAATTTTTCATTGGGCTAAATTTTTCTAAAAAGCCTTTGTTCCATTTTTCGTATGAAAAAAGGCCTCACTGTGCGATTTCCTCAATCTTCAAATCGCAATCAGATTCGCTTAAAAACGCGCCCCGCTACTTCGCAGGTGTTGAATGTCTACGGGATCGACATGAGTGTTCAAGCGCACATGGCTGTGATCCTAATCCCCATAATGCTCAGCACGTGGATAAGGAACCTGAAGTACCTGGTGCCGCTGTCCTCGCTGGCGAACGTTCTGGTCACTGCTGGCTACATCGCCACCATGTACATAATGTGCCAGGACCTGCCGCCGATCCAGGAGAGGCGGTACATCGCCGATTGGCAAGACCTGCCGCTGTTCTTTGGCACTGTGATATATTCTTTCGAGGGTATCACTTTGGTAAGCGCCCGAGTCCCCCGTCGTTCGCATGTGCTTCCCCGCCATTTACGTAACCGTGCGGTAAATTTGGCGACCGGCTGATCCGTCGCGGTCTGCCGTTTTCCCTAATAAGAAACAGCCGTGACCCGCGCGACGTTCGTTTCAACAAAATCAACGTCGCGGGTACCTTCCAAGGTCAAGCTCTTGCGCACCAAGGTATTTCGGAAGTTGCCAGGGGAAGCGAAAAATTACCTTGGCGTTTGAGGTTCGCAAGGGTCTTGACGTTGAAGAGTTTTGGATGTCGACGCTGTAGCGTTTGATTTTTCTTGATGTTAGATTAGGTATGTCGAGTCTGTCAACGTTAATGAGATGGATGACTTTGGAGATTATTTTATGTTTATGGGATTTGTCAAATTGTATGTACAACCTACTAAAACTACCACGGTGTATTATAGAGGTGTTCCAAGTTCCTTCAGAAAAGCGTGATCAATATATGGAAGATTCTTTGTCAACGACTGAAGTGCGTCTGACAAGGAAAATATCCCAAGTGTTCCTCTCCGATTTTGTTCATTTTGAAATATGTTTTTGTAGATTAAAAAATATTAAATGAATATTCTTGAAATCTTGCTGAAATATTCCGTGTAATATTCCTGTAATATTCCCGCAACTTACAAAAAAGCGGACATAGGAACATTCCAACAATCTTGCAGGAAGATTCCAATGATATTCTTTGCAAGGTTTAGTATTGCAGGAATATTTCCCTACAATATTCCTTACTGTCTGCGTTGAATTCTCCTATCAGTAAATATTTTAAGGGGTGATAAAAGAATTCATAGGAATCTTCCTGCAAGATTGCTGGAATCCGCTTTTTTGTAACTTTCGGGAATATCGCAGGAATATTACACGGAATATTTCAGCAAGATTTCAAGAATATTCATTTAATATTACTACCTATATGTGATTTTTTTGTATAAGAATAATTAAACAAAATATTTCATGCCACACATTTTGATTAATAAATTTTTCGCATTGTTGCAAAAAACAAATTTTTTGTGTCTATATCTCCATGAATTTTAGTAGAATCAATTTGAAATCTTCTTGATCACCTAATTATCTATAAATTCGGTTGTTACAATGTAGTACTATAGTATAAAAAAGAACTATTCACAAATTTTAAAACTGCCGTTTTGGCGGTTAAAAAGCATTAAAAAGTTTAGATCTAAATAATGAAAAAACAGAAAACATTCTAATTTCGCTTCTTTGAAGAGTTTCAAATTTCTCTGTACATGAAAGTAATGGTATCCTGTCTAAAAAGTGGCAGATTTTAACATTAGATTTTTTGACAATTAAAAAACTCGTCAGGTTCCCTCAAAACAATGTAAACACTAATTGACTCCAACAAGAAAAGTTGAATTCTTTCATTTACTTTCTAACATTTTCTAACAAATGTTTCATGTTGTAAAAATGGTCAATTTCATAAAATTGATTGGTGGCAATGTTTTTTTCTATTAGTACGAGTAGTGTTACCCCAAGACTAAACTTAACTCTGAAGTTAAAGTTCTTAACTCCAAAGTTTTTTATTCTTAACTCTAAAGTTAAAATATGTTGAAGACATAAATGATTTCCTGTTGTCGAATATTTAAAAAATACAAAGCTTTTCCCTACGTAAAAATTGATATTATTAGATTCACAGAAGAAATAAATATTTTTTAAATACTTACTGAGAAAGTGAAGAAAGCGAGTTCATGTGCGCTTCATTCGAAATACACATAATAATAAATGCATAAACAGCAGAAACCGACTTTTCAAACCTATTTAAAGCACTTCAATAATTCTTGTTTCCGTGTTCCAGGTTTTACCCCTGAAGAGTGAAATGAAGAAGCCAAGCAATTTCAATAAGCCACTGGGAGTTTTAAATGTTGGTATGGTCATTGTGGGAGCAATGTTCGTCGCAATGGGTTTCGTTTCTTACTTAAGATACGGCAACGATGTGGGAGGATCTGTTACTTTAAATCTTGAGTCATCGAAAATGTAAGTACACATGTACGCAACAGCCTTATCAAATGTAGTTTAATATTTTACGCATTACTCGGTCGGTAAATCGCTATCTTATCTGTACTTCCGGTCTACATTATTGTTAATCACTCGCTAAATTCATCCGTACGTTTTTCGAATATACAACGCCATAATAATGTTCTCCGAAGTGTAATATTTAATATTGAGAAAATAAAGCGAGCGATTAGCAAATTTTCAATAGCGGTCTAGTATTATTGTAGAATACTGTCGATAAGTTGAAACAATCTTGCCGATTCTACAGTAGATTCTTATGCGTTCAGGTCGCTAAATCGCACTGCGTTAAGAAAAATAATCGAAAATCCTGTCGCGCAAAGCGACAGCGACAAATCGCGAGACGCAAAACTAATTAAAGAAACCGAAAACTCTTTTGTAACATAATTTTCTGTTGCATACGAAGGGTGGATGGAAAAATCGTCGTTCATCATTCAAGGTTTCTACCATATAGTTTTGCCTGTTCAGAAGTGATTTGCTTTGTTAAATTGACCAAAGTTTTCTTGAGTTTTCATTAACATTTCACGGCCATCGTAGAACTGGTTAGGCAAACGATATTATAATTGTAATACTTATATATTCGAATTGATAAAAACAATGGACTTCAAAAACTAATATTTGGTTCTAAAAAATCCTTCGACGGCCGTGCGAGTGTTAAACCCATTAACAATCACGAATTACCCGACTTCTGCGTGTTTAATTAACCCATTCGAAATATGTGACGTACTTCGCGCGTCACATACGCAAAGTTATCGCAGCCAAAAGAAATTTGGCATCGAATGGGTTAATCGCATGACGTGTGACACAACCAAAAGAATCCAGAATGACTTGATTTTTACTTTCGCGAGTAAACAAAGATAAAAGTTTCTTTTCGTTCATCAAGAATCATTCTCTTCTTGCAGCTTACCGCAGTGCATACAGGTCGCCATCTCGTTGAGCATATTGTTCAGCTATGCACTTCAATTTTACGTTCCCGTCGCGATCATTTGGCCTAAGATCGTTGACCAACTGGGCCCTTTCAAGTGGCCAACTTTTGCAGAGACTGTCTTCCGTTCGGGGTTATGCTTCGTTACGTGTAAGTTGATCATCTTAAACAGGAAAAGCGTCTTTAGGAGTGGATCACAGTTTAATGATATCCAGATGATTCTACTATAAGGTTGTTGGGAATTATATTAACACTTAGTATGCACGTAACTAGGTTCGAAATTAATATTAATTTATAATAAGTATTATATAATACTATATAGTATTATTTATTTATTTATTTATTTATTTATAACGTCTTTATTGCCATTTTGTCTTCGGCAAAGGCGAGGTTCAGTCATAGACTGTAATAAGTACTATACATATAGTACTTATTTCTGCATTACTACTATCAAGAACGCCTGATATTTGGCAACCCGCGTAACATCGTAGCTGATTGTGAAACTTCATAAGGAGCTTGACTGAGGGGCGGACCATGAACTTTAGGGGACCTGGACTAACAGACTAACTTATTCGCCATTTTGTCGAAAAACTGTTTTTTTACCCTTTGTAAATAGGAACAATTATTTGTTTTGTTTGATATTTTATTCAAATTCAATAGTGTTGAAAAACAACGATTTAAACTTTATCTAGGTACGAAAAAAGTTGTATAATTTATTTTTTCTTTAATTTTTAATTTAACCTTCAAAGACCTTCGCTATTTTTGACTTTGTGGGGTATAATTCTACCTCAGTAAAAATTGAATAGTATTTTTGTAGGTTTAGTAATTTTAAAATCATTTTGTGGGAAAAATTAAACAAAAGACTATTTTTTAGTAATAGAAACTTTAGTTAAAAAAATAAAACCAGTTTTACAATATTATGTCACTTTTTGTGATAAATCGTCTTTTTATATATAGGTTTAGAAACAAGGATTTTCTTAACTGTTTATAAATTTTCCTAACAACTAACACTAAAAAAAAAAAATAAATGTGGTGTAGATTCGATAAGAGTACACACTTTATAAAAAACAAAACTTTCATTAAACTAAAAGAATACATTTTGACAATAGGTACTTGGACCCTAACATTAGTACACACTAATCAACAAACTCTATAAATACAGTAAGGCACTGATTTTCAATATTCACAGTCCAGATAAACTTTTTCTCTCTCCCGCTTCGACAATGCAGCCGTTACACAAAATAGGTGGCGCCACAGCTGCAGCCTTGCATCAGAAACGGAATTTTTAAAAAAATTATAGTGCTTGGGGTAGAAATCTATCTCACGAAGGTCTTTGAGGGTTTTTGTTTTTATTTTTTTTTTTTTATCACGATGGGAGTCCTTTGATTGAATGGGGCCCTGGATTGGAGCCCATAAAGTCCATGCCTAGGTCCGCCCCTGGCTTGACTCGATCGGTATATAGAATAGTGATGTTTATAGTCGTCATAGTAAAATGATAATTAATAAATATTTTTATGCGTGTAGGTTTGTTCATAGTGGAACAACGAATAAAAAGTACAGGAAGGAGCATTCAACAGAAACAGTGAAGTCAGAAGCAAACAGACTGTGACGTCAGAATTGGCGCGAAATTGAAATATCGAATTTAAAAACATATGAATTGACAGAATGAACATTGACTTCAAGCACGGCCCTTTCTGTGCTTCAAGGGTATCAGATACATATATAGGTGTTGTAAGTTCTCTCAGAAATGTGTGATCATTAGATGGAAGATCTTCTAGCGACCGCTAGAGTGCGTCTGAGTAGAAACATCTGTGGGGAGCGCTCCTATTGATTCAGCGAGCTCAAGTGGTGAGGAGACAGAGCGCGAGTAAAGCTCTGTGATCACCTGTGATGCACTTCATTCGCACACATGCATACCATACGCGGAGTTCTGACTATGGCGCCCCTAGCGGCGACCAAAGGATCTCTCATCTATTGATCGCATAAAGTAACGAGACAGAGGATACAACGACGAAGGATACAATAAAACAATCCTTTTTAAAATGCTGCAAACATATTCTGCTGTATTCATTCTCTCTAACTATGACGTCAGATACTTGACATCTTTGAATTAAGTATGACGTAGAAGGCTTCAACCCCCTCCTAAATTTCCAGCTTATGCTCCTTCCTGTACTTTTTATTCATTGTAGTGGAAGTAGACAAGGTGAACCATTGCGCATAATGGTGGCTGAATGGTAGAATAACCAATTAGTAAACGACCGAAAACTCATCCCGTGTATTTGAAACGTAACAAACAATTTAATTTCGACTCTTCAGAAGGAACATGATTTGTTAACAGTTTATAGAGATCGCATAAGCACTTTTATCATGATTCTTGCAAGTTCAAAATCAATTTATTAGCTAAAACTTAGAATTACCAGTCATTATGTTAGTATATTGTCTTGAAAAAACCTCATTAATAACGTTTTGAGGTTTTATCCTCTTTGAACAGCAATACCAAATTATGATAAAATGTCTTGAATTATGAAATAAAAACAATAAATATAACACAATATACTAAGGGTGGGCGGGTATCCGAAAATTTCGGGAACCCGAGCCTCGGTTCGGCTTTTGATGACTCGTGTCGGGTCGGGACCCGATTTTTTAGGATATCCGGGTACCGAATTTTTAGGGTACCTGAAGTCAAAGTCGGGCCGGGCAGTGTTCTGGTCGGGTAGTGCTCGGATCGGGTGGTTCCTCAATCTGATTTTATACGCCTATTTATACCTGATTTTTTGTCACCGACAATAACAGTAATATTGTAAATACAATTAAATCCAATAAAGAATGAACAAAGAGTAAAATCTGATTAAAGAATCATCCAACCCGCGTCGTAATATTGAGGTTCCCGACCCGACCCGATTTCGACTTCGGGTACCCGAGTATCACCAATTTTCGGGTTCCGACTCGAACCCGCCGAAAATACCCGACCCGACCCGAACCCGAAATGTCGGGTATCCGGCTATTTGTGGAAGATTTTGAATCTTAAATCTCTCAGAGGTATCATTACGTGTGCGTGTGCAAAAGGCATATTGGATTTCTGCAATTTCGGTCACAGCCAATTGGCTGACGGTTCCCCACTACTTTTGAACCACTGCACATCTTTGGGAATGGTTCACCTTGTTTACTTCCACCATGGGTTTGTTATACTTCACCTCATTAGTCATCACTACCCGGTGTCATTAAAAATTTTTTACTTTGTTACAGTTGTGCTAGCGGCGGTAATACCCGAACTGGGCCTGTTCATATCCTTGGTGGGCGCAGTGAGCAGCACCGCGCTCGCGTTGATATTCCCACCGATCATCGAGATGGTCGTTTGTTGGCAGAACGCATCCTTCAGTCATGTGACGATAACGAAGGACGTCATAATAATTCTGATCGGTCTTCTCGGTTTCGTTACGGGGACGTACGAAAGCTTGACGTCGATCATCCGTAACTTTAGCAAGTAGAACGTTAACGTTAGCCGTTGTACAATAAATTATCGTTGTTAGTCCTCCACTCATGACATCTGCGCGAGCGCATAGGCGATGATTCGTTCGAAAAAAGCCGAGATTCCTGTTGTTTCTTCTTCAATTTCGTAGGCTGTTATGTTATTATTTATTAGCGCAAACGGATTCATGTCCATTTCGTTGATCCTCCTCTAGTATTCTGCGTACCGTCGAACGTCCAGGACCCCGCCGATGGAAACTCTTTCCATAACTGTGATTCTTATACACCAGAAGTCAGTTCACGCTCATCGCGGAGCGATTAGAAGACTTGGCGGTCCTGCGAACAGGGTAACGAGCCTTTAGCCTTTGAGTTGGATCGCAGTTGTCAGTTGGAATCCCGTTCTGTCATCAAATACTATCAAAACAGAAATGGGAATAGTTTTTTGGGCGAAGAAAGACAGAAAAGAAAATGTTCTGAAACTGGTAACTGCTTTGGTCCAGGCGGTACGCGTTAAGCCGCGTCCTCACGCGTGCGATGCGATGCAGAGTTGCGCGTGGGGCGTGGCTTAAGGGGTTGCATCTACCTGAGTGGTCAAAAGGCGGCAACTGAAAAATTGAATCAAGAAGAAAGGTGCAAATGGAAATAAAAAATGATTTTCCACTGGAAGGTGCTTGCATTAGACTTTCCTAAATGTAGATTTAGAAAACAATAAACTTTAATCAATAAATATTGCCAACGCATTCTGCTGGATGTATTCTAGTGAAAAATCATTTGCTCGTTAATTTCGTTATATCCTAAAAATAAATTGGTGAATGCCTCTAGGTGCAAATGCCCCGCGACGCGTACGTGAATTCGCGGCGTCAGTTTTGATCCGGAATACAACGTAAACCTAGGATAATGTCGTAGAGATATAGACTAAGATATCGAAAGAATATTGACTGTTACCGTAACTACCGTGATACGTAGCTCTAACGAACTAAGAAAACGAAAAGATATCGGATGATGAACGCGTTGACTAACTTCCTCATTTTTTTTTTCGTAACTTGTAAATTTGTAACTCGTACTCGACGACCGTGTGATACAAAAGACAAGAATGTAGACTGTGTGCGTATGCGCTTACATCTCGCCGACCATCGCTTGGATCACGAAGGACGGAATGTTGAAGGGCCTTTGGAAGGCCTCGATCGATAAACCATGAGCGCGTCGATTTCGCGCTCCAGCTGTGAGAATACATACGACTGTGTTTTGTAGTTGTGTTGGGGTGACCAGCGTTTCGAATCGGGACGGTGAAATATATATATATTTTTTTTAAATACACCATTTTGTACAGGTTTTGTCTTATTTTTTAATCACGCGAGAGCAACCCTGATCTGAGCGCGGTAACTATGCGGGACGATGCATTGGTCACCCTGGGGCAATGAATCCTGTTAGTATTGATGACGCGTCGCACGTGTCATCGTTGTTAGATCGTTCTCGTCGATCGAAAGAAATGATCTTGGTACTCTCAGGACGCTTGCACAAAGACGCTCCTCGATGAGAGCGCGTAGTTACGTGTAAGTAACTGATGTAACGTCGATAGAATGTATATTTTATTTATTTCTTCGCACGCGCAGTACGATTGATATTTATAGAAGGAGAGAAGGAGACGACGAGGAATTGAACGTTGTTTGATTGTACGTTTGTACACGTCGTAGACGAAAGAAACTATACTTTGATACCGAACCTTTTTTTCTATGTGTGTAGACAATAGTGTCGAAGGAAGAAAAGAAGGAAAGAAGAAGCTGAAGTCGAAGAAGTGTAAAATTTGAATACCCGTTTTTTTCTTTTTAGTGACGTAGTCGCCGACTTTTTTATGCACATTCATTGCTGAACATATCATTCGTACCATCATTGACGATATTTGAATAATTTAGAGAGTCGTGTAAAAATATATCGAGGGGAACCAGTATTTCAGGTATATAAGTAGAAAATTGGATCTTGTATAAGCGTCGTGAAACTAAGTGACGATTGGGAATGTCAAATATGTTGTAATTTAACAATATTTCGCTACGATGCAATTGTTCAAATTAAATTCTAAGGGGACTTTTTTTTAACTGTTCTAGAAAGTAACTTGTATTCGACAGTGACAGTATTTAGTGTATGTATAATACAAGTATTGTGAAATTAATGGAGATTGAAAATGATTGAATTTCAAAAATGATTTATCACAATGTAATTGATGGAACTAAATTTCTAAAAAAATGTCATATATTCTAGAATTTATTCTGTAATGTAACAATGTCTCGTTTCGATGCGATTATTCGAATTAAATTCTAAAGGGATTTTTTTAACTTTCTAGAATGTAACTTGTGTTCAACAGTGACAGTATTTAGTGTACAAATACTGTAAAATTGATGGAGATTGAAAGTGTTCGAATTTCAAAAATGTTTTACCAGAATGTAATTGATGGGACTAAATTTCTAAAAAAAATGTCAACTATTCTAGAATTGATTTTGTGTTTAATATTGAGAGTATAGATCTAAAATCAATGATAGACATCTGTTGCCCTATCGGATCTTTCGTGGACGTATTGTATCGATTATAATGTTAATTGTTAAAGCGGCTCATTGATGTCAGAAGGTAAACTACAAACTGTTGTACTGCCTAGGAGTACAAATTCTCTCAGGGAAATTTTATACGTGTAGATACCCAGATATCTTTTATAGGGTATTGAAGCTTGATGAAAGATAGTCAATAAACTTGCATACTAATTATTCATGTATCGCTGCGTTCATTCACTGTTGGTCTGGGGGTTAACAATCAACGAAGAAATTATATCAAATTAACTTTTTCTATTAAACGAAAGGGAAACTTAAGCTTATCAATTTTTAATTTTCATAATGCCGGTGGATAAACATCTCACAATCATTCTGAATTTATCTGATACATGCACTTGACTGAAGTTCGGTATCACAAATCATTTTCAAATGTCAGATTCGAGAAATCTTTGTCTGTGGGATGATCTACTGAACAACGATTTGCCAAGTCAATTAGGAATTAAGTTATTTTTAACTCTTTAAAAATGAATTGCATGAAGGATGAGGTAAATTCTAATTTTGCATTCGAGATTTCGGTTATTTAAAGTAGAATCATTTATTTCAGTTGGATAGTCTGAATGTTTTTCGGCTGGATATTTTATTGCCATTGATCAAGATTTTGGATGTTTACATGGTCCTGAAGCAGGAATTAAGTCCGGATGAATTTTGCATTCTTTTGCTCGAGGAAGAAAGAGAGAAACACTTGTGTGAAATAGAGTTGAATTCCGTTAAAAAGTACTTCGTTGGTTTTGAAGATTTTAAGGTTACGATTATTTATTTTTGAAGCATTTTAAGTAACGACATTGCAAAGTAAAATGTTTTCACGATATTGAAGGCTCTACCAATTTCTCTGCAAAATATTATCATCGAATTGTTGATGAACATCGCTCGTTACGTATCGTTTCTGGAGGCAGTAAGCAAAGACATTTTGGATAAAGTACCCTGCCGAAATTACGATGATTTACATCAGACGATGGGTATGCGATGCAACGACAATTCTTAAACAAAGCTTCTTCATCATTTTAGGAATTTTTTGTTTTAGTACTCCTGTACATCTTGGTGTACAGAATATCCACACTGTGCTTCGAAAATTCTATCGACTGTTTCGTCCATTTCAAACTAAAGAGAATGCAGTTTCTGGTTTCTTATCTTCTCCGGCCGGAAACCCCGATTTTGCTCCACAACAAGGGTTCCTCCGTCTACGAGGAGGATTTCGTGGAGCACATGATATATCTACCATATTTAGAAGCGACGCCATATTTAGAGGTTCCCTTTTTTATGACCGGTCAATCCTTAAGATAGGAATTTCAACAATGTGTATATAATTTATTTTCAATTACAGTATAAAATTAATACACTGAAATTGAATTTCACAGAATTGAGAACGTAAGATCCATAGAACCAAATACAGAAACCATAAAGATGAATATTTCAAATTGTACAACATTGGTAAAGATCGAAATTTCTTTTCCAAAGCATCGCCACTTTTTTAATTTTCAATATTTTCCTTTCATTCTGGCACCGGTTATAGCCACAAATACTTTAAAGGGAGAATCTTATTTTATCGGCCGAAAACATATCAAGGCTTGGGAATTTTTTCTTTAAGAAACTAGCGATTCGATTCATTTGAAATTTGTACCATAGTTTGCTTTATCTTTAAGGAAGTTATAGTTTTTTTTTTGCATTACTTTTTAATAATAAATATAGTAGTTATCGCAAAGCGCCGCGCTACCTTCGCCGTCCACTAGTCTGCAGAATATTTCTGTAATCACTGAACCGAAGCCTTCAAATTTCACCAGTATGTTCGTAAGTTATGTAGTTTTTTTTTGCGTAGAAAAAAGTGTCACATTTTACTAACAAAAATGAAATTCCTACTTTGAAATCTCATAACTTTACTAAAATAATTTTTTTTCCGATTTTGATTTATCAAACGAAAACTGTATGTGTATAGAGTAAAATGTCGTTTCATTTTTTTTATTTCGAATTATCTGGAAGATAAATATCCTGCACTCAATGTCCTCCTACGTCTATTATTGAAAAGTAATAAAAAAAGATCCTATAACTTCTTTAGAGACGAAGTATATTATGGTAAAAATTTCCAAAAATTGCTAGTTTCTTAAAAAGAAATTTACAAACTTTGCCATGTTTTCGGATGATAAAATAGGATTTACTTCTTAATTAAGATTCAATTTCAGTTTTTTGTTTTAAATGAATAGAATTAGCGGAATAATGGTTACCGTAAACCGTAAGTGAACCTTTTTTTTTTCTTACGTTAATGACTCGAAAGCGGACCAGTTCGGATAATTTTAATTTTTTTCCAAACCAAAAAAATGATTTAATACTCTCTAAATGCTAATAAATATAAAAACGCTTTTAAATAAGATCCTTTACACTAGAATACAGAACAATAATAAGACAGATACATTATTGTGCGAATTAATTTATTTGTAGTGAACTGGAATTAGTAATTACACTTTAATCACGATTTACGATTTTTAATCTGAGTACATTTTGCCCGACTCTGCTATCAAAGCATTCCGGTTGTTAAAGAAGAATATTTATTTGATTAAAAAACCTATATATAAATTACAGTTTCAATGTAAAGCTGCTTTCACGATTATTGAAGTAAATAATCTGTATTCATATTGATTCACACAGTACTGTATACAGTAAAAAAAAAGAATGCATTTATCCTAATGAAACAAAATCAAATTTTAATCTTGGGTTTATGTAATAAAACTATTAATGGGTTAATCCGTTAGCATACCCGTTATTGATTAAAGATTTATCGATAGAAACTTCTGGAGCAGCTAATCGGACAAAAGCGAAAAAAGAAAATCACAAAAAAGGCAGCGACTGTCCCTATATACATGAATGTTTTAAACAGACCAAAACGAAAATTGGTTGCGCCTCCTCCTACACCGGAAGTAAGTAAAACCTCTTCAAAATTGGATGTTGTTTATATTTTTATACGGAATCAAAACGGTTCAACGAAATCGCCCGTACACCTGGAAAAGATTACAAAAGGCTGCGTTTTAAATCTATTGTTTTATTTAGGAATTTTAGTTTCAAGGGTTTAAAATTTGTAAAAAATTTCGCCTAAAATTGATAAGATCGTTTGAGATCAAACAAGTCTGCGTAAATAAAAACGACCTTCAAGGTTTCGTTTTCTTTAAGACTCCTCGTATCCTGGATAGGACTTGACAACCATGAAATTCTCCCGCGAAATCCCGAGATCGAATTACACGAAACCGTTGACGCAGATGAAGTTGGAGGCTTTAAGAGCTGCGAACAAATTGCATGCCATGAATTTGCTGAAGACCGCTAATGAGAATGTCCCGAGCTGTTTGCAGCGTTCCAAACGTTTGATCAAGTCGAGGAAACAGGAAGAACCTAAGGCGACTTGCGTGAGGAAGCCAGTTCCAACGTTTAAGGTGGTTACCAATAGCTTTTACCTTTAAGGTGGTCTTTTCGTTTTCATGTCCCAAAGATATTTACAAAATGATTTATACAAAAGACTTGAAAAGAAATTAATACCACTAAAATAATAATGGTCGATCTTTCTTTTGGTATTCAAGAATGTTTCGATTATTGTTGCTGTAGCGTTATTTATATTTAAAGACATAAAAAGAATGCGATAAACAAACCACTTTAATTCGTAGTGTAATTTATAATATATCTAATATAATGTCTATAATATAATAAAGTAATTTAGCCTATAAAGTAATTTTTCTTCCTATCGCTTTCTATTTTAATTTTTTAAACGGGGAGTATAAATTAGAAAGACAAGTCTGGATTCACAAGGATTATGAGAATTTAATACTTCAAAAAATCGATCTCTTAATCTCAAAATATGGGAATACTTCCATAGTTGACTATTGGTTTACTATGGGTTTTAGTTCAATTTGGGGTGACATCTTGTAATAAAAAGATAAACAATTCTACTGTCGTAGAAATATTTGTACGATGTCGGGAAGTCACGAAAGCTTCTAAACTAAATTGTTAAATTCCAAGAATTATTTCAATTTGTGTGCTCGACAAGACCGTTGCGTGTTGGAAATTTTGCAGCCACGTTTAGAAAATGACAATGACAGAGGACGATGACAATCAGACACGCAATTAATACATGGACTTTGATCGATGTCATTTTTCTTTATTTATAGATTTAGAGTCGCATCATATTGTGAGTTATTAGACATAATTTTACAGTTTATGGCTCTTCAATATGATCGCATAGATTTGTGTTACTTTGGATTATACTAATTGTAAGAAACTTTTTGACATTTTTGAATTAGGAGCTTGAAATTTTATTATTATTACACTAAACGCGTTAAATAACCCTTTGGTACAACAAATTTACAAGATTTATAGTCGTAGGTAAATATTTAAACAAAAGAAAATTTATAATAGATGTGCGCAGATTATTGTTTCAAATTTTAAATGACCACAAGCTATTCTGCGAATAGTATTTAATGAATCAAAGAAAAAATCTGTTTCATCATTATTAAAAGTATTATTAACAATTCAAATACAAATACATAATACTGTTATGTTTACCATACAGAGTTCTATGAGTAGTAATATTAAAGATATTCTGACGTCCTAAGTTCATAGGAGAAATGTTAAAATGAAGTTTCTCTAAAATGGGGGTGCAATTTATTTTATGACTGATGATATTGTGTATAAAAATAATAGTTTATAATTAAAAAGTTTAATTTGATTTCGAATAATTTTAGTTTCCTTACAAAATAATAATTAAAGAAAATAATAGAAGCGAGGAACTTGCAGTAATAGAGCTGCTTTGTTTTTAAAACTTCAGCAAAATCAAAAGGGAATTGCTGATTATATTATTGCTTTGCTGTAACATAGAATAAAAAATACTAAATTAAAAAGTTTCAAGTCGGATCATGAGATATGAATTTTACTTTCCAATTGTTTCTTTAGCAATTACAAACCAATTTTTCCTCTGGTTGGAGAAACAAAGATTTATAGTAGCAAAATGGAAAACATTTGATATTCATTCAATGTGAATTATGTAAATTAATAATTAAATTGAGAATTAATTAACATTTATATTAAAATAAGAAGTGAAGTAAACAGCTTCAACAAATTATTAGAAAGAATCTTTATTCCTTTGGCCATTGATACTGTATTTATTTGTCCGATTAAAATAATAAGATACATTTTTTTTTCTACTAAATACAATATTTTGCTCGTTTTACATTTTTCCTGTATTTCTCTACTTCTTCGCCAGCCTGTCGAAGTGAAACCAACAGCGGCTTCCACTTTGAGAGAATGCGCCCGCGTGCTAAGCGACGAAGAGAAAGAAATAAAACGGTAACTCTATCAAATTCTCTAAAAAACAAAACAAAAAAGAAATGATGAAGAAAGGAAGCTAAGAAAGAACAACGAACCTATTAATCATAGGTTGAAAGAACTGGCGGAAGGGGGATTGGATCCTTGTTCCATATTGAAACTCGAAGAAGAAGAGCGGCAACAGAAGAAGGAGGAGGAATTGCTGAAGATCCAAGAGAACCGTCTTTCATCGTTGCTGGCTCGCGAAGGAGCCTTCATTGCTAAACAATCATTGCTGAACGATGTGAAGTCGCACGCTGAGAATGTGCGCAAAGAGGTATTGTTCGCTTCATTTAAGGGGCTATACGTATTTTATACGCAGTCAGGAGGCAGAAATAAAGCGAATATTTCAGAATTTCTTTTTGAGAAAGCGTAAGCATATATTGACACAATACTTTCTGTATTTAAAGAATATTTACTAATTTTTTGTGTAAAATATTAATTTTTATGGAAGTTATTAGCAGTATTCGACTAACACTTTTTGAAAATGTTTATGCGATGAGCATTGTCGTTCGAAATCAGGTTACGTAAAATTAGAAGATTTCGTTAATTTATTAGTTTATCCCCTGATTAATCGAAGGAATTTTCGAAATATTAAGTTAAAACAAAATAGTGACTGTTTATAGTAAAACCTTCGATTTTCAGGATAAGAAACGGCAATTTTTTGTTCATAAAATTTAAAAATACACATTGAAAAAAAATCCTTAGATAAGCCACTAGATTTTCATATCTAAAATAAACCTATCAAATTTGAAAAAGATTGGTGCAATAGTTTTTGAGATACTTTTCTCACCGTCTTTGAAAATGTTGTTTCGAGAGAAACTCATTTAAAGTTTCAGAAGCTAATTAATGAAGTAATTAATTGTAAGTGTCTATATCTCTATGCAATTTATATTACAAATTTATAAGATAAATTCTAAACTTTCAGGAATTATTTCTAAGATGAAATACTTTCAGAAACTGTTATTTTTGAAAATCCAATTTTTTGCAACTTTCTGATTGCGTATAACTCCTTAATATAAAACTGTAGACAGTGATAACTGATGATTTGTAACATTCAAAAGAATATGGAAAGGTAAATACAGGCGTAGTAAAAGTTTGCGTCAGCGTGATAAAATTTTCCATCAAACTCAGATCTGCCTGTAACGACTTCCGCTGTGACGGCACTTAATGAACTTAGTCATTTGCCTAAGTCTTAAGTGAATCGACGAAAACGGCGTTCCGAAAGAATTCGCTGACTCATGATATTTGATACTGTACTTTACCCTATTAATTCTACAACATTATTATAATGAACGGGTGAATTGCGAAAATTGATTGCTGAGATTTTCGCAAACTTCCAATATTATTACGACGAGTTGCTGAATGATGTAATAAAACTAGTAACATAAGATTCCCTAATTGGTGATCTAATTAGCAGTAAACTGTACTATTTCGATTTGCTTTAAAGAAACAGGAGCTATACGAGAAGCTGGAGAAATGGCGACAAGATCAAAACAAGGAGATGGCGGAAATCGTGGAGAAATGTAAAGAGACGGAGCATGCATCCCGCGAAGCTTTCAGCGCCATGGTCGACGGGAAACGGCAAAAGGGTAGAATCGCATTTATTGTCTCTAATCAATCTAATCCAGCTCGTATCTCGTCCGCGTCATTTGCACTCAAGATCGAGATTTCGGCTATTTTCTGAAGTACTTTTGTTTAATCGATGTCGGGACGATGATCGCAATAAAAATCGAACGTAATCCCGGCGGATTAACGATTGTTGCGTTTCTGATTAGCCGCGGAGATCCTCGAGGAATCGCGGCAAATAAAAGCCCAGCTGATTAAGCAGAGGGAAGACGAGGCACAGAGGAAGATGAAGCTGATCCAGGAGATCAAGGCGATCCAATTGCTGCCGCCGTCGCCTCTCAAAGAATTCGACCCAACGGAGTCCAGTGGTTTCGGACTTCTTTGCGAAATGTCTTTGGCCGAGGTTTCACGCGTTTTCGATCAAATTATAATCGCCGTAGTCGATCTTTATGGTAACCATGATCGTGGTTGGTTTCTTAGCTGAAGGAGAGGTTGTTTTGGATGAAAATGAAGCTGAACGAGGAGGTCGAAGATCGGAAAGCTGTCATCCACCAAGAACGCAAGAGGCAGAAAAACATGATAGAAGATACCCGTAGAGCTCTTGAACATTACAAATTCCAAAAGTTAGTTATTATCGTAGAATGGTAGTCGCGTTAGTAATCAGGTGAATCAGTAGAATAACGTAATATGACAGATAGAGAACGAAGGGAAATGTGCGATAAATGAGTGAAAGTTTACAGTATTTCAGTCATTATCAGTAGTGACTACAATTGATATTTGTGTTAATGCAAAAGAAGCGCGACTGTCTTGGGATAGTTTTATGTTGGAGCTGCGATAAACGATAAGAGCAACGATATGAAATAGGATAGTAAAAGAAAGAGAGATGTTTTCTCTTTTGTTTTCCTATTGTGTCGCCGCTCTTATCGTTTATTGTAACTTCAACGTAAACCTACTTTTACAGAGTCTAATTTATAGCCACGATTAACCACATTTAGTAATAAAATTAAGGATTTCTTCGATTTTCTCTAATTTTGAATCACATACTATTGGGAAAAATTATTGCATCAGTAGGTTAAGGAAAAATGATCGAATTTTAAAATTTTATTGTATAATTTTGTTAATATTCAGTCAAATTTGTTTGTACGAGAAACAAAGTAAAGGTCGAACCTTCTACTTTTCTGTTTTTCTGTTCAATTTTGTTTAGGATGATTTTCAGGCACCAGTATTTCTTTTTTATAGAAGAGATGTTGGATAGCAAAAATTTGTTGATATTGGGGAACGGATTTAGGAGAAAGTTCAGAAAGTGGAACGAAGTGAAATATTTATTTCTACATGTTATTAGTAATCCTGTGCTACAGTTATTCTAATAAGTATGTAACAAAGGAAAATCACTGTTTTTTTAGTGAAGCTTTGAGCTTTTATAAAGAATTCCAGAATTTTATACACTGGACTGATTTTTTTTTTAAAGTTAGCCAAGTAATGTAAATTATTTGTTTTGAAATTATGCTTCTAGATATTTATTTATATGAAAGTGTGTTAAATTAACTTATTCTGACGTAATAAGAAATATATTATAATCTATAAATTTTATATCATTTAACTTAACAGTTGGAAACATAAAAAAATATTATTTGCAATATAAGGAGTGATAAATATTATACAACTATTCTATACCAATGATATAATACCGTGTTATATTGTATTATATTATTTATGGTATACTATATCGAATAAATTTTATTTATAGTTCACATATTTTTTGCATATATTCTGCATATATCCGCAGTTTAGTAATAAATAATATAATGATTTATTGACATTATAGGCTTGAGGAAAATTCTCCAATACCGCTATTTCTTAGGCGATTACAATATTTGTTCCCGCTTAAATAAAATCGAACAGAAGCGTCGGAAAGTAGAAGGTTGAAGTTTTATGTGTCTCTTTTTAAAACAAAGAATACTAGCAAAGTCACAGAATGTTGAAGTTCGAACATTTTCCATGATCCAATAATTTTCGCTAATTACCATAAGATTTACAAAATCGTTTTTCGCCTTTAAGACGAAACATAGTGCCGTTCTCCAAGTCCCCGCAAGCCAATTCCACTTCTATCACGTCACCGGAAGTGAACGCTCTGAAGAAGAAGCTGGAAGAGCGAAAAGCTTTCCGATTGCAGACGCTAACTGTAGTCCACTCGAAATAAATCGATCGGAGTTTTCCTCTCGTCGCGAAGCAAATGTATCAGAACTGAATTGCAATAAAATTCTGTTGTAACTAATCTATGAAGTGTATGCAATCGTGCAACGCATTATATAATCGACATTTCGCATGGTCATTACGCAAATGACGCAATCGAATCCTCCGCGAATGTGACTGGGATGTTCAAAAACATGAAGCGCTTATGATTTTCGTATTTCTTCGATTAGAATACTTTGTTTCATCGCGCGCGTGTCGATTTCTCCAGCAATTACCTTCGGCTTTACAGTTCGACATCGTTTAATTTTAATCCAACATTAATTACTTCAATGCTATTTTCTTCAACGTTCAAGTTCTTCAGTGGAGTTTTAGAAAAATCTGGAAATGTGTAATAAAAGTTCTCGCAGTGACCGACAGCATTTCCGCGCAATTAACGCAGAAGAATTGACATCGACTAATCACCCACAATGAGTTCACAACTACCAAGCGCGTGATAATCTTTGTAGAGTTTTAAATAGACTAGTGCGAAGAATGTCCAACCGCATGGCACGCCTCGCAGCAAATAAAAGAATACGAGCAACGAGGATAAGAAATCGCCGAGTCACGTAAACAGATCGGTACTGATGTATTTACTCTCGACGAGTGGCTGTTATCATTGGCAAATGACAGTTTCCCGTCACGAATGACAGGGAATGCATTCTCTCTGCATTCCTCGTGACCCTCAAATGACCCTCAAAGGAGTGATAAGAAACGATATTTGTGTTTCCTATTGATCATTACTATGCGGATTAAAGTCAGAAGTAGAGAGACAAAGTAGATAAATAGAAGAAAATAGAGCTGATATTATCGTTCATGACATGTGACATTTAGGTTTCGTAAGTGCGTCTTCACGGGCGTTCGCGAACTGTTCACGAACAATATAACAGTTGAATTTCGTAGAAATCATCTGTTCGCGTACGTGTTCGCGTACGGGTTTTCAACAGCTCGTGTAACATTTGTGAAGGGATGACGTAATGTTTTTTTAGTGTTTATAGAAAGTTTACGAACTGCTTGCAAACATTGTATGCGAACAGTGCTCGCGAACTGTTCACCAGTGAGTAGCCACCTTAACTTGTGACTTTTGGGCACATCGTGATTTGTGATTTCCGGTTTAAATCAATATGGCTGTGCATTTTCTCATCGCTATCTTATGAAAAAATTTCTAATAAAAAAATTTAGAGAATCCATCAGTCCTGACCACAGTGGCGGATCCAGGAGCCTTTCTTGGGGGGGGGGGGCGAAATGTATAAAAGTAAAAAAGTCTATTTTTTAACCGTCTTTTCAAGCTTGATAAGCAATTAGAATAATTACGTGTTATATAATTGTGATTAAAGACTTTATTTTATCAGAAAAACAGATATAAAAGATATTACAATTAATGCGATTACGATACTTCATAATACAAATTCTGCTCTACGTTGGCGAATTTTTACCAGGCAATATTCTGAAAATATTTTAAAAATTTCTATGCAGTAGCGCACTAGTGAGCACGCTAAGCAGAAAAATCTCGAATAGAAATCATGTAACACATTCAGTATATACGTAATAAGTTTTTCGGAATGTGAGGAAATATTTTTATATTTTATTACTCTTGGGGGGGGGGGGGGGGCGATCGCCCCTATCGCCCCCCCCTGGATCCGCCACTGCCTGACCACGTGGTTCTGGTTAATCGTCAGCTCTGATCATTGATCTATAGAGCTCAATGGTCCTGATTGCTGATCGGTTTATGTTTTCCGAAGGTTATGTTGATTTATTATCTCAATATGTACGAGCGTAAACATTATTTTCAGAAAAATGTAATACCTTAATATAAAAATTGATCGATACGAAAGTGAATAATAATATAAATAATAACGCTACTGATAACACCGTTGAAAGAAAAAATAAATATGGAAGTGATGTGGAACGTCACTACAAGTATGTGGTCAACCTGTCATAATTTTACACATGGTGGAATAAGACAAGGTGAACCATTGCGCATAATGGCGGCTGGATGGTTTGGGCAACCAATAAGCGTCTGACCCAAAACTTGTCCCGCGCATTTTAAACGTAACAAACAATTTAATAGTTTTATATCTTTTAAAGAGTGTTCTGAGCAATATGAGGACCAATCTGCGTTGGAAGGCATCTTTAACTACAAAATGAGCTGTATTTTGTCTTTGTGAGAAATGAAGTTTTTTTTTTTTTATTTAAAGAAATGAAGTTTTAGTAGGGTTATAGAATCCTGAAAAGCCACGTGATGCCTCTACCCCCTTCATCTTTTGGAGGTATCATTACGCATGCGTGCAAAAGCAGCTATACTGAATTTCCAGGTTTTCCGTCAGAGCCTAATTGGTTGACAGTTCCCTCACTACTTTAGTAATTATACATAAAAAATATATATGTACATACGTAGATATGTATGTAGTATATGTATATATATACTTTTTATATATTTTTTTATATATAATAGTGGGAATGGGCACTTTTCCTCCTGGTAATTTTTTAGATAGTAACCGTTACGAATAGAGCTCTTATTATCCGGATGTATCCGGGTTATCCGAGTACTCGAAATACTCAGAATAACGCAAACTCGGATTTGAAAACCAGTTATGAGTAATGATCTTGCTACTCGAGTACCCGAGTACCCAAAATACTTGTCATAACCCGAACTTGGTCTTTAAAACTGGCTATGAGTAAAGTACTCAAATTCGAAGCCCCATAAATCCGAGTAATAGTAAGAGCCCTAGTCACGAATCATTTGGACTGAAGAGAGGGCCGTGATTCAATCAGAGGGCTGTGTAAGGCGTTTTCTATTACAGAACGAGTGCCAAGAACGCTGTTCTTTATTACAGTACACTGTAGCATTTCACTGAACTGTTAGAACTGGGGCTGGAGCCTAGTGCAAGCAGTACAAGAACTAAAAAGTTTGAATTAACCGCGAAATTCAAAGTAATCGCTTAATAAAAACGAATAAGAATGATCGTTAAAAATAATAATTGCTGCACTGCTCTGCACTAGAATGTTCTTTATTACTGCACTGCACTGCTGCACTCGTCAGTTTGCCCTAGCGTTTCCTCTGCAGCACCAGTTCTGTAATAGACAACAAACCTAATGTATGGTTGCCCTCGTCTCCGTTTCGCAGCGCGACGATGGGAGGGGAGGCCGCGTGATGCACGCAGAGAAAAATCAGTACAATCGAAGTTTCCTTGAACAGTCGGTCGGGAAACTCCGCGGTAAATCGAGACTCGATTTATATCACTTTCTTAAAACCGCGGAACGTTCGACCGAGGGAAAAGTCGCGTCGGTGCTATCACGGTCAACATGATCGCCGATGATAACAAACAGGATGTAAGGATTATTTCGCGAATTGTGACACGTGGTACCGTCGATCCTACCAACGTTAACGTTATTGTTGCTTCTAGGATGCGCCTTTCACTATCGAGAACAATGTGCTCAAGGGAAAGGTGGTACCTTTAGAGCTGCGGTACACCAGCGCCGGGGAACTACTGTTCGACACGCTGAAGAATAATCCGAATTTCGTGGGACAGGTACGTCGACCGGTTTTGTTTAAGGTACGTTTTCACGTGACAGTAAAAGCCATAACTTTTGGTATCATGACAATGTGACTTTGAATATTTATAAAATGAAATTTAGTACCATAACAACGCGATTCATAGTTTTTACGATGACGAAAGTGTTGACAATTTGTGTCGAGATACTGAAAGTCGCGATTTACTGTCACGTGAAAACTTACCTTTAAGGTCAACTCACAATCAGATGGACCACCGTAAGTAAAATAACATGATAGAAACAAAGCGGCATCTTTACAAATCGACTAAAAATTGATTTGGCGACCGGATTCTGTGCTGCAACCATAGGCATACAGGGTGTTCTAGAATAAGTATAGGAACCGTTAAGGCGTAATTCCTAAAGGTGCGTCTTCACTGGCGTTCGCGAACTGTTCACGAACAATATAACAGTTGAATTTCGTAGAAATCATCTGTTCGCGTACGTTGTTCGCATACGGGTTTTCCATAGTTCGTGTAACATCTGTGAAGGGATGACGTAGTGTTTTTTTTAGTGTTTATAGAAAGTTTACGAACTGCTTGCAAACATTGTATGCGAACAGTGCTCGCGAACTGTTCACCAGTGAATACCCACCTTAAGGTGACTTTAAATAACTTTTTCCTTAGCGAAAATGTTAGGTGAAGCTTTGTTAACGAGATACTAAAAAAAAAGTTTTGGATTGAAACTATGCCTAGCATTGGTCCACCGCTGCTCACTTTGAAATTTGTCCGCTGTATTAGCTCTATGATTGGTCAGTGGTTTTTAACGTTTCTTGCACTTATTCTCGTAGAACTTGCATAATAAATAGACCGCACACTGAGCAGAAAGGCGGTCAATTATTTGTAAAAGTCAGTAGACTGCGCATGTTCATGCATTTATGGTGATTTTGAATCTGCTAAAATGCATGATAATGTGCATAAACACAAAAGTATATGAAATATGGAAAATAAAATCCATTTATGACATGTACAAGGTAGAAAACACTTTTCTTTAAATTGATATTCTTTTTCTATGCTTTGGAAAATATGATATTGTATAAACATTTGTAATATAGTCATCATTTTGTCTTCCTCTGACATTCGTCGTCAGAAAAGAACAGGTTGATAATGATAGAGCAAGGATGGATCGTACAGTAGCCATTTTTTTCTAATTTTTGACGCAATGTGACTATGAAAGACAGTGAAACCTTGAATACTTCCATTATTTGTAATAATATAAAAAAATGTTATACAGGGTGTAACAAAAATGTTGCAGTGCCTTTAAATTCTTGAGTTAATTCTAAACAATTTTTTCACATAACACTTGCGATTTATTTTTAAGACGCGCGCGACTCAGGTCATTGATCTCAGCTTCTTCACTGGGTTTTTGCATATGTGTGGCCGATCGAGCAACTGATTAATTAGATTTGTTTTTGTACGAAGAGTTTGCAGTTTCATCTTCTCCCATCATTTTGGGACACCCCGTATATTCTTTACTCTTTCGTGCAGACAAAGAAATGCGGGCCTGATTGGTATTTCTCCTTTCTTTTTTAACGTGCACGCCGATTTAGACTAACGTAAATACACACTTTCTCTTAACGGCTTAGAGGATCACTATTCTCAACGAGGTACACGTGGGTCGCCTTGTATCCGATAACCTGTTGATGTTCAATACCAGTATGTCGGCGTGGTTACCGGGTGAAAGCTTCCACGTGCGAGTGAAAGGATTTATTATGGCAGAGTGTAGGCAGTTTTTCCTTGAGTGCCGAATCTTGCTTTATACCGGGTGTAACAAAAATGATGCAATTCCTTGAGAGGAGGAATTCCTGAGGTGATTTTAAACCACTTTTTCCTTAGCGAAAATGTTAGGTGGGGCTTCGTTAATGAGTTATTAACAAAAATCCTCGCGACCAATCAGAGCACGAATACAGTGGACGAATTTTAGCGCGGGGTCCAGCTGAGAGTAGTATTGGTCCGTCATCGTCCGCGCCATCATTAATCCGCTGCACTCGCTCTCCTATTGGTCAGTGTTTTTCGTTAATTACTCGCTAACGAAGCCACACCTAACATTTTCGCTAAGGAAAAAGTTGTTTAGAATTACCTCAGGAATCACCCCTTTCCGGCTCCTACACTTTGTTTGGGACACCCTGTACATGTGCATAAACTTCCGCAGTCCATTTATCCACATATCTGAATGTTGTAGGTGGATGCCATGACGGGAGAGGAAGAAACGTTCGCCGATATGTTGGACAGGGCGATCAAATGCGCCCTTTGGTTGCAGAAGCAAGGCGTGACGAAGGGAGACGTAGTTGCAGTTTCTTCGCATAACACTCTCGATTCTTTCACCCCTTGCATAGCGGCATTGTTCATCGGCGCAATTGTCAATCCGTGGGACTACGAAATGAACACCCGTAAGTTTTAATCCATGAATCCTCCTGCAACCAGCAGAAATCGCTTCGACCTGAAAAACCATATCTAATAGATCAGTTACAGTTAATGGTGAGCAAAATAATTGAAAGCTCAAATACATTCGTGAATGTTTAAGCGAAGTGGAAGTACGTATTAAATTGTCTACAGGTTCAAGGTTTTTCTTTCTAGCACTCATTAGATTGTCAACGGTAATCATTCTCCAAATCACACGTGTCCAGTTTATAATCAGACTCTAGACACAACGCAAATAAACAATTTATGGTAATTGTTAATGACTCGGTGTCTGACACATGTTAATTCGAGGGATTGCATGGTTTAACAAAGAAGAAATGTCGACAATCGAAGGAGAAAAGCATGTGACATGACTGTTGATATGATATCACTCGCGGTTACGTAATCGCAATGAACTATTTTATGACGAATCGTGCATTAAACTTGGATTTCAATTATATCGTTACCGGTATTTCATTTTATTTATTGCATTTTTCGGTAATACTAACATTACTGTCGGTGATGTTAATACTAGAAACTAGAGTTGTTTCAAATTGTAGGTTTTATAACTCGAATGTTTTACGAAATAGTGACTGCTGATCATAAGGAATGACAGATAACGAGTCATACTCATGGCATCACCCAAATCTCAAATATTTAACTAAACGTTTCTACATTAGTTAACATTTCGAAAGAGAAAAATCTGAAGCAGCCTTTGGTACATTATGTTATCTTCTAGATTTACGCAATGACTATTCAATTTATACTCCTGTCTATTATTTGAATTAACTAGTTTATCAACAGCCTAGGCAAGATCATAAGACAAGAGATTAAACATCCTTTCATCTCTGACGCTAAATTCACAATACTCAAAAATGATATTTGCCTTTACATAATAATAAGAGTCATGGAAGCTAAGCAACCATTAAATGCAAAAGAAACGACTCAAATTGAAAGAAAAAAATTAATTCGTAAGTTCAACCTTTATACGAAATTTGTAAAAAGCGAACTTGAATCAAAATATCCCAGAGCTGTGTATTATATTTAAAAAAACATGAATGTAGAAGTAAAATTCAGTTGGTCTATTCATTGTTTCAGCCCAAAGTTTGAATCTAACAAGAAACAAGAATTTGCAATTTCACTTTGAATGAAATTGATCCAATTTTCGTATAAAAGGTTAAAATAATATTTTGAATTTATATAATTTTTGGATTGCAGATTTTTATGCTTCCATGACAAATGAAAATGTAGCAAAATATAACAGAAAGAAACTGTATAAACATAAGATATAGGATGGTACAAATATAATGTTACCAGCTGTTTTCTCAAAAACTAATCGATATTGAAAAGGTATCGAATTCATTTCTACAGTAATTTAAACGGTACACGAAGTCTAATTTTTTATTGTGTCAAATATTTTTTAGTTGACTTTTAAGGGAAAAAATTAAGGTGCGATAGATTTATTAAACCGAATAAAAATGATTTGAACGCTTCTAAAATTTAGATTGAAAATTAAAATTACTTCTGTAAATACATTGATGAACAAGTATTTTTTGTTTTTCCCTATGATTCAGAAATTATGTACAGTGAAAAAATGGTTCAAGGAATTGTTATTCAGTTTAAGAGAGTTTATTTGAATATGGAAGACTTTTATTAACATCTTTCTTTTTATAAAAAACTAGGAGCTCCCTATCTCGTAAAAAATTGACTTAAAAAACGTTTTGCATACTGAAAAGTTATGTTATTTTGAGTATTTTTGCTTATTGGAACAAGATATCACTGAAGTCGATATTTTTAATCGAGGTTAGTTATGATAACAGCATTATAGCAGCAACTCATCTTTTGTACAAAATCTTTTTATTTTCTGATATGACTGTTTATATGTTAAATTGATCAGACAACACGCCACAGACAATTCCATTGCGTCACAATTATTTACAGATTTCACAATTTTTACACAATTCGTTTTGCATGTATCTGCAGAAATCGCGCGGCATTTCATGAATCTATCCGAGCCGACAGTCATCTTCGCGAACAAGAAGTCAGTGGGTGTCGTGTTAGAGGTGGTGGATAGCGAGAAGTCCCGGACGAAGGTGGTTTGCTTCGGCGGCCACCCCCGCACGGTCCCGTTCTCGGCGGTGTTGAGCGGCCACGACAAGTCGTCGGTGGCCAACTTTCGGTGCGCAAAAATCGACGACCCTCATCAGACGGCGACGATCCTCTATTCCTCCGGGACGACAGGGTTGCCGAAAGGGGTGCAACTGTCACATAGAGCGTGGCTCACGATACTGGAAGCACAAAACGCTATCGCCTTGAACAAAGTGACGCCGTTGTGGTTCAGTTCTTTGTACTGGATCAGTGGAATGCTGCTGAACTTGAAGAGCACCACTTCGCAGACGAAGAAAATCATCGGTCCTGGTTTTACCGAAAAGGTTGCCTGTGAAATCATCGAAAAGTATAAGGTATTTTCATAACTGTTTGATATTTGATCTGCGAAGGTGGAAGTCAGTACAATGATTGCATTCACATTTTTTTTTTTTTTTTTTTGAGGAAGGGAAGTGTGTAGGTATTAAAAAAAATGTTCCGTATTAATATTTGAATGTTCGGCAACGTGGCTTAGAATAATAAAAACGGAAAATAATTGAGAGCTAATCGAGGTTCTACTGTATTTCCGTAAAAAAATTTAACATAAGATAATAAACACCTGCACAAATATAAATAATGCAGATATGAATCAGTAAATTCGAATGCACGTGGGATCCGAATATTTCTGCGATTTACTGTATATAAATTCCAGATAATCAAATTGATATTATGAGAGACAATAAAGATTGTATTGTTTTATTTCATATATTGAAAAATTGTCTGGATCTGCATTCTTTGCATGTTTTTGTCCATCTTATTCATTTTTTCATCAATCTTCTCAATTTTGTTGAAGTTTTTTGACGCTGACAGAATTTATTTTATTTCAATTTTCAGTTTATTTCACTTTTCTTTATTTTCTCATTTCGTTAATTTATGTCTGTTTTTGGTGATTGTATTTATTATAATTAATCCGCGGATGTTATAATTAATCCTCAAAATCGACATTTCCTTATTTTGTTTTACCTTGTAAACATTATAACATGTATTTTATTTTTCATGTTTTATTACTTTATCATATTTATGAATCTGAGAATATTCCTAATCGTTCTCCTAATAATAAATTCTATATTAAATTCCACATTCCTAATAAATTCTTCATCGTCTGTAGACTGTTTATAATACTTAGAATACTCTGCAAATATTTCATGTTTCGACGTACCATGTGCCTATATGAACATCCACAGTTTACTTATCAAATCTCTACCGGTAAACGAACTTCAGACAACATCCGCATTATCTTTTAGATTTTAAATCGTTATCACTACTCGACGGTTCAATAACTTAACGCATTATCAACATAGGTCAATTTGTCTGATACTACCTCGCGCTGTTACGCAATATTCAAGATGAATTGAAGCAATCGCTCGTACAGATTACTCGTTATTTGACATTGTTTGCATTCATTTTTCTCAGGTCACGTGGTTAATGCTCGGCACTAGCATGGCGAATCGGTTTGCCCGTTTCACCGATTTGGACAATTACGATTTATCGAGCCTGCAATTCCTTCTCACTGGCGGTGCGTCTATGAAACGAGAATCCCAAGACGCCTTGAAAGCACACTTGCCAAACACCACAATTGTCCAAGGCTACGGTAAGAGCAACATGCAATGAAACGACCAACAAAAATATTTTTTTGCTCAAATTTTCATATTCAGGGGCGAATTTAGAGAGTTGACACCCTTAGGCTAACAAACATTTGCTGCCCCTTTTCTATTTCACTTACATATGAAGCAAATATGCAAATAGATCGCATATCACACCTTAAGGCTCTATTCATTCGACACATTTTATTTTAGATCGGAAATTTATGCTGTTATTGTTGATGGAAAAATATTAAGTGTACAAATTGATTTTTGGCTCCAACATTTAATCAACTGTGACATTCATTTAAACGGAAACTTTCTTCCGTCAAACTTGGGGCTTTATAATGCAAACAGATTATAAAAACAGAAATGATAAATTACAAAAACAAAAATATATCTTTAGCATTATACATATAATAATATTATATATAAGTACTTATATATTTTCATTAATCTTTTTTCATTTTTTTTTTTTTTTAATTAAAATAGCTGGTAAAAGAAATAGAATGCTCCAATGGGTCCGAAAAGACCCAAAGACCGTGGCAGGGTCAAGATAAACAATTCAAGTCACACGTGTCGTCTTCGAAACATCAATGTTAAAAATGATAAAATACCAAAAAGGTGTTAAGCTTGTTTGCATTTCTTTTTTTATAATATAAAAAGTGTTTTGTCGTATATCTTTTCGCTACAAATGTGAATTCTGTATTCAAAATCTCATTGAAAGTATAAATTAATGAATTTTTAAGCACAATTATAGCTTTATTTGGAATAATTATAATTTTTAAGTAAAGAATAATAAACAGGAACGCGAAGAATTTCTTTTAGAAAAATGGAAAGATACAAACTCAAAACATAGCATTAAATTATAATCGACTAATTGTAAATTAAACTGATAAATGTTACGTCTAATCTACTTGACTTCTTCAAACATCTTCAGTTCGTGTTTTATATTTATAACATTGTTTATAAATTAATAATTATATTTATAGCATTTGTATATTTAGAATAAAATACTGTTTATGCAATTCTTTCCTACATGGGCATCAGTGATGCATTAAACTTATTTCTTTTTCTGTCCAGGTATGACAGAACTCGGTGGCATAATAACATTTCAATTGCCAGACACCGTTAGCGGTTCCTGTGGTTTAGTTTGCGAAAATAGTGAATTAAAGATCATTGACATCGAGACGGGAGCAGCTCTGGGTCCAAATCAGACTGGCGAAGTATGCGCCAAAACGGTGACTATGACGACGGGATATTACAGAAACCCTGAGGCTAATAAGACTATATTCGACGCGGATGGTAAATACATAATCTGCATTATGTTATAATTAAAATCTGAACGAATAAAGTATAAGTAATAAACAGCCGCTGGTATAAAGATAAGAAGAGCTCAGAGAAAGTAGCTCAATTTTGAGAATTTATTATATACATATTTTGAGGTATGATTACAATCTTTGAAAAATGTTTGTTAATACAAAATTGTAATGCCACAACTCTGCTAATGATGAAGAAGAAATTTCCATGGCCGGAAAGATTACTCCTCCAATTTTTAACCTGGAACAAAAAGCCAAAGATTGTCGAGTTCTACATGAAAGAAGTACAGTACTGTTTCGATATAAGGACAAACTTACAGTGTTGATTCAAAGAACGACGCCGGAGTTTAATTCGAAAAAGGGATTTCTTTATCCTCACTTCTTCACCGGTGCGAGTCCCCTCGTTCCGTCTTGACCGAGATCGAACCCGACTCGAAAAAATGCTGCGCTCGGTTCTGAAACCCAGCCATTCTTCGAGTCAACACTGTACGTACAAATTTTGCGATTCGTTGTAAACTTGGTCTGTTACGAGCAATTTTTTCATGTTAATTTTCTTTTAAATATGAAACATTCTTTTAATAATGCATGATTTTTACAGTAAACGGTATTTTTCAATTTCCGTACGTAGTTCTCAAACTAATCTTATGTAGAACTCAAACATTTTTTGCTTTTTCGTCTAGGCTCAAAATTGGAGGTGAAATCTTTCCGGCCTTGGAAATTTCTTCCTCATCATTGACAGAGTTGTGGCATCACAATTTTGGATTAACAAACATTTTTCAAAAATTGTAATTATACTTCAAAGTATTTATAGCAAAAACCATGAAACAGATTTCGTATTCCATTCACTATATTGGCTAAAAAATTCTCAAGATTGAGCTTCATTTTCTGAGCACTAGAGAATAATTGGAATATTTAATTTTAGGATGGCTACATTCGGGCGATCTTGGTTATTACAACGAAAGGGGAGAACTATTTATTGTCGACAGACTCAAAGAAATTATCAAATACAGGGGGCACCAAATAACGCCGACGGAAATTGAGAATCTTTTGCAAACGCATCCGGCGGTGTTAGAAGTCGCCGTTGTTGGTATTCCTCATGCTACGGATGACGACCATCCTGTTGCCTTCGTTATAAAAAGACCGGACAAAGAGGTATGTTTAAAGAAGTAGATCATTATCTAGATAATTTAAGAATTTAATAGTCAATCAACTTGAAAAAAACACGTTTGCTGACGTAGGTAAATGGAGTCAATGGACCACGATTTTTCAACAGAGAGGGAAAAAACTTGACAATCTTTATAAAAATCGATTTCTCTATTGGCAATTTACTTTATTTATTCGTCGAAATAAATCAAATCAGTCTTCGGTGGCTCATAAAATCGATGATATCACTGGATAATTGAAAATTCTTGACATCATCGATCCTACGTCATTGCCACTTCTTCATGAAATCAGATGTGATTATTTCATGCTTTTGGTCGTGATAATAATAAGAAAGTCCAAAGTACAGTAGAGTATTTACATTTGAAGGGAAAATCACTTTTATAAATATTAAACTGAATTTATTTAAACTCGAATCTATAAAATTGACACGTTGAATATTTAAGAATTCTATATTTTTTTACTATTAAATCATATAAGTTTCATAATGCAAATAATATCGTCTTACAAACGCCTCGAATGTTTCACCGTGGAAAGTCTTAAATACTCTCGTTTACCTTCAGTCTGCGTAAACTTTATCTTTATGCTGCGTCAGAGTTACTGTAATCAGACTGAAATTATTCCATTGTTATCACAAGTATTATATCCTACTACTCTACCTAATCTAATGATAAATCTTTACGAAACTGTTATTCTATATGCATTGTGTGAAATCGTTGGAGCTGTCACAGTAATCGATATCTTTTTGCAGGTAACAGCAGAAGAATTGATAGATATGGTAGCGAATAACTTAATGGACCATTATAAATTACGCGGAGGAGTGCAATTCATGTCCAGTTTACCATACACGCCTTCCGGAAAAATTTCGCGGAAAGAATTAAGGGAAATAGCGAAAACGCTTTCGGTTAGCTAATTAACAATGCGACGTTTCGATTCGCGAAATTAAAATGGTGGTTGGCCAGCACAATGTACCTAATGATCTTTATAGCAACGTCAGTATTTATATGTATATAGGCAATTATGGATGCAGATCGTGACATTTTCGTCATTGCGATTTCCTATCGCGGAAGATACGATTATTATCGATCTGACCTACATCACATTATGTGTTAGGGAATATATTTTACTGTAATGCAAATAAATTGTAGATAATTGTTGTAAAAAGTATCTATTTTGTAAACTGTTGATGCGGTAAAAATAAGAAATGGAACAGGAGTGACTTCTTAAAACGAAAGGAATAAATAAAGTTTATAATATTTATGTACGTTCCGAGCATCATTATTTTAACTAAATAAGAGAGTGACAGAAGTTGGTAAAGTTATTGACAATAGTTGAATACAATAAAAATACAGCTCTCACTGTGAAAGCTTTTGGGTGCAAACCGCATTTTGGGCGAAATGTTTTCCCGGCGTTCTTCAGGGCATCGAAAGCACACTGAAATTGGTGTGTGTGTCTGGCACGGTGCACTATTTAAGTGTACCGAGTACATCTTAAGGGGGAATCCCATGCCCAGTGGCGGATCCAGGGGGGGGCGATAGGGGCGATCGCCCCCCCCAAGAGTAATAAAATATAAAAATATTTCCTCACATTCCGAAAAACTTATTACGTATATACTAAATGTGTTACATGATTTCTATTCGAGATTTTTCTGCTTAGCGTGCTCACTAGTGCGCTAGTGCATAGAAGTTTTTAAAATATTTTCAGAATATTGCTTGGTAAAAATTCGCCAACGTAGAGCAGAATTTGTATTATGAAGTATCGTAATCGCATTAATTGTAATATCTTTTATATCTGTTTTTCTGATAAAATAAAGTCTTTAATCACAATTATATAACACGTAATTATTCTAATTGCTTATCAAGGTTGAAAAGACGGTTAAAAAATAGACTTTTTTACTTTTATACATTTCGCCCCCCCCCAAGAAAGGCTCCTGGATCCGCCACTGCCCATGCCTTGTGGTATGGTACAACACTGCATGCCATACCACAGGTCATGGGATTCCCCCTTTACAGATCACCAATGAGCACCAATGAACAGATGTTCCAGATCATTGAGCACCAATAAAAAGATGTTCCGGATCATTGAGCATTAATGATGTGGTGTCGCTTTAATTGTTCAGCTTTACGATTAAAAAACTGGGTTCTTGTTGATGTTATTAGGGTGCTTCATCATCTCCAACGTGTCCCGATGTTTTCTGGGGAAGTAGCCTTTAGTATTGGCTAGGATCTTCGTTTCGTCAAAGAGTATCCTGTGTCCTGTTGCCTTCTGATGTTCTGCAACCGCGGATTGTAGATATCCGAATCTGGCTCATGCTGCACAACATGTATCAACAGTGAGAGCTGTATGGCGCCGAGCTATGAAAGCCTCAAATCTCTGACAATAAAGATAGTTAAGATTCCTCAATATAATTGTTGGCTTTTCCGAAACAAACGATTGCGAGAGGGCCAAGATGTTTGATACGGAGTGAAGAATATTTTGCTGTGCGATCTTTTTCAATTTCAAACATCTTTTGAGAAGTTTTTTTTAGCGAACAAAATGTTCAACATACATAAAACTGATTACTATACTTATTAGAAATACTAACCATTTTTTTTTGTAATTTGTAATAGTTTATTTTAAATATGGACGTCGCACTAAAGTGAATGTCTTGCGAAAGCACCTGCGTAGATGATTGCAAAAAAGTATTTAATCAAACAGTGTGAAATTTTTCATGGCAGGGACCACGGAAACCGTTTTAACAATTTCCTACTTTTTACAATGCAGGCAGATTAAAGATCAATCGAATTTCGAAATTTTTTAATTGAGATCGCCGCTATTTCGTTAAGGATGAATCTCAGTAACAATCTTAGCCAAAAGTTAATCAATATCTAAGATACTAATAAGAATTCAGTCAGAAATATTGATCTTGTTTGTTGGAATGTACTTGAAATGCAACTCTTAATAACTCTACTCTTAATTTTGTAATATATTTCTCAATATTGCATTTTCTCATAAGAATTTAAAATTAAATAATTTAAAAATTACCGGATGAATATATCGAAAATTTTGCGGGGAGTTTTACTATTGCATAAAGATTCATTCTCCAATTTTCAAAGATTTCCGCTTACTTTGAATGTTACTGTAGTTCATCCATAATATTTTATCAGTTAAAATAATTATGGTTTTATTACAAACTACAAAAGTAATTTTTTCTTAGTTTTAATAAGTGTTTTAATGAATAGAAAAAGTCTATTTATGTTGGAAATTCACTGAAAAAAATTCCCAAAGAATAACAATTTTTCAGAGCTTCACGGTGGTAAGATCTTTTAAGAAATCCATATTAACAGAAACATCCTGTATAACTTGATTTTTTTTCTCGAAGATAAAAAAGCGATGTTTTATTTGTTTAGCAGCAGTAATATTAATGATGCGTATAATAAAAGAAAATTTATTTGATTATTTTGATTATTATTTTTAATTTCATCAATTTGAACTTTGTCCAAATTAAGATAAGAGATGTCCATTATAAACATAAGGACTGTATTTAATTGACGAATCTTTATACTGATATTGTGCGTCGACCGCGACGGAGATATAGTTTAGTTTTGATACTGATCATCTTAAGAACCGTGTGCACAACGAAAATAGAATAAGTTGAAACCTTTGTTAAAAAAGAAGTGTGGATTTCTTTACGTGATAAAGAAATTACAATCACCCATATTTTTTGACAAAAACTTTTTTTTCCTAATCATGGGTAAGGAATACAAGGATTGCAAACAGCAGAACGTGAGTTTTATTAATAAAACGATTCCATCGAAAATTATCCCAACGATTTTTGTATTTTAACGGTATTATTGTAATTAGGATAAGCCAGTTGCTATAGAAAACAATGTGCTCAAAGGAAAAGTTGTGCCTTGGAAACTTCGTTACGCCAGTTTGGGGCATCTGCTATTTGATAAATTAAAGAACAATCCAAATGTCGTTGGACAGGTATGTTGATCGATTCTTTATTCGATCGGTTTTAATAAAGATTACTGTATCATCTTCCATTTAAATATTAAAATAAACGACGCGACATTTGGCGCACAATCTAAATATATCTTTTTTGAGTTGCATCAACTGCTTAATTATTAGCGACTATGACTGTTTATCACTATTTTGAACATTAGGTTGGTTAAATTTAAGAACTTGCTGAGGTTGTAAATTTTTTTGTGGATGTTGTATCTGAGTAGTGGCTCGATTTTTACAAATCTTAATACATTTTTGAATATATAAAAAGAATTAAATGCAATTACAGTTGAATCGCATTTTTCGATTTTTCAGATGGACGCATTAACCGAGGAAGAAGATACTTTCGCCAGCATGCTAGATAGAGCGATAAAATGCGCCCTTTGGTTAAAGGAACAAGGTGTGAAGCAGGGTGACATTGTCGCGATTTCCACGCACAATCACTTTGATTCTTTCATCCCTTGCATAGCTGCGCTTTTCATCGGTGCTATTTTTAGTCCGTGGAATTATAGCATGGATATTCGTAAGTTTGAATTTTAATCTTTTTACGATGATGATGAGATGGATTGCAAAATAGAGATAAAGAATTTTTATTTCTTCAGTTACTACTGAGACAATTAAATTTTTTCATTTGATTTCAGTTTTTTCACTTGATCAAATTTTTTTTGCAACACAATTACGAACAATGTTAATAATAATAAGTTTCGAATATAAACTTATGGAGTTGCCACGAACCGATTTTAATTAATTCATATTTTCAAAGGCATCGAAAAAGAAAATCAACTAAAATGAAACTGTCTTTTACCTTCTAAATGTATTTTATTTTTGTTATTTTATGTATTTTTTATTTATAAATTCTTTATGCATTCCAAAAATTCAAAATTTAAAATTACTATAAATGCATAAACATCCGCAGTCCAGTAATTAATATACTGCGAATTGCATGCATTTATGGCAATATTAATTGTATGTATGCAAAAAATCTGACGACTGCTAGGAAGACTTTTAACTCATACAAAAAGAATAATATATCAAAAATATGATTCAAGTTACAATGTTTATAAAATAAGATACACTGTCATTCAAGTTTCAATTATTTGTTTACATTCGCAAACATTTGTTCTTGCATATAAATCCGCATTCATTCTCCGGTCTCAAAAATTGATCTACTACAAGAAAACAATTCTTCGTTCAGGAATGGGGCGGCAAATAATAAAGATAACGGAGCCAAAATTCATCTTCGTGGATAAAGTAACAGTAAGAGGCGTGCTGGAAGTAGTGAAAATCGAAATGT
Source organism: Perdita meconis (assembly GCA_030770465.2). Taxonomy (NCBI): domain Eukaryota; kingdom Metazoa; phylum Arthropoda; class Insecta; order Hymenoptera; family Andrenidae; genus Perdita; species Perdita meconis. The sequence continues at coordinate 7,778,313 of JASKOS020000005.1, read as the reverse complement.
CGCAGACGAAGGTGGTGTGTTTCAGTAACTACCCCGGCACGATACCTTTTTCAGAAGTGCTTAGTGATCACGATCAATGGTCAATAGACAACTTCCAGTGCACAGAAATCGACGATCTTCGACAGACCGCTATGATCCTTTTCACTTCCGGAACAACGGGAGTATCGAAAGGCGCAGAGTTCTCGCACGAAGCGTGGCTCGTACGCCTAGAAAAGGAACAAATCATCGACCGGAGCGAACACAGAACGTTATTCTTCAGTGCCACTTATTGGATCTCTAACATATTCATCACCTTAAAGTCGATAGTCGTTTGCGTGAAGAGAATCATTCCACCGGATTTTGATGAGAAAACCGCTTGTGAACTTTTCCAGAAATTCAAGGTAACATAATGTCTTCTACATATCGCTGTTCGCGAACAGTTCACCAATTATGTTCGCCGGCAGTGTGGATACTTCTGCATATAGCGAGTAGCGAATTGGTCAGCGAACAGCGAACAGGATTCGCTCGAGAAGCGGTACATCAAAGAATCTGTACGCTGGCTTGAAGCGTATAATTGATCTATCTCTTTTGATCTGCTATCGAATTGTTCGCGAGCTTCAGTACTTACATATGGACGTGATATTGTTTCTTTTAACGAGCAGCTCCGAACAGCTCGCAAACAGCTTGCGAGCAATTCGCGAACAGTTGTGGTCAGTGTAGATGCTGTATAACGCATAAAATTATTGATCCCCATATATTAAGTGTAGAAATGAATTCTTTCTGACTAATTTCTTCACACAATGAGAATAGTAATTTGATCTTAAAAAATTATGTAACTTCGGGTATATGTAGAGCATGTGTAGGTATGTATTACGCAATTTTTTTTTGCTGCCCAAATTCACTCTAAGGGGTTGAAATTACAGTGTTGACTCAAAGAACGACGCCTGAGTTTGATTCGAAAAAGGGATTTCTCTATGTTCACCACTTCTTCGTCGGTGCGAGTCTCCTCGTTTCGGCGCGATCGAGGCCGAACCCGATTCGAAAAAGGGCTGCGCTCGGTTCTGAAACCCAGCCATTCTTTGAGTCAACACTGTAATACTGTATTATATCTACCAAATAGTAAAACACTGATTTGTTTACAACTTTACAACTTGTGACAGTTGTTTATAACTTTTTTCTAATTGTTTAAACAATCGATCATTCTTTTACCATTTGGTAATTTTAAGAACTAACTTCTGTTTCAAAAGCTTTTTCCTATCTCTCATAGTTCGCGAGTTATAAAATAGAATAAAAAAATAGCCAAATTTTTGAAGGGTAATTTCAACTCTTAGAGTGAATTTGGGCAGCAAAACAATTATGTAATATAGTTTGAAGTTGCATAATTCTTTGAATTTCCGGGTTTGGGATGTTCCCTTGTTAGATAAAATTAAATATACATAGTTTGCTAGAAAAATTGCGTGAGGTCTTTTATAACAATAGTGAATATTTCAATGCTTGGAAAGAATTCATTTCTACGCCTTATACTTTATACCATCATTGACCGTTTCAAGAAAAGTAAAAAATACAATACAAACTTTTTTTTTAAACAATAAAATACGTGTATATTTCAGTGATCCAAATATTCTTGTTTCGAATACAATTGATATTTTACTGTATGAGAAAAGTATTGCATTTCAGTTTCTGCTTTCCTTTAAACGGTCAACTGTATGAGTTACCCTACTCATTGTAAAACTATATTTTGCAAAATTAGCTTCGTTAGAATATAGAGACATTCTTTTAATTGTTTATGTTTGTAGGTCACTTGGACCACGATGTGCACTAGTATGGCGAGTCGGTGGTGTCATTATAAAGGTTTCCATAAATACGACTTCTCGAATTTGAAGACGCTGCAAATCGGCGGCACGGTTGCCAAAGGAGAATTCGAGGACTTGTTGAGGAAAAGATTGCCTAACACCTCCGTTGTCCAAGCTTACGGTAGGATTACGGGAAAATTATAAAGTGCTTTGTCTCTAGAATTATGAAATTGTCTTAGCAAATCAAGTTTCTATATTTTCTGGAACTATCAGAAATGATTAAATCTGTGAATTATTAAATGAAAACGTTCCTGCAATTTTTTTGGAACAAGATTTAAATATTTTGAACTATTTTGCAAGATTATCTTATTTATCAAGGTAAGAACTATTTATTTCTGGAGCTTTTCCAGCACTTTGTAAGCTTCTATATTCCTTTGTTGTGAAAATGAAAAAAGCAAGAAGCAAAAAGATCACACGAAATTTCGACGGCTCTTCATAACAATTTTTATCAAAAAACGAATCATTCTATCGTCGTGGTATTCATTTCTCATCAGAAATATGGCAAAAAATTGCAGAAAACGGAGAAAAAATATCGTAATATCTTTTTGAATAAGCGCATTGTTAGCCAAAAGAATCAATTAAAATAAATCTACGCTTGTAATATATTAAGTGTTTAATGCAGAAATGGTGCGAGTAAAAAGAGTTGAACATAGATAATAAGGAACGAAGTAAAACTTCTGTGAAATGTATCAATATTAGAAAATGATACATTACTTTTGTACAGTGACTCACAAGTTTGTTCACAAAGAGTATGTTAAATTTATTTAAATTAAAAAGAATTAATTTATCCTTGCACAATGAAAATTATGAAAACTGAGAAATAATTAAACGTGGAAGTCGGAATAACAAATGGATAAAAAAAATAGAAAATTATAACAGTGTGAATTTCACAGTTAATTACCTCACGATAATAAATACCGTTTTCTCCCAAAAATTAAGATACATAATGATTTCATTCAATATTCTTTCCATTTTTTTTTCACTGAAATTTTTGGTGAGCGATTCTAACTTTTTCCATTGTCCACCTCGAAAGTAATGAAATAATAGCTAAATACAATCGCTTCTTTACAAAGCAGATAAAAAGTTATGGTTCCAAAATGTGATTTTGAACCTTTCTAAACAATTTACTCACACCACCATTGCATTAAAAGGCCTATTTATTCAATCTAATCGCGTTCTACTTGTTTCTTGCGTTGAAGTATTCAACTTAAAAAGTTTGCGCGCTTTTTTTGCAGGCATGACAGAACTCGGCGGAGTCTTTATAACGCAAAAACCAGGTGGTACACGAGGTTCATGCGGCACAACTCCCGAAAACGTAGAAATAAAATTCGTGGATCCTGAGACAGGCAAAGCCTTGGGTCCGAATCAGAACGGTGAGCTCTGCATAAAAACGCCGACCGGGATGTCCGGCTATTACAAGAACCCTGTGGCTACCAGGGACATCATCGACAAAGAGGGTGAGTGATCCGATGAAATCTTCGGTCGTTGTCTGTCGGGATTAGCCTAAAGTCATCGGGCGAGACTACGATATCAATGATTGACTTGATCCCTTGTGGTGGGCTTGCGACAATAATAGAACACTGATTTTAGGCTGGATACACACGGGCGATCTCGCTTATCACAACGAGAAGGGGGAGATATTTATCATTGACAGATTGAAGGAGCTCATTAAGTATCGAGGAAATCACGTTTTGCCGGCTGAAGTCGAAAATATTCTGCAACTACATCCGGCGGTTTTGGAAGCCGTTGTTGTTGGAATTCCTCATATCATTGATGGCGAGCACCCTGTCGCTTTTGTTAGTACAGTGGAGAACACAGTGGTATGCTGATTGATGTAACTTAATCAGGAATTTGATAGCGATGGAGAAGAATTAGGGAAATTGGGACGTGGAGCAGTGGTCAATTTTTGAAAAGTGGTTAGAGAAAAGTTTAATAGTTTTCTGAAGAAGTTTCGAGGATCTAGAGTTGCGGTTGCGATCCCAATTTCTGCTCATTTAAGCGTTCACTCGTCATAAAAAAGGTGTAAAAAATTCGATTGTAACAAGGAAGAGCAAAGTAATTGCTAAATACCTCGATAATACATAAATTAATTAAAAAATATATTAAAAATATGGTTTAAGACGTTTAAGTACTAATAATGACTAATTCAATGTTGTGCCCTAAATGTTCGTATTTCTGCTCACGAAAAATGATTCACAAAAAATCTACATTCAGAGCAAAATACACTAAACGTTTTTAGATTATCGAATTACAATGCAGTTGGTGTTCCTTAGCCCAAGCAGTAAGAATACGATCAGAACGAGATAAGTTCCCTGTTCTAAAATTTTTTTCGTTGCCTATACGTTGCACTTGTTTTGTAACAAATCTGTGCATCCCTCGCATCAATGATCAAATAATCTATAATTATTTTTTTTTATAATTATAATACAAACGTAAAATTTGTAATAATAAGAAAAGAAACGAAATCAGCAGAAATTGGGACATTTACAGACGCGGATTTTGAAAGTTGGGTTATTATAAATATAACAAATATGCATATTGCATATATGTTGCATATCACACTTTAAAGCTACATTCGTACGAGAAATCTTATTTTAAAACATATCCACATCATTATTATTACCGACGAAAAAATAAACAGTTACAGATAAAAATATTTTTCAATTTCATTTGCCCAAGATTCGCCGCCCTAGGCTGCAACCTACTTAGCCTATATGTAAATCCGTCTCTGGATATTTACCTTATAATTGATTTATTATCGCAGGTGACAGCCGAAGAGTTGATAAAGATAGTGAACAAGAACTTCACGGATCCTTACAAACTACGTGGCGGAGTGAAATTCATGCGCGATCTTCCACACACGGCGACTGGGAAGATCGCGCGGAAGGAATTGAAAGTCATAGCGCAAAGCCTACCAGTTAAAGTTTAATCGTTTGAATGGCGAACGATTTTCTTCGATTTATACTGATAATTGAAGTAGAAATTATATTGATTGTAAGAAACACCAACGTAATCGCGTTCTCCGCATTTTTTAAATAACATGAGAGCAATGTGCTTATCACCCATCAAATGATTAATATTCTTTTACGTTTAAGAGGTGAAAATGATCGAATTGTATAGAGTAATTGTTAGTTGCCCTGCGAATATGTCAGTATGTGTGCAAGGGATTACAAATGTGGATCATGTCTCAATTTTTTTTCTGTATGGAATTAATTGTTGATGTAAGATATGTTATATTTTATATTTTAGTGAGTATGTTTCATAGTGATACGAACAAATTCTACATAGTTATTGTAAAAAGAATGTATTTTAGACAAGCATCTCTATTAATATGTAAACTGCTGTGGCGGTTGAAATAAAACATGAGATTTCCAGTATTTAAAATGCAATAATCAAATTGTTCCTTTCTCCGAACAACGCTATTATTAAAGCAACATAGTGTAATATTGTTTATATTAAATAATGCATTAAAATTATCTGTAGTTGTTGACTATGAATGTTATAATTACTACTCGTGTTTTCTTTAATGTTGTTGAAAGTTCAATATTTTATCATTGTTTTTGACAATTCGACTTCACGCGAAATCAAGATAAAGATTAAGTGGAAAAAAACAAGAAGCCCACCTGGCCAAGTTTCAGACCAATATCGTACATTTATATATACTTGAGATCGCAAGTAAAGTTGTTCACTGTTGTACGGATACCTAAGTGTTCATTTTATTTTGTTTATAATACAGTAACATGCACGCTTCTAACAAAAAAAATAATGTAAGTTTCATTCAGAAATTTACTGCATTGATTTTCAACGTACCAGAACAATCATTTTTGTTTCTTAATTATACTATTTTGTGTAGAATGATCTATTTACAATCGAAAACAACGTGCTCAAAGGAAGAGTTTTCCACTATACGTTTCCTTACACCAGCCTTGGAGAGTTGATATTTGACAAATTGAAGAACAATCCAAACGTCATTGGACAAGTAAGTTTTTAGTCAAATTTTCTACAAAAGAAAAAAATTGCAAATCTTTACTGTGTCAGTTAACGATTACTTATTATAGCACAGTAACTATAGCAATTAAGAGTGGTATTCATTTTAAGTGTCTGTGAAATGTAATTACAATGAATCGCGATAAAAATATTACACAATTTTTTGTTTTGCTTGTAGCTTTTCTAAAATTTAGGCACATTTATAAAATAATAATATATTTGTTTACTTCCTTTTCTTCTCGTATTTAAAAATCTTCTTTTAACGCAATGCATATTTCTCTCTATGCTGCTTCTTTTAAATTTTTATCTTTGTAGGCTTGTGACGTTTGTTCCGTATATGCAGGCATTTGTTCTAAATAGTAATGAGATTAAAAATTCGGTATCTATTTTTTATGTTTAACTGATTTATACGGATTCTTTTATAAAATGCAATAAAAACAACACTTCGACCGATTCGGTTTTATGAAGCGATCACTTTAACGTGTAGACAAAACCGAGTATCGAAATGACCGAGTCGGTTTACGGTAGAAACACATGACTATCACATCACGTGAAAATACGTGACGCATAGTACATATGTACATGAAAACGCATGATTTCACGTGACGTGATATCAATGCGTTCATAGTACTGATATGTATACATATAAGTGGTTCCTAGTTTTTTTTTTACCGCGTGCACGAGTATGAAATGTATGTGTGTGTTAGTACACAAGTCACACAATCGAGATTCGTTAAATGATCAATTGATCGTAGTGTTAGTGAGTTGTTATAATAATACTTGTTACACACTATGTTGAATTCATGAATTCGTATGTCTGGGAGCTGGACGTAGCGGTGAAAAACAGAACTTTGTGAAAGCCGCTTTCGGTTGTTACCGATTCGGTAGTTTAAAGCGAGATTCACACTACGCCGTAACGTAACGTACCGTAACGTAGCGTTAGAAGAAGGGAAGAAGAGGGAAGATCCGTCCTCTTCTTTGCTCCCGCGGCTGCTACGGTACGGTACGTTACGTTACGCCGTAGTGTGAATCTGGCTTTATACGGTCTGTTTTTTATTCCTGCACTGGCTGCACTAGTGCAGAACGCACCAATCGCTATCTTCTTTTATTTTACAAAATGAAAAGAGACAGCAAGTGGTTCACTCTGCATCAGTTCGGCCAGTGCATGAATAAAAAAACAAAATTATAGTTTCAGTAATTAAAATATACATCGGCATGCATTCTCCTCTCAAATAGTGCAAATGTCAAACATAAATCATAAAACTATGAAGATTCTAAAAATAGGTTTTAAATTATCAAACCTTGAAAGCCTGGCAGCCCGGCGCTAAAAGATTAATCAAGATCGATTGATTACAATGCAATGCGATAAAAAGAAGTAAAGACGTAGAAAAAGAAAGATTTACCTTGAATTAAAAATAGAAGCAGAATAACTGGATTTTTAATTGATATACAATCATCAATAATTATGCGATTTCATTTTTTATTAGGTGGATGCAGTGACGGAGAAAGAAGACACGTTCGCCAATATGGCGGAACGTGCCATAAAATGCGCCCTTTGGTTGCAACAGCAGGGGGTGGAGAAAGGAGACATTGTTGCATCTTGCTCGCATAATCATTTAGATTCTTCCATTCCTTTCTTTGCTACACTTTTTATCGGCGCTATATTCAGTCCATGGTACTATCAGATGGATACTGGTAAGTATTAAAGTATTAACTTGAATCTTTTCGTAATGAAATTAATTCTGACATACGAAAAATTTAAAAAACTATTTTCAAAAGTATTGGAAAGTTCTTTGCTTTTCTTAGTCCTTCATATTAGTTTTTTGTCTCTGCTGAAGCTTCTTTCAAGCAAAACTGCGTAAGATTTAGAAGAAAATATTTTAATTATAGTTCTGCAGAACAGAGCAGGGCCGCGTTTAGAGTTTTTCGGGCCCTAGGCATAAAACTGAATCGGAGCCCTTCTTACATAGGGTGTTTCAGAAGGAATAGTAAATATTTCATCTTTATACCCATTAAAAATTAGACATATAACAGAAATTGGTCATCCGTCAGTATTTTGAAAAGGTATCACCGTCAGCTTTAACACTGTGTGATAAAAAATGGGGTATTTTATTGAAAAAACTCATATTGACCTTGACGTGACCTTGATTCCTTCACGCAAAGTTAAACGGATACGACCAGTCAATAGAATTTTTAAAACCGTAAAATACTGCTCTAAAATATTTTTCTCAAAAATGTTCCGTTTTCAAAATATGTGACCGTTTCCAAACTTTTTCAACACCCTGTATAATAATAAGTAATATTAAAATAGATAGTTAATTTTGTCACATGTCCGCAGAACTGGCGCACCATTTGGCGAGCTTAACCGAGCCAAAGGTCATCTTCGTAAATGAAAAATCGGCGAGGATTGCTTTGGAAGCGGCAAAAATAGAAACGGTGGATGCTAAGGTGGTTTGTTTCGGCGATTTCCCTGACACGATTCCGTTTTCGGATGTGCTGAGCGGCCACGACGAGTCGGCGGTGGCCAACTTCCGGTGCATAGAGATCGACGACCCCCAAGAGATCTCAATGATTCTTCACACCTCTGGCACGACGGCGTCGCCGAAATGCGTGCCGATATCGCATCGTGCGTGGATTCGAAATCTGGAATTATTAAATTACAATGTCGCGAATGACGAGACGTGGTTATGGTTCGCTCCTTTGAACTGGCTTACTGGTGTGTCTACAACTTTAAAATGTATCCATGAGGGCGTGAAGAGAATCATTGGGCCCGAATTCGACGAGCAGGCCGCCTGCGAGATTGTTCAGAAATTTAAGGTATTTTTTTCGATAGGGTAATGGTCCCTATTAAAGAGCCTACACTTATTAGTGTAACTTCACATTTAAATAAGTTTTGAAAAAGAATATTTTTCCGAAATAAAAGAAAAACATTTTTTTTTTTAAACAAATTAGACTATTAAACTTAATGGAAAAAAATGTTTTTCTTTTATTGCGTAGAGGTATACTTTTTAAAATTTTTTTAAGTGTGAATACTAAGCACTGATAGATTCAGGCTCACTAATAGGGACCAGTTTGAGTTTTTAAAATTTGGTATGTTTTTGAAACTTTTTGGAATACTTTAGCGATTTAGTTTTCTATTTACTTAAATTATCTTAGTTACCAAAGTTTTTAACTGCTTCAACGTTTTAATAATTTTAGAATCTTTCCAGTAAGCTGTAATTTACGAGTAGACTGGAGATTTTTATGCAAATTCATATTTTTACATCTACAGAAAAAAAAATGAAAAGTGAGTGAGAATATATTTTGTCTTCTAAATATTGTAAAATTTATACGTGATCTGATATTTCATACACGTATTTCTACAACTACATTTTTTATATACATATTCCTATGCACTTTCGCATATTTACAAATCTACAGTCTGTTTGTTAGGTACTTTTCTTGTGTTAAAGCAACTTTAATCTCTAATGAGATTATTTTCCATACACTACTGTTAATAAGTATGTGTACACTCGCTCTTTTTGTAAATTATTGTTATTATTTTTAAATGATCTTTGTTATTATTTATACTAAAGGTAATATTTCTGATTCATGAGAAACCTATAGAAAAGTTATAGGATTATTTAGACAGACAAGTCTAAAAGAAATAGAACCAAAAACCAGAAACACGTTTATTAAAATTTTCAGAAATTGAATAGAAATACAATTATTATCTGCGAAATAATGAAAATTAGTATCGAGGACGCCAAAACTAGTAAAAACAGTTATGAGAGTATGCAATGATTAGAATATTGAAGAAAAGAAATTTGAGATATTTTTTTTATTTTGTGTGAAATATTCAATGTATTATTGGTACATTATATGTTTTCTAATCTATTGCAAAGTGGATTCATAAAATTTGGTACAATTCAGTCATGATTTTACAATTTTTTTAAATAACACATATATTTGAAAAAGTATCCACATACTTATTGATGGTAGTGTAGGTACCTTTCAAATACAATATTTTGAACCGCAGAGATGAGATTAGAATTCCATAATTTGATAATATTCTTTAAAGATAACAGTTGAATTATCTGCTGTACTTTGTTGTTATCACAGCACTGCGATTCAATAATCCAATACATTATTAATACAATTTAATATAGAAATAAATTTTAAATTCACATTTGCAGAGATAATCGTCGATCAATTTTTTAATGTTCATTTTTCGAGGTCTCCTTGATGATGCTCAGTACCAGAATGGCAATTCGATTCGGCCGATACAGCGAGCTGAATAATTACGACTTATCAAGCTTAAAATTCCTGATGACAGGTGGTGCTCCCATGAGAAAGGAATCTCAGGATGCGATTAGAAAACGTTTACCAAATGTATTCACTTTCCAAGTCTTAGGTAAGGATTCTATGAAATGATAAATCTAATTCCTCGAAAGTCTCACAGACCTTCTATCACTCTGCAATTTTTCCAGCACTATAACTTCGTTTAAAAAGTTTACTTTGAAGGCATTTGAATCTAAACTTCGAAATGGTTTAAAATTTTCAGGACTTTGGAAATTCGTAACGTTTCATAGAGGATTCGAACCTTAGGACTCTTGAAAATCTTGAAAGTCTTGAAAGCCTTGAACGGCTGTGATAGTTTTGATAGTCTTGATAGCTTTGAAAGTCTTAAAAGTCTTGGAAGTCTTGAACGATCTTGACAGTCTTTAGTGTATTTGAGGTCTCGAATGGTCTTGGGGGTCTTGAAAGTCTTGGAAGTCTTGAATTTGTTGAAAGCCTTGAAAGTCTTGAAACTTTAGGTAGATTAAAAAATCGTGAAAGTTCCGATAGATGTAGAAAGCTTGATGAATATTTATACCTTACACGCTTTTTATTGCTTTTGTTCAGACAGTACCATAAATATAAAATACTTGAGACTATCTGGTAAGTTCGATTAGAAAATAAACTAAAACATGTTTAAGAAATAAGCTAAAAATCCCCTAGATTCAATCTTAAATTATTTCTTAAGAAAGATAACTGAGGAATAATAAAGAGATTCACAAAGTTTTTTATTGCTACTTATCCATTATTATTGCAACAAATTGAATATATTCATAACCGTTCAGGTATGACGGAATTCGGTGGAGCCGCTGCAGCCCAATTACCAGACACCACCAGCGGTTCCTGCGGCGTAGTCTACACAAACTGTAAATTAAAAATCCTCGACATCGAGACGGGAAAACTTCTGGGTCCGAATCAAAATGGTGAACTATGCGCCAAAACGTCGACTATGATGACGAACTATTACAAGTATACTGGCAATACCATAATCGACGCGGAGGGTGGGTAGATTAATAGCATCGTGTTTACTTGAACAGTTGGAAACAATTGAATTCTCTGATTTAGGTTAAATTTATTAATTTACGTCATTTTCATAAACGTACGCTGATATCGATTCGTGGTTTGGGACAACTGAACTCTATATTTCTTGGAACGCTCTCGGCAGTGGGTAGAGAAAGAAAAATCCGGACCGAGGGAGATAGCTGTTATGGGGTATCTTTTTCCTTTATTATTGCACACTACCTTACACGAAACTATACTAGTAGACGCTGTAGTATAGCGCATTTCTGCGTCCATAAGACCATGTGTGTAATAAGGAAACAGAGGTTCCCTATAAGTGATATCTCTTTCTAACAGGCGAGCACGAACCCTTAGAACGGCGTGAGCGTTCCAGATAGTATACAGGGTGTAACAAAAATGTTGCACGTCCTTGCTAAGGGTGATTCTTAAGGTGATTTTAAACAACTTTTTCCTTAGCGAAAATGATAGGCGAGGCTTTGTTAACGAGTTATTAACGAAAAACATTAGCCAATCGGGGAGCGAGAACAGTGTATGAATGTGGGCGCGGGCTACAGCTATGCGTAGCATTGGTCCGCCATCCCCCGCGCCAAGGTTCGTCTACTGTTCTCGCTCTCTGATTGGTCGGTGTTTTTCGTTAATAACTCGTAAACAAAGTCTTACCTAACATTTTCGCTAAGGAGAAAATTGTTTAAAATCACCTCAGGAATTATCCCTTTCAAGGACGTGCAACATTTTTGGTACACTCTGTAGAGTTCAGTGTTTGGGACTGGTTGAAGCCAATTACGAAGCAACAGTTGAGACACTGATTTTAGGTTGGTTACACACGGGCGACTTTGCTAACTACAACGAAAAGGGGGAGGTGTTCATCGTCGACCGATTGAAGGACATTATCAGGTACAAGGGTCATCATGTAATGCCGACGGAAATAGAATGTGTTCTGCAAACGCATCCAGCGGTTTTGGAAGTCTTTGTTGTTGGTATACCTCATCCTACTGATAACGAGCATCCGATTGCTTTCGTTACTAAAATGGAGAATAAAGAGGTATGATTGGAAAGAGTACTAATTAAGTAAATTGGGAAGTAGATAAATAGATGAAGAAAACTGTCAAAGGTGTGTGGAATGGATTAATGGATCAGGATTTTTATTAACCCTCTATGAGTTGATATAACTTTCAAGTCCCACACTAGTATATCGGCATTTTATTGAATAATTAAATTTTTTCCACACAGTGGCATAAACATCTTGTTACACAGGGTGTAAAGTATATACGTTCAAATATTTTCAGGAATGGTTGGGAGTTCAAATGGAGCACAAAATGTCCTATGACATAGTGTCGGATCTGCCTTCGTTATACAGTAATAATACCTTTAAATTTATCACCTTATACGCTAAACTAATAGTTGGAAGATTTTAAAACTTTGCTGAAATGTTAACAAGCAACAATAGAGTAAAGGAGTTTTAATGCATTTTGTTGGATCTTTTAGAGTTTAACTGTTCTAAAGCTTTAAAAATCAGGGATGTTTGTAGAACTGAACGTTGGCTACGCACACAGAGGAAGGGAAGCCCAAAGGGCTGCTTGTTTCCATGAGTTTGTATCGTCGATGTGACGGAGTTAGTATCCACCTCACAACCATACCGCCAGTTTAAGACATTATTACTGCAAAATCGAGACAGATTGGACACTGTATTATAGGACATTTTTTGTTCCATTTGAACTCTCCCATCACCACTTTAAATATTTACCCTTTAGACTTTACAGCGGCGTTTCTGACCTAGCCAGTGCGCGTCGACAGTAGAATAGGTCCTCGAGTCAGACACTTGTTTCCAATCTCCCCTTAAAATAGGTGACACACGTTGCCCAAAACTTCGTATAGGTGCAAAATAATAGCAGAAATCCTCAGAGTTACCACTACAATTAATTTCCTTTTAAAGGTAACAACTCAGGAATTGATGGACATGGTGGAAAAGAATTTGGAGGATCCTTATAAACTACGTGGCGGAGTAAAATTCATATCGAAGATTCCACACGGTAGAAAGATTTCACGGTTAAAGCTGCAAGAAATGGCGAAGACATTAGCGGCTCACTAAAGCGTAATAGAATTTTAATAGCTAGAAGTAGAAATAAAGTGGTAGTTTAGAATGTAATAAAGTTTTTTTTTTAAATCAAAATCCCTTTTTCCGGATTCTTCAATATTTGAATAGTTCGGTATTTTCATAATCTACTATTTATGCATTTCATACTTTTATAAATCAATTAATTAATAATGTATTTTGATAATCGTAGCAAAACTGACGTAAAAGAACAATAAAGTGATATTAGGTGTATAAATGAATTCTTTCCGGTATTTGAGTAAAATAAGAATTCTAAATATTAAGAAAAAAATAGAATTGTTCAAGCATTGAAATGCTTGCCATTATTATCAACTACCTTACGTAATTTTTCTGTCACACAATTTGTAATTTTATGTAAGATCAAATTATTATTCTAAGAGTTTGAAGAAATTCGTCATTAAGAATTTATTTATATACCTAATATAATCAAATCACTGGTGTAGCAATATTTTGAAGTGTTCGGAATTTCAGGAGAAATGTGCATAATTAGACAATCAAAAACGTTTGGATTCCGGGAATTTTGGACCAAACAGTGCCTCCTCTTCCCAAAATATTCAGTGAAATTATTACTTGTTTGAAGTTTTAACAAGAATGAAGTCAAAAATACACCTATTTTTAGTATAAACCAATATGTTTATACTAATTTATTCCCATACTGTATAAATAATTAAATAAATAATTAAATAATTATTTATTATGCTCCCGTTTACCTATCAACTACCTATCAAATATTTCAAATGCTACTGCAGTGGAATTCGCGTCGCATTCTAAAATAATTTTCGCATTGGAAAAGCTAACAGGAAAACGAATGAACCAACGATAGTAATATTTTACAAAATTATTAAAATTTATTGACCATATTATTTTCGTGAATATAATAATAAATATACTATACTTCGGTTCAACTCAATAAGACATTCAAAGTTAGGTTTTTGTTCTTGTAGCTTTCTAATAGCGAAATCGCCACGACGGTATCTTCTGTGAGCATGAAGACTAAACACATAATATTTTACATTTCACAGGGGTAGAGAAACCTTCGTAGGATCATTTCGTTCTGAAAAAAGTGACAGAAAATGGTGACCTAGAACTAGTATATTTATTATATTATATTAAGCGTTTTCTTTTTTATATCGTTTAAAATATCCGTTTGTTTTTCGAATCCGTTATAATCCGTCCGTTCAACAGTCCTTTTGTTTATTCGTATCCGCGAGCCTTGGCTTCCTTGAACATGGCGACCAGCGAGTCCAGAGTTTCCATTGCAGAGGGCGCAATTTGGTTAGCCGGAAGCACGAAACCGTGGCGACCAGTGTCTCGCAATTCGTAGGTGTAGGTTACGGGCTTTTTCAAGGTTCCCTTTACCCAGTCCACGGAGCTTCCGCTAGCAATGTCTGAAAATTTTAATTATGCGAAGTTTTGAAAAAGAACCGTATTCTGGATTAATCGAATAAAATGAGTAAAGGTCGAGTCACACATACCCGGGCGTTCCGATCTGGACCGGACCGGGCTGTGTGAGTAAAGAAGAAGGAAGGTCTGTCCTCTTCTTTGCTCACAATGCTCACATGGCCCGGCCCGGTCCGGATCGGAACGCCCGGATATGTGTGACTCGGCCTTAAGAGTTGCCCATATTAATTCACAGTAGAATCTCGATCATCCGACTTGCTATTTCTAATTGGAAAACTCTAATCAGTAGTTGAAAATTGTTGAAGTATGGTTCAAGTTTTACATAAAACCCTCCTGAACTGTTAATAACTGAAACCCTAACTAATAAAAATTGGGAATAATTGAGTAATAAAATAATAGTTTTAAATTTATCGATATTAGACAGTGATTCAATTTTGCGGGCTAATATTTGTTTCTAAACAATTATAATAGATTATAACTAAATAAAAATTTCCGTATACTCACAAATAGTTTCAGCGACGTTTCCAGTCTTGTATTGCGTTCCATACCGCTTCGCGAGAGCCTGAATGCTCTTCTGGCCAATTGCGAGCTAAAAACACGCAAAGAAGATTATTTCTTAACGTTATCGCGTTATCGGAGTTTGAGTAACAAATCAATGGAGCATCGCAATCTCTGATTCTCCAGATAAAAAAAGTTAATATCCATCGCGTTTATCTGTCAACGCGACGCCGTCATAATCATGTAGCGCGTCAGGAAAATGATACAGTTAGAGTTTTGATAAAGTGGTGATCAATTGAAAAAAATGATCGATAACGGAAGAACAACTTGTTCAAAAATTTTTTAAACAGAAATCTACTATCTTTTTCATTTCCGAAGCCATAAACGTCCATTTTAATTGAGCATACAGGAAGTTTTTGTATCCTTCTAAATTAAATAAAACTTCTAAGTTAAATGTTTATTTAATTCTGAGAAGATCTTTGACAGAAACTGACCTAGTTTAGAGTTAGTCTAACTTAGGGAGCTAGTCTAATTTAGATTTCTACTCACTTCGTCACTGTAGTTATCCAAATGATCCCTCGTGTGGCCGTAGGGGAACATCAAAAGCTGCGAGTAGCTGTGGAACGAAATGTAGGCGTAGAATTTGTTGGAGATCGAGTTGATGTAGTCGGACATCGATTTCGTTTCAATATCGGAGAAGGCGGCGCTTCCTCCGTACGTGTCGGAGCATGGGTTGCTGCTTGCACCACCGGCTAAAAATAAAAAAAGATAGTGACTATCATACAAGAGACGGAAGGATCTTACGAAAAAATCCGAAAATAGACATGCATCAAACTTACACATCCATTTGTAGCCCCAGTTCCTGTTGGGATCAGAACCATAGCACAAGGCGCCGTATGGTTTGCGGGTCTTCCTCCACATGCGGTTCTAAAACACAGACACCGCCGATAAAACGCACTGAATTATTAATTGCTTGATGCATCGACTTCCCGTGAAGTACGTTGCTACACTAAAAATAGATGCTACTGTTCTTTCGAGTGATGTGAACAACTGCTTCTTCAATTGACGCTTGGAAACTTGCAATGGAGATTCTAAAAAGAATACTAGAACCACCAAATATGACGGAACATGGTTTATGCTATGGAAAAATAAATACAAAAACAAAATGATGATTCAGGATGAACAGTTATGAAGATCCTCCTTATTCTCCTTGCAGTGAATTAAAGCGGAACTGAACTAATTAGTACAAACTAATGAAATTTATTTTTATCAAGACTTCTAATTAATCACCGTTCAAAACACGGATTATCTACGGATTTGATTACTTTATCAGATAAACAGTTAAGCATGGGACTGAGACTTGTCATTGATACATTTATACGTAAACGAGCCGTGTCCCTTTCGGAGCAGAAATCTAGATTAGTGTTCGTGTTTTGGGGCGTAATGGTTCACACATGAACAAAACAAATGACGAAAAACCACCCTGCCATGATATTTCGAATTGATACTTTTGTGTCGATCTTCAATTCAGTCAGTATGTAAGCTTGAGTCTAGTAAAAAGTTTGCAGTTTGAGACCTATAAAAAAATGAGAACTATACGATACGTATCAGTTGTAGAATATGTGATATTGCAACTCACAGAAAGCCAATGAACACCAGCGACGTGAAGTCGCTGTGATCATTTGATTTTCGTTACTTTGCTGATGTTACCGATCGAAATATGTTAAGCCGCGTTCTCATTGAGTGTGATATCACAAGCCCGAGCGCGAGCCAAGCCCGAGCCAAGCCCGAGCCAAGCTTGGAAAATGACGGCGGAGAGTAGCTCGGCGTACTTCGGGATTGAGCTCGCGCCAAGCTTCGCAATACGATTCGTTCCACGAGACCTACTACAATCCCGAAGTTTGTCGAGCTACTCTCCGCCGTCATTTTCCAAGCTTGGCTCGGGCTTGGCTCGTGCTCGAGCTTGTGATATCACACTTAATGGGAACGCGGTCTTATGTGACATTACGATAGGCTGACGACAGGCAGGTTGATTGTCACTAATATACGAAGATTGCCCTTTGTCTTGATATCTCCATAAATACCATGTAATTAATTGTATTGCATCGATACTAAACAATACAATATTAAGCAAATTTTCCTAATACTAATTGCACTATGTTTTGATACTTATTTGTGGGTTATTGGTATTGGTTATTGATATGTTACATTTAGTATACCACGTATATTATATGGCAACTGCGTTGCAACTCAATTTAATGTTATCTTGTTTTCGAGTTTTGTCAAATGTTTAGAGATTCTGACAGTTTTGTAAAACAGTTCAACGAATTGACATAAAATATATTAACTTTTCGTGTTAAATAACTGTTTTCCTACATATTTGATATCATAGTATGATATTCGGTAATTGATACATATTGGTATTAATGAGCAAGTCATTGAATTGATCCTATCACTAGAAGCAGTATCGATCGCGAAAGCCTCAGACTTCTGTTTTTTAAATTCTAAATCCTTTCTCAATTAGGCTCCGTTCACAGGAGCGGTTTGCGGCGATATGCCGCTGCGTTTCTTGCGTCAAATTAGTTTTGCAATGTCCCCTAATTTGTCCCCAAACGATTGCAAACACGCCTCATATTTGCCACTGAAATTCGCGGCTCGTGTAAACTGCTTCAAACAAATCCGTGTTCTAGAGCGCAGCGGCAAATCGCCACAAACCGCTCGTCTGAACCGAGCCTTATTCAAACCCTCAACATTCTAAACTTTGAAAGAACTCACCGAGGTGTGGGTGTATTCGTAGCCATCGGGGTTGAAGACGGGGAAAATGTACCAGTCATGGGAGTCAGCGAGAGCTCTGACATTAGCGTCCTTGCTGTGCAGCAATTCGTTCAGTATGTACAAGACGGTAGCCGGTCCGATCCATTCCCTGGCGTGGATTCCAGTCTCGAGGAAGATTCCAGGTTTCTGGCCACCGGAGGAGATCTTCACACCCTTGATCTGACGACCCTCGTAGCTTTTTCCAGCGGTGATCACCTGAACCTTGTTGGGGAACTCCTTGGCCAAGGAGTCCAGGTAGCCGTAGATCTCGTTGAGCCTGTGGTAGTTGTTCAGGTCGAAACCAGCGCGTGGCTGGATCAGCGATTTCTCGTTGTTGATCAGTGTCTGAACGTTGTCGACGAATGTCTCGAATTCCATTCCGAATTGGTTCATCAGTTCGATGAAGTCGGGGATCTTGTGGGGAGCCACCATAACGTCGACCATTTCTCCCATGTTGCTTGGATCTTTCCAGAACGAGTACTGTGGGGATCCATAAAGTTTATCATAAAATTAATCTTTGGAGAAAATTGGGATCCACGGTTTTTTTTAATTGAAAAGAAGGATTAATCTTTGCGAATCTTTTCATTTTAATTTTCTTTAAAGGGAAAAGAAAAGGGGTTCCAGCGTTCTGACTTATTTTCTGAATATCTGAAGGATTGACACCAATTGCAGAATGTAGTTGACACAAGATGAATTTACATACCGCGTCAGACATATCTTCCAGGCTGCGTATCAATTGCATTTGCTCTTGCGTGTGAGGAATCATACGGTACACCTTGTAATTGTCGAATGTAGCCTTCTCGGCCGTCGCCAAGGCGACCAAACCCACGAGAATAAACTTCCACATGATTGCCCTAAAAAGAAATAAACCCAAGCATGAATAGTCAGGATTACACGAGATAAATGGTCTGCGATGTTCGCTGGAAATATCCATGCAATGCAACAGTTTTAAAAGTATTTCCACTTTGTTCGATCACAAGCGATTGCAACTATTTCCAAGAAAAGAAAAAGATATGTTATCAAGAAAAATTGTGTCCATGTGGTCCCGTGGTATAGGAGCTCGATGCCTTACCCGTCGCTACCACCAGAGGAATTTGCGTGATCAGTGTCTCCATCGTTGTATTTAAACAGTCCACTTGCACACGGCACCAACGATCGCTTCATTCGGATCGTTATTCAAAAATCATATCACTGATCAATTATTGGGTTTGAATCTCGACGTTATCAGATTTGTTTCGAGTGAATTATCGACGGCAGACCACTCGAAGCATCACACAGTTTCGCAATCAGTTGCAGACGACGTTTAATTCCGGGATATGTCGTATCTTTTTCGGGCGTGCTGTGAACCCACGATTAATGTTATATTTATTTGGATAACGTGAGATTGCGATCGTTTTACTGAACATGATGACGATTATTCAAAATAACTTTATTTATTTACTGTTGTCAAATGGTAGAATACATACAAATTTTGACCATTTCGAAATGATAGACATTTTTCCTGAAAAAGAAGAAAATATAATTCTATGTTTTACGTATGCAATAAAACGTAATTGTTTAATATTTGTGGGATTTTAAATATGTCATTCTATAAATACGTGTCAAATATTGACTTATATGATCACTTTAAAACACATCAAGAAGCTATAAAAGTATACGTTGTTCCGCAATTTCCTATCACTTCTTCCGTAAACACATTAAATCACTATACAATTTTTTATTGCTCTTTTAAAGTATCTTCCTCCCAGCTTATAAGATGACCTAATAATGATTTAGTATTTTATTATATAAGAAAAGTATTATATCACATTTTTTTGCTTTCTTAGAAAAATGGTTTTATCTAATCTATTACAATAAAAATTGATTTGCAAAATCATTGTACAGTAATACTTTATTTTAATAAACTTAAATCATTGAACAAACATTACCTTTAAATTACAAATAATACAAATAATTTAGTGGCACTTGGTGAACTGGTTTTCCATTTCATAACAAAAATAAAAACAATTTTTAAGCATGTAGATTTTGCATTGTAATTCTTATAAATCAGCTGTATTTGAATCAGAATGTGTTCCAAATTTTTCTCATACGTATGATACGATTATTTGATATGTATTGTATAGATCGTAGTAATTAGAGCGATTAATAAAACAGATTACACGGAACAATGCGTCAGCGTCTTAAGATCGATAATTAGACTTGACTACGTGTGATACTTTTAGGTCCAAACTTATTTTTGGACGGGTATCTAAAATCGAGATAAGAGAAACACGGAAGAAAAGACATTGTGTTTGTAATCAGACATCGACCGTCGATGACGCGTGTTGAAATTTTGTTGCAACAATCTTTCTGAATAAAGCAAACAAAAAGTGGACAATGACTTTCATTGAGAAAGAAATGAAGCTTGGGATGAAAAAATGAGAAGAATGGAAATCCGAAGTATTTTGCGTGGAAGGAAAAAGGTAATCAGTAAAAAGACAAAGAAGTTGTTAAGACAGTTTTAATATTTTGTGACACACTTGGTTTATATGTAACTAAGTGAAATAATTTTACAGTACGCATATCATTATTAAAACTAAGGTAATGTGATAATATAATTTAAGAAATTCACGCTTTATTTTCTATTATTTTAAATAAGAATGTGTAAAAACTAATGAATACTTTCTAACATATTTATTTTTAAGTGATTAAAACGGTTTTGCAAATTGCGGTTTCTCTGAGAAGATACGTTGAGTTTTAAAAAATAAGTGTCTTTGATAAAAAAAAAAAATATACGTTTTGAAATATTGAAAGAGGTTCAAAAAAGAAATGCAAATAGTTTGAAAGTAATAATTGTTGAATTATCGTATCGTAGATACTCCGTATCCGAGTTTCGCGGCTTGCTGGAACATAGCGACCAAAGAATCCATGGTTTCCTCTGCAGTCGGTATAATTTCACGCGCTGGCAAAATGAAACCATATCTTCCTGTATCTCGAAGCTCGTAAGTGAACGTTACTGGAGTTTTAAACGTTCCACGCACCCAGTCCATCGATCCTCCGGATGCAACATCTGAGGCAACAAGATGAACGCGAATGTAATACAGGAAATGTTGAAAGAGGTAATAGAAAAGGAAGCTTTGCTTTTGATTATAGAATTTAAGTAAACTTCTTCCAGCTATAGTTTTTCCAAGAAGAGAATAATTTTTATTACATAGTGAAGTAGAATATTTCTGCAGACTTTCTATTTCAATTTCTTCACTTCATGGTGCTGATTCATGGTGGTGATACAGGGTGTAACAAAAATGTTGCAGTTCCTTGAAAGGGGTGATTCCTGAGGTGATTTTAAACAACTTTTTCCTTAGGGAAAATGTTAGGTGGGGCTTTGTTAACGAGTTATTAACAAAAAAACACCGACCAATCAGGAAGCGAGTACAGTGGATAAATTTCAGCGCGGGCTCCAGTTGTGAGTAGTATTGGCTGGTATTGGCCCACCATCGTTCGTGCCATCATTAATCCGCTGTACTCGATCCCTGACTGGTCGGTGTTTTTCGTTAATAACTCGTTGACACAGCCCCACCTAACATTTTCGCTAAGGAAACAGTTGTTTAAAATCACCTCAGGAATCACCTCGTTCAAGAAACTGCAACATTTTTGTTACACCCTGTATAAAACATTGTTCAAACTTTAATATCGAAATAAAACAAGACCATGGATCTTTATGTTTTTGTGACAAAATTTAAATATGTAGGAATCTATAAAGACATTCATGGATGCAAAACTGTACAATGTAATAAAAATAAATAATTATTTAAATAACGTCAAAGTACGAACGTCATTCTTGTGCTATAATGAAGTAAAATAGTATCAATAGTTTGTTGAAAAAAATTAATAAAGAATTTTCCTTTAACAAATTAAAAAGAAAAGTGCTTTTAGTTCCCAGAAAAGAAATTTCCTAAACTTCTTCTGAAAGGATTTATTGAACCAAATGAAACTAGAACCCAAATGCAAACAACAATCTTTCAAGTCCATCCCCTCCTGTTGCATAATTCATTATCATCACCAATTCCACGCATCATCTAGTCATTGTCTAAGGCTTTTCGTGACCCCCAACTCAGAATATTTCCTTGTCAGAACGAAGTTTCATTAATCTGAATGATCCAATTCGTATCGTTCGAGGTCCCAACCTTGCAGCGTGGACGTCGAATCGAATGGCAATCGTGGGCCTTCGATTTGATTATTCTACTCGTGTGCCAACGATCTACTCACATATAATGTCGACGATATTTCCGACTCTGTATCTCGTTCCGTATCTCTTCGACAGGGCTTGAATCGTGTGATTCCCGATTTGAAATAGATCATTGTAGTTGTCCACCTTTGCGTTGGTGTGGCCATAAGGAATAAGTAACAGTTGACTGTAGCTGTGGAACGCTACGTAGGAGAATAATTTGTCCTGAATACTGGCGATGTACTGCGACATTGTTCTCGTTTCTATTTCAGAAAACGGTCTGTCGCCGGGGTAAATATCGCTGCAGGGATAGGAGCTGGTGCCACCCTCTGAAACGGCAGTAATTAACAGAAATTATATCGAGATATTCGGTATTTATAATTCGGTTTTCGACACCTTTCATTTGATTAAATAGAATTGCATATTCAAAATTTAGTGTAGCTAATGAAGTTCTGCATATTCGCTTTTCGATATTCTGTATTTTATCTTCTTGCAAGTGATATTTGGTATTCTGTACAAGATATTCGGTATCTGTAATTCAATTTTCAACGCCATTCATTTGATTAAAGTTGCATATTCAAAATCTAATGTAGCGTTGACTCGAAAAATGGCTGGGTTTCAGAACCGAGCGCAGCCCTTTTTCGAGTCGGGTTCGATCTCGGTCACGACAGAACGAGGAGACTCGCACCGGCGAAGAAATGGTGAGGACAAAGAATCCCTTTTTCGAATCAAACCAGGCGTCGTTCTTTGAGTCAACACTGTAAGATTGTCCTTATATCGAAACAGTACTGTAAATACAATTCTATTTGACAATGGTCCGTAAACCAGTTTGTGCGGTTTAATGAAATATGAAAACAATAGTTTTTATTTTAAATACTTCATATTTCATACCAACTAGTCTGCAATGTATGTAAAATTTTAGGACATGTAGTAGATTTCTTCCTGTTTCATGGCAGATATTCAAAAGTTTTTGAGTTATTTGGCTGGTCCAATCTAATATTTGGTACTCAGTTTTACTACTGATTTCTATATTTTCATTTTTGAAATAAATTCTGTTGCTCACAATAAAGCAAAGATTAATTATTATTTGTTATAAAAAAATACAATGTTTAATGTTTGGTATTTAAATAGAAGTAAAAGTTTCTGGAAAGTGAAATAAAAATAATTTAATAATTTGATCAAATTATCACCTGCCCAATGGAAATTCCAATTTCTGTTTGGATCAGCTCCAAAGCATCCTCTTCCACTGGGTCGTCTAGTTTTTCTCCACAGTCGATTCTGAAAATAAAATTATACTTCGCACCTTGATTTTTCCTACCCTTTATCGGTCGATCAGATGCCTTTGCTATTATCGGACACTTCTATAATCAATCGATCGAACAAGCTGGCGCGTATATTTTGTTTAAAAAAATGGACTGCAATTGATTGAAGATTTGCGACTAATTATAAGATAACAGCTGAATCGAAGATAAGACTATGAGTGAAAACCAAGAGCTTTTATCTGCGATAAAATCAGTGTGGATTGTTCCAAGTCGAATCACGTTTGTATACAATTTTTATCTCGTTGTAAACCGCATAAAACACGCGATCGCACGTGCGATACCTGAGGGTCTCGTTTTATATATGTATACATGAAATTCGTGTTCCGTGTGACTAAAGATTTTTGAATTCGAAAACCGCGTGCACATAATTAAGCGTGCTCGATTATATGTCGGTTCGTTACATGAAGGCGCTTATGTAAAGGTTATTAGACAATTGTTTACCGTTGTGTGCGTGTACTCGTAACCGTCCGGATTGAACACGGGAAAGATGTACCAGTCGTAAGATTCAGCCATGTATCTGATGCGAGGATCGTCGCTTAATATCAGCTCGTTCAGGATGTACGTTACAACGGCAGGTGATATCCATTCTCTCGCGTGGATACCACCTTCGATGAAAATGCCAGGGTTGCCCTCTTTGTACGAGAGCTTCACCCCTCTTATGTTTCTTCCCTCGTAGCTTCTTCCACCGACTAGAGGCTTCACGATTTCGGGGTGTTGAGTTGCCAGCGAATCCAGCCAACGATATATCTGAGTCACAGAAATTAATTTAATAAGTAGCATCATATTTATCAATAACATTTTTATAGAAATTTTTTAAATACTGTTTAATTTGAAACAGATAAGTTCATATGATAAGCTAACAGTGCTCTTTTTATTTAAACTTTGTGCTAACTCATGATTTGATATTGGATTTTATAAAATTGCAAAGTAGCAAATTTGAGAAAATTTTATTTGGTGGATAAATACGGAAAATAATAAATTGAAATAATTTTGAATATTTAATTACTCGTAGTATGAAATTAAACAACGAAATGTAATTTCATTCTATTTTAAGATAAAGTAAATTATTTTCTAGATAGTACTTTTTTATTTGAGTTAATCAAGATAGAAATTTGGAGATTTTTTAAATTAAAATTGGAGACATGAAAGTTTCAACTTGGAGGTTTGAAAAATTTAAGATTCAAAATTGAAGATATGAAATCACAATAATTTTAAAGATTTACAGTTCGAGATTAAAAGTAAAAATTAAAAGTTAGATATTTCGAGGTTTGAAGTGGAAAATTTGAAGAGTTAAAATTGAAAATTTGAAGGTTTGAAGCAGGAGATTTGAAAAATTGGAATGGAAAATATAAAGAGTTGAAGCTAAAGATTTCGAGCGAAAAATTTAAAAAGATAGAATTGAAGATTTTAAATTAAAGATATGAATTTGAAGATTCCAATACTTTAAGAGTTAAAAGTTTGATACTTGAAGATTTTAAGATTTTGAGTTGCTGATTTGAAGACTCTTAAAGTTAAAATTAAACATTGCAAGGTTCCAAATTGAAAATGTTAAGAATAGAAGTTGGAGGTTTGAAGGTAAAATTGAAATTTTAAAGACTTGAAATTAGAGATTTAAGGCGGAAAATTTGAAAAGATAAAATTGAATACTTCAAAATTCCAAATTGAAGATTTAATCTGTTCAGGTTAGAAATTTGAATATTTTAATTGCTGATTTAGAGATTTTGAGACTTTTAATTATCAATTTGAGGATTTGAAGTTGGAGATGTAAAGATTTCAAATGTACGATATAAAAAATTGAAGATGGAATTTTGAAGAATTGAAATTGGAGAAGTAATATGAGCAATCTAACAAATATTACTGAAGAATTACTAAAATTACTGTGCACTGCTAATCATAGTTCATATTACATTCAATCAAATTTTTTTCCCATTTTTTACTCATTTTTCATCTAGAATCAGCTTCCATCGGATTGTAATAAGATTTACCTCCTAGTCTGTATTTTAATTGAATCATTTGTAACGTTACTGCAGGAATTGTTTATTCAAATAAAAAATAAAATAAAAAGTTACAGTCGATTGAAAATATTGAAACTCTGGTACAGCTTTAACTTCTATATTCTGTATCTTGAATAAATATAAATAAAAATAATAAATATCAATAAATATCAATTCATTTAATTAAAATAACACACAAAAGAAGCATTTTTCATTAAATAAACCACCGTTCAATCACTACAAAATAACTTCTAACCGAGTAAAAAGGAATACTCTCATTTTCAATAATTATTTCCAAGGTATTTTATTTGCACAAAACTCAAATCTTGTAGCAAAATACGTTATCATAAATGCTTTCCGTCAAATACATGATACCTTACCGAGGCCAGTCGATGATAAGCGAACCAGTTGAAATTCTCCTTCAAATTCTGTCGCGGATTTTCGTCGTCAATGTATTTCTGCACATCATCCATCATCAGTTCAAGATCGAGCCGCGACGTGTTACTGATCTGCATAAACTCTTGAAGCTTTGCCGGCGCAATTAAAAGATTCGCAGTGTTATTGATCCGCGGCCGTCCCCACAAATTATAACCATCCTTGTTCTCCATATTTTCCAGTAGTTCCAGACCGCCGGAGTCCGGCACGAAGACCTTGTACAACTTATATCCATCGTATCGTACTTTTTCGGCAGTGCAGATCGCACCGAGAAGAAGAAGAAGATGCAACGAAACGGTCCTCATTGTAAAATAAAAAAACTAAAAAAATATTTTATCTAACTTTCGATCAGAATTTGATCAATTTTTCATCCTCGTTTCTTCGAAAATTCCCGGCCTTCGGTATTCAATTCTTCCAAAGTTACAATTTCAATTTCCTGTTCGTAGTTTTCTGATCTCGATTTTTTTTTCAAAATTCGCAACTCAAATTCACCAGCGCTTTTCTCTTTTCGTTTTCTGATTGCGATGAATTGTTAAAAGCAGAGTTTACTAAGAGTTTCCACACCGACTGGATCAATCGTCCGAGGTTTCCCGAGCGATTTTTTAAACGAGATCGACCGGCCAACGGGCGCGACGTCTTTCGACTGGAAATGTCCAACTTTCCCGCGAAGAAAGAGAACCGGAAGCCGAGCGAGACCGGTTCTATCGTTCCTGATGTCGACGCTGCGTCCTCGGGATGCAACGTAGGTATGCGCGTAACAAGTGAATCCTCCCGGCGCTTTATATACGTAGGTGGTGACCGCAAGCGGTAAAAATATCCTGTACGTGAGATAAGTGTAAAGAAAAAAAAGAAATACGGGCACACTCATTTGCATGCAAGTTGGGCCATGGGAATTCTTGCGTGCTTGCAAACAAGTTGGAACTTCTCGATGGTTAAAGACCTCGAGGGTACCGTTCGGAAATGTTGACAAACCGAGGTTGAAGACGTGCACTCGAGAGGAAGATCAAATTCTTCGACGAATTTCTCGAATAAAGAAAATTCAATTCCATTTCTCAGAATTCTATACATTTCTTTCTTCTTTATTCATCCATATTCTTCGTGACATTGATTCCTGGGGTAAGAAAGCCAGTAGATGAACGATTTAGCTGATTTTGACATTCATTTATTTATTTATTAGCGTCTTTATTGCACAATAATTGATTGAGAGTTGTAAAACTTAAAATTTAAGACTAAAAGCCAGAAGCTACGTTTGAAATATGAGCGGATGAAAATAATACAGAAAGTATTGAGAGCATTAATTCATGAATGGAGAAGTTAGAATAAGGATGAATGGGATAGAATGAAGGATTTGGTTTGTTTTTTGAAAGTGTGAAATGTAGGGGAAGAGCGGATATAAGAAGGTGGGATGTTATAAAAATGAGAAACAGAAAATGAAAAAGAACAAGAAATTTGGTCGTTTTATGGGGATTCTGTTAAGGTTTTGTTCAGAAATATTTATTTTAAAAATAAAATTCAAACGCTTTGCACAAGAATTTGTAAATTTTAAGAAAAAAAGTAGTTCAACGTAATAAAATTAATTTATTCAATCATAAAATAATAAAAATTCTACTCGTTGCCTTTATCACCATGAAATATCTTTTTCACATACGAAAAACAAACGATTTCTCTGCAAAATTAAGAAAGAATATAAATTAAAAACCTAGTTTTTTCATAATTATTGGTTAATCTAAAATCTGTCCATCTATTGGTGTGTTTACCCTAAACAGAATTTCTAGACTCGAGTTTCGCGTACAAATTGTGCATAGCTAATTTGAATTTAATACTTAATTAAATTTATAAAATTCTAATTTTCTAATCTCACTGATTACGTTTGTTTTTCCCGCTGCTTTGTCGCAAGTAATTGTTCGATCTTTGTCTCGGGACGACATTCTCCTCTTTCGTAAGGAAGGTACAAACGCGTTACTTGTTAAACAGTAGATTGTGCAAATTACATCCTTCTTCACCTGAGAATCTTTGAATTCGATCGTCCATGTGATTCATGGGTAAAAAATGCCGCGAAGTTACATGCTGCGTTGAGGACTGCCAGTGCAACGAGCCATGATCGAAGACTTCCGGAAGAATTGGAGAGGACGATCGGATCCGATAAGGCGATTTGCATCTATTAATTGCCACAGTAATGAAACGGTGAAAACAAACAATTTTATTGTTGGATCTGGCGTTATTTTTCACGGTGTGGGTATATTTAATGGGACAGTGAGCACCATTAAGTATTCGTCCTTCCTTTCCTGTGATGGAGGTATTATCAAAATGCCACGATATTAAGTGTACGTGGAATTAATACTAATTTACGGTGAAACACGGTGAAACTAGGAGACCTGCTTGTTACAGTATCTTTCACTTCAGGAACATATTTAGAAATTTTCGATGATGGTTTTGCAATGACTAATTTTATTTGGAGTGATTGCATAACGTGAAAAATTGTACACGTTTACAATTTTAATTTTACATTTTTACTGTGATTGAAAATTGAACTGTGCAATTAAAAGAATGTAGTTTATTGTGTAGTATACTTACCTCAATATTTTATTTATATATTTTATGTGTATATTTAAAATACAATAGAGTTCATATACTTACATACATTTTATATTTTAAGTTCCTAAAATTTCTTTATATATTAGAATAATTAATACAAGAATAATAAAATATAAAAATATTACCTCACATCTTGAAAAACTTGTTACGTATTTAGATCAACTATGGCAGAAGTAAATATACATTACAATATAGAGGTAAATGAAGACAGTGTTATAGATCGATTCGCAAAAATTTGCAAACGTAGAACAGAATTTGTATTACGAAATAAAATTTTTGTAGTATCGTAATCTCATTATTGTAATATCCTTTATACCTGCTTTCCTTATAAAATAAAGTCTTTAATCACAATTATATAACACGTAATTATTCTAATTGCTTATCAAGGTTAAAAAGACGGTTAAAATATGTACTTTTTTACTTTTATACATTTCGCCCCCCCCCCCCCAAGAAAGGCTTCTGGATCCGCCACTGTATATCATTAATACAATCTTTATGATTTTCAAAAAAGAAAGTCGCTTGTAATTATTATATTCTAAGTTATTATTTTTACGGCAAACAACTATTTATGTACTTACACAACGGTTGTATGCAATTAAATTCAGATGTAAGAAATATAAAAAGTATGTATAAATGGTTATTGAAATTTTGAGTGTTTCAAGCGTGTTGTAAGATCTCCGTGATGAGTAACTGAAGGAATATTACACCTAAACAACGGCAATTTGTGCAAGATCGTCGCAGAACTGAAAAATTGTATCGAAGAATATCTGCAGAACTTGGATTATGAAGTATGACTTGTCTGCGAGTTATTAAATATACTTAACGTCGACAGAACTGCGGATAATCTTCGTCGTAAAGCAAGGTTTGAATAATCATTGCAAGAACGCATCGAGAAATTCATCAATTATATTATCTGAATCTCATATATGTATATGATTGCAATCGATATTCGCAACAAAATGAATAAGTAGTAATTTATTTTGAACTGTCAAAGTCTTGTGATAAAATTTCTAAAGCCTCTGTTTTGTCTAGGTATTGACAATGTTCAAAGTCCCATTCATTTCTGTATAATTGAGATAAATATTTAGAGCGGTATTCATAGTCACTTCTTATTCTTAAACATTTGGTTGTTCTTCCCTCATGGTATGAATTATATTCCTTATAATTAAATTATAATGCTTAAAAATGAGAAGTGATTATGAGTCTTTCGTATACTGTGTATTATTGTATAATTTTCAATTTCTCTGCATTATCCACATTTCAAAAATATTCCATGTACAGTGTTGACTCGAAGAACGGCTGGGTTTCAGAACCGAGCGCAACCCTTTTTCGAGTCGGGTTTGATTTCGGTCACGACGGAACATGGAGACTCGCATCGGTGAAGAAGTGGAGAGCATAAAGAAATCCCTTTTTCGAATCGTCAACACTGTAAGATTGCCCTTATATCGAAACAGTACTGTACATAAGAATAGACATTTTATTTAATTATAGTAGGAATTAGACAGACTGAAAATTTTGCATAAAGATTGCGTTTACGTAATAAAAGTCATGAAAACTGAGCAATAATTAAATCTGAAAGCTAGATAATATCC
The DNA here is from genome assembly GCA_030770465.2 of Perdita meconis. Lineage (NCBI taxonomy): Eukaryota > Metazoa > Arthropoda > Insecta > Hymenoptera > Andrenidae > Perdita > Perdita meconis. The sequence goes on along the minus strand of JASKOS020000005.1, from coordinate 7,748,189 downwards.
TAATTGCTAAAAAGAATTCATAATCCGAATTTAATAGTTAATTAACCTTTGGAATACATATGAACAAATCTTTAAGTCACTGCAATTGTGAAAATAATTATTACATGAAATAGTTCCTTTTGATTAATAATTCATGTTTTTTCATTGATTGTGATTTTGTGTTTTGTTCATTTGCAATAGCAATTCTGTGATCCGTTTTTTAAAGTTTGTTGGTAACATTGTCAGTGACTAGAAAATGGTAATGAGGCTCCAGAGCCACGAAAATACATTGAATCTATCTACTTGCATGCATATCTCGTCTGTGGTTATATGTATTGATACTTGTTATATGTATTGATACCATTTGATATATTATTTAACCAGTAGGTATACTAAATTTCTTATCATTTACCATCATTATCATTGGAATTTCTGCCGCTATGAGAGCTGCTATTTTATGCTCAGTCGATAACGTTGAACGCACCCCGAAAATGGTAACAAGGATCTGATCTCCGATTTTGGATGTCAAATCGATCTACCCTGCAGCTTATCGATGCCTATATCGATTCAGTATCGAGGTTCATTGAGTACTTCGTCTCGTAATTGTTAGTTGTTACCAGTTACTTCAATGTTATCAGTTGATCCAAAACGAAGTAACGCAGTTACAAGGTACTTATCATTCTACTTATTTTTTATCAGATTTTACATACTGAGAATTTGGAATTGGAATTGTTACAAAGGATTCCAAATTTTTGTTACATCAAATTTCTCCTGTAAACAACTCACTATCGTAATTTATATTTCATCAAGCATATTTAAATGTTCGAATCAAAATAAAATCATACAAGCTGTCAGTATTACAATTGCATGTATTATTTATATGCAAACACAATTCTTAAAGAGAAGTAACCTTATTGCGAAATTGTTCGTACCAAACCATAAGACGCGATCTTGCAGTAAATAATAGAAATACAATAACAACAAATCAATATTTTTTGTAGTAGTTTTATTACGCTTTGTAGACACAATATAAGGGCCCTAAGGGTCCCACGATTGTGGGACATATAATAACATTAGTTAATTTTTGTATTTCGGCGGCAATTTCAAACAAACCGTAACACCAGTTTCCAGTGCTGAAAAGTTGAAATAGTCGAAATTGGATGATAATAGTATTTTAAACGCTAGTCGTCTATACGGTTAGCGTGAATCGGCCCTTAGTGTGCAAAAGGCGAGATTCAACAATTAATTGCTGCTATTAAATCTAATTAATACGTATAAATGTTGCTGCCTGATTTTCAAACGTTTGTAATCTAAAGTAGATTCGTATATTCGCCGGTAAGTAATTATGTTGCTATATGTATATATAAGAAGGGCCTATGAAACTTTTCCGTTTTATGTGATGGTACTGCTAAATCAAGAGCATGTTTAAATAGTCATTACTGACTGAGAGAAGTGTAGTTGTCAGTTAGTAATAAGCAGTTCTCGTAGATGTGATAGTCTTCCGATTGTCAGAAGGTTATGTGTTAGACAACACAGATGCAACATCCATCTCTGTTTCATACTCAACGGGAGATAAATAAGTATCTAACAATAAGTATATTTATTTTCCTCAGCATGGTCCGTTTCAAAATTCAGTTACAGGTGTTTTTCCAGAAGGTTCTCAAGATGGCCGAAAGATGGCGACACGCGCGGTTGCGGCGCCGACGATCGACACCGCGGTGCCATCCATGATGGCCGAGACAGTTCCCGAGATTTCGAGTACGGTGCCGTGAGTACGTGTTCCCTAAATCGCGCGTCGAACCGCTAGTGGTATTCCTGTACAGGCGGAAAGGATCCCAGAAAGAATGACAGACAGTCCAGCGGCACTCGTAAGTGTTGTCACTGTCTACTAAATTCCCTAAAGCCGAGTATATCCCCGGGGGACACCTTCTCGCGACACTCGATAGGTTACCCAATGGACATTGTATGCGCGGCACATCTAGGGCTTCCGTTTCGCGTCGAAGCGCGACGACGACCGGTCCGAGGACGCATCCCTCCGCGGACCTCGTCGTCTCGCGTGTTCCTGTCCTCGGGCGATCGGCAGAAGCTCTCGAAGGAACTGTTTCGCGAGCAGGACGTGCGGCACACGTCGGATGTCGTGCGGCAACGCGCAAACGCAAGACGAGGGTTCGTTGCCCGTTCCCCGTCTGACGTCACCGCTTGTTAGTGGTTGTCACCTGTTTCTGTTGTCGGTGACGTCACCGAAACCCGTGACGTAACCTAAAGGCTCGTTCTCGCTGTCGCGCAGCGTTTGTTTATTATTGCGTGTCGCAGTAACGCGTTGGATTGTTCGCGACGCCGACGACGATGTTCTCGTCGCTAACGGCGTTCTCCGACGTCGTCGAAATTCGCGTCGATTTGACGGCGCGACGAGGCGCACGTGTATACGGCCTCCATATTGATTTCATGTTCACAGCCTTGAGATACGACGTCAGGGACGATTATTGTTAGGGACGTTCGGACGTTGTTTCGAGGCGAACTATTGAACAGCATCTGTCTGCGGGAATTTTTGGCGAAATGGTTGAGAGTTATAGGTATTTAATTATGGTTTGTAGATGGTGCTTTGTTTGAGGCGAATCAGGGTTGTTGTTTTGATGCGTAGGGAATATTCCAGGCAATGAGAATAGTAGTAAACTTGTAGAAAAGCTACTTCCTCACCGATTTTGATGGGACTTTTTTTAATCACTTTCTTTCATCAGTCTGAACAATTTCTTTTTTATACATATAATCGCCGGTCGGCTTTAGTTTCCGAGATATTCGCGAAAAAACGCAGCTATTACTACATTGTATGCTCCGTAACCTACTCCGTTCTGGGGTTGGCAGGACGAAGCCCAACTACTTGGAAAGTAAAGCTTCCACTTGGAAAATACTATCTATGCTCGGTGGTTTGCCATGAAAAAGAGGGGTGTGCGCGCGCGAAGCGTGCCACGGAGAGGCGAGTGACGAGTATTGGGAAACTGAGAATTTTGATACGCCAACTAGTGACAGAAAATTGAACTACCGAGAATAGGTGGGTAGGAAAATCCAGTATTGTTAAATTTGTTTATATACAATAATCGCAGAAAGAGGATTTAAAAGAATTTATAAATCATTAAAAGTTATTTCTGATAGAGAAGGAAATGTTTGAAATATTCTAGGGCCTATTTTTAATAGTTAAGAAACCTACTACCAGAGGACAAAAATCTATGCCTCCACTAAGTTTCCCAATACTTTCGACGATATCGTGGCGCGTTTCGCGCGCAAAAAAATGTGACATCCCCGTTTTCCATGGTAGACTATTATTTTCCAAATTGAACCTTTACTTTACCAGTAGGGAAGTGAGCGGAACACCCAAACCTCACATAAGGGATTAGGTTATACCCAGTCAGGAGGCTGAAATAAAACGAATAGTTGAGAATTTTTTTTGAAAAAGCATAAGTATATATATATATAATTAGTATAACTCGAAAACCAAGGCCGACCGCCGGTTACATGTATAAGAAAAAGTTTTTCAAGAATAGTTACATTTACCCTCTGATTTTTATGAAGTATTCCACTTGGAACCTTTGTATGCCAATTTCAATCGCGTAGATTGAATTTGAAGATTATGAAAAAGTTACTTGTGGGAAAGGTTATGTTACGGAAGTATTAAGTTGTTACAAGCATAATTACAATTTTAATCTTGAATTTTAAGATAAGTGGGAAAAACTGTTCAATGGTCAGCATTTAGTACCTCCACAACCTCTGAAAGTGTTTCGCGTGGATCTGCTTTGATTTGAGCTTGATTAGTCATTGGCTTCATTTTCAAAATTCTGATTTCCAATACACGAGTTTTTGAACCAATGGCGAACTACGCATTTACTCGTAGTCTCTTCGCTAACTGCTTCATTATTATTGCACGCAGTTCCCACTGCTTTACGGATCCTTTTTATATTCGTATAACGAAATCGCTGGAACTTACTTTTCTCGGTAATCAAATACAACTGACAATTTTTTTTTTAAATGTCTATCCTTTCATTATCTGAGTTGTAAAACAGTCGAAATAAAGTAATAAACACGAATCAATGGAGCAAACTTCACACTTTATAAAGTAATACCCTACAAATTTTACAAATCACTGATCTATAGAGATCAGTGATACAAATGTAGTCAAATAAATTCCATCCTTCGGAATGATTATTTAACAGTGAACTTCTATAACATTAATAACACGCAAAAACCTTTGAAAATTGAAGAAATGAATCTTTATGCAATAGCAAAACCACCCGAAAAATTATAGAAAAATTGATGCGGTAGTTTTTAAATTATTTGATTATCAATTGAACATGTATTCTTATGAGGAAATATAATTGTATTGAGAAATATAATTTCAAAATTAAGAGTGAAGTTTCTAACAATTATTTAAACGAAAATATAAACAAATAAAAATAAATCGTGGAATTGCATTGCAGCCACAATTAATTCTATTTCACCAGTTTCATTGAAACAATTGATCACTTTCGTGATTATTTGAGCTCTATTTCTCTTAATTTTACGTTCTCCATCACTTCATCCGAAACTATTTTTCACCCTGCCATATTAAATAAAATTCGAACAAGCACAGCAAAGGTACTTTTGATCGCGTGCAATTAGGATCGCATATAAAAAGTACCGCATAAATCAGGGTCCAAGGTGTACTCTGTACTTCGTCAAAAAAGTTTCACCGCAAGTTTGCCTCGCGCTGACCATGCTTGTACTACGAACTCGCGTAATTAAAGCTGTTTCTTCTGTTTAACTTCAGTCGCGATCTTCGTTGCGGTCAGCATTATTAAACCTGAACTAACTTTCATCCTGATTACGAATACCACCGATGCTTACACCGGACAGAGTTTCTTCGTGCTCGAACCAACACGGAGTAAACGAAGGATCCAGGTCGATTTTTTCCGTCTACCAAAGCAACCCTTACTCATTATTTCCGCGATGGTAGTTAAAGTACCATTCTACCGTTGAAAATCTTGAATACGGTAACCAAAACTTTTTCTCTAATCGAGGAATATCTCTGTGCAAGGGTTTAATTAATGTATTTTTAAAAAGCCGGCTCGGTGTACAAGCCGCACGTAGCTTCGGAGTAAAAACGGAAACGGGCTTGGCGGAGTTGACAGATACGTAACTAGGTTAGAATGCTTTTATCGTCGAATTAAATGACCAGGAAAAGCCGGGAACGGGAATGCATTTGAGCGGAGTGTTTAATTTTGTACACAGTCCGCGCTATTTACGCCGTTCCCTCGCGCATATCCGATGCGAGGTTTCTCCAAAGAGTATTGTACCGCTTTTTCTCGCTTTGTTTGTTGGAATCAAACAGGAACGACCTGCAATTTCCTTCGCGACGATAAGAAACTTCGAGCAATTACAAACTTGACCTAACTTGATTTAAGGAGGGATTTCCATTTCAGAGTTTCAAAAATAAATGATTTTCGTAATCTTTGTTTTAATAAAAAAAACCACTGATTATCTTCTCTCGATGTTTTTACTATTTTTTAAATATTTATTAAAAAAATATTATTTATTAAATAAATATTTATTAAAAAAAAAAAATTAAGAGAGCGATTTCGTCTTTCGCATTCATCTGATGTGAAAAATAAAGTTGTTTTTATATTCAAGAAAATTTTAATAACTAGAGAATGAATGTTTATGCAAATTCGTTTTTTTAAGAGCACAGAAAAAGAAATAAAACCCGTATAAAACTTTGTTTTATCTTTGGAATATTATACAATATATTTACATCTATGCTTATCCGTATCTGTATGTTTTTGTATATTTAAAATTGCTATGAATGCATAAGCATACGTTGCCTAATAATAACGTTAAAATATGTAAGAACAAGATAAACAAAGTAATTTAATTTTTTCAGAACATTTTGAACTTCAATCTTACTAAAAGATTAGAAATTGTTTACAAAATTTTACAGTTTTAACTGATTTAAATCTGCTTATTGCAGGTACTATGACATATTATTTTGGCTGTTTGAAAAAATGTAGTTTCGAGAAAATCGCGTTTAGAGTTTTGGTAAACTTTTCCTTTTGATAATATATTTTTGTTTATTTATCTTTAATCAGTAATTCCTCTTTCTCCTCGAACATCTCTTTTTGCTTTAATTTTTTAATCCGAGTTAAAAAGATTACTTACGACGCAAAATCAGTTTTTATGAATGCTATCTGAATATCGTTTCACATACTTTTTCATAAAAATTTGTAGAAAATGAATTCCTAGAAAAATCGATTTCTTCCTCTCGAAACATGAGAATACTCCTCAAATTGACCTAACATACGTCTTGATTTAATCATACCATAGCTGGTCTTGATCTAGCTAGATAGAACTAATATTAATATGACTTGAACTAAGTAGGAGAAGTTTGATAATTTTGACTTGAGATCTGAGCTTACTTCTGACATTTGACCTCGACTTAATTCGAACTTACAATTAGATTGGATCTAATGTAGACTTCTTTGAATATCTGAAATTATTAAAGAAGTCGGTGCATATGAAAATATTTATGTGGATTATGTTCAATAGTTTTTTATTAATACTATGAATAATCTTTCGTCAATCATCGTTTCTCTGTAAAAGAAATTTTTAATTTTGTTAATCAATGTTTCGGGAGACAGCCCGAAAATCACCAAATTTTTGAGAATTTATTCTGAGGAAAGTATAAAATCAATCTTTCTGAAATTTTCAGGGAAGTTTACTATATTCTTACACAGAAGAAAAAATCTAGTTTTGTTAAAAACGATTTATGAATAACATTGTTACAAATGTTTAGGTCCCGCGCTTCGCTGTTTCGCGCCGTGCAATATACTGTTGCATTCATTTGAAACAGAAAATCCAACGATATTCCTTTAGTTCGTGAGTATACGCACAACATGAACCTATGTTTAAATTAAAAAATGCAAAATTAATGAAATGACGACGTTTTAAAAAAAATCTTGGTTCTAAATGTTTTGGTGGAAATTTTTTGCTACAAAAAAGTAAATTGTTTAAACAATTAAATTATAAAAATAGGTTCATGTTGTCCGTATACTCACAAACTAAAGGAATATCGTTGGATTTTCTGTTTCAAATGAATACAACAGGCTCTACATATACTTCACGGCACGATACAGCGAAGCGCGGGACCTAAACATTTGTAACAATGTTATTTATAAATCGTATTTAAAAAAAACGATTTTTTAAAAAAAGATTTTTTTCTTCCGTCTAAGAGTGTAGTAAACTTCCCTGAAAATTTCAGAAAGATTGATTTAATAGTTTCCTCAGAATAAATTCCCAAAAATTCGGTGATTTTCGGACTGTCTAATCCAGGCTCTCCCCTTAAGTGATCAAAAATCGAGTCCTTGACGGTATTCTTACGTCTAAAGTCTAAAGTATCTAACAACATGGCATTTGCCAATATTAAATTCTGTTGTCATTATTACTAAGATTCCCCTTTGCAGTTTTAGCTCGTAGATAATCAGCCAACATCTCATCTCCGAACATTAATTATAAAAAGGTAATTTATATCTAAGAAAAATCGAGAACCTTCCATTCTAATATCTATATTGTTTCTACTTGTCCAACATTCGAATCGTGTTAATTATACAACTCAAACATTTTCACAACCTCAAAATATCGTATGCGCTATTTACTCTTCTCTGCAAAGGATATTTCCCAACTCAGCGCGGCATCATCGACGCATATCGTTCCTCGGAGCGACGTTTCCCGTAACACGAGAAAATAATGGCCCCGTAAGACGAGGGAGGGCCTTCGTAATTAGTTTATACGTTCGGTACCGTTTGTTTTCGTAGGCCCTTGCTGATCCGACGCGTCCGTTTCGTCCCGGACACGCGAGCAGAAACCGTTTCAATCCCGCGCGCGGAGAGATAGGATCGTGTATACCGTCGCGCGTTCGGTCGAAATGGCTGCAATTGTGCAGCTGCAGTTCAGTAACGATTATTGGTGTAAGTACGTGTATACCAATAATGTTAACGAGACACCTCGTACATCGTCCGCTCGCGTACACTCGTCCCCGGGCATTCGTGATTTCCCTCTATTACCATTGTTCCAACGGCGATCTCCGTTTCTTCGACCCTCCTCCTCCTCCTCCCGCCGCGCGGCACCATCCTCCTTTTTATTTTTACCACGCCAATTCCAACAATCGTTACTTTTTAATCTACCCGCGCGTTTCCCGGGGGGCCGTAACGACGTAATGCACGGCGAGGAACGTTAATTACGACGGCGAAGTCCTCGCGTAACAGAGTGTACCGGCTCGTTATTACCGGCGGCAGTCCGTTTCCATTATCGATCCGGTCCTACGCCCTTTTTATCGATACCGTTTGCCTCCTCGATGCGTGACATTAGGTTTCATGGTGTTCCTAGGAATCTCCCTCTCTATGGCTCCATTCTGAGGATTTAGGTGGCGCGAAGGATCGCGGGATATTGATTTCAAAGTACAGGGAAAGTTTGTATCGATGGAGCTTTTATCGAGCGATACTTCGAAGCGCTTCTGTTTACCGTGAAAAATTGTTACATCGCATCGCAGCTCTGCAATTCTTTTAACACTGCAGATCAATTCAAAGCCGAACGAAAATCAATTTGCCAGGATTTGCAACGCTCCAATTTTAAAAAAGTACCAATTTTTTTTCCATCGAACTACAAGATCTTCACGCAAAGATCAATCCTTTTCCCAGTTTTCCTTCGTTGCCCAAATGGATTTAGGACCGCGGAAAGACGAGAACAGCAAGGCGAACAGAACCAAAGCGCATCTTTTTAGGTGGGTGCAAAAACACACCTCGGAGTCTGTATCGCCATGTTGGCCCGTGTTTATCGGTTCGCCCCAAGAGGTTTTTGGGCACCAAAGGTGCGGAGGCTACCGAGAGCATCGCGTTTCATCATCGACGCCGTGTTCCGGCAAAATTACGGGCGACTTCCCATTGTTTGGACAGTAGAAATTTACGGTTACGAGCGGGGCTCGCGGTCATATCCCAATTCGCGTGCCGAGATATTGATCTTAATTTGAATCTACTGGGCGGCACCTTAATTCAGATCAATTGGCCTGCCAATTAATTTTCAGGGTAACGAGCAATCGACTGTCATGGGAATAATTAAAGGCTGGCGATTTACGGTGGGCTGACCGGGGAGACAAAAAGGAATAAACAGTTTTTCATTCTTGCACACCCTTCGATTGGAATGATAGAATGATGATAATGGGACACTCTGTAAACTCTAGTTTTTAGGATGGAAGGTGTCTGTCTTGCTTCGGTTCAAATTGTTTTCTTTTTTGTGAGATATAATCGTTGAACTATATAAACATAATTATCACAATTTTTGTGGTGTACAGTGCAAGTTTGATTAAGTGGCTTAATATCAAAGCCAAAGCTTTGCGAAAGTTTTAACCTTCTGATGTAATGAATAGAAAGCATTATAACATTTGATTCATAAGTAGACTGCGGATGTTTATGCATTTATGTCGATTTTAAATACAGTAGCACCTCAATTATTCGACTTAATATTTCTAATATAAAAATGGTAACGATTAGTAGAAAATTATTACAGCATGGTTAAAGTTTTAATCAAAGTTCTACGGCACTTTTATAACTAATGCATTTAATAATTGGAACCTTAGCTAATAAAACTTGGAGATAATTTTATTCTATAGATAGATAATACTGTATTCTAAAATGCATAAGGATATGCATAGATGCAAAAATACATCAAATATCGAAAATAAAATACATTTTATAATACTTAAGGGGTAAAAGGTACTTTTGTTTGAGTTGCTTCTATTTTTCCGTGGCTTTGAAAATATGAATTCGAATAAACATCCGCAGTCTAATAATCACAAAAGAAATATATGATGCTTGAGTGTTTCAATCAAACCATTGTTACCAATATCCTGAAGTCTCTTTCGTATGATATTAGCTTACTAGATTTGCTGTTCAGAAAATTGCAATTATGTTACAACTTACACGGTCTCCTCTATCACATTACAATAGTAATAGTTTGTGTACAGTTTCTGCAATAATTTTGAAAACAGTGTTTCATGAATTTTTTCTGTCATCTATTGATGAAAGTAGAAAAAATACAAAGTAAAGTTTCTGATTATGAAGTTATGCGAACGTCGGACCATGACCTACGAGATATTGGATCTCTATATTGTGAAAACTGTATTAATTAATTAGATTGTTCTATGCTGGTAATTGTATACTGGGATTTATTTCATCCTGGAGAAATATCAACCGTTTTTGCATATTTGCAAAGCTGTCAGTTTTCTGAAAGCTTTTGTTGATAATTTGAAAGAAACATTCGAAGACTTTGGTTAGAACTTCAAATTTTACATGAAATTACTACTGTATTCTAATCTCCAATACACCGATTAATTCAAACCCACGATAATAGAAATCGAAAGTAATTAAGAACAGCTTAATAATCGATGTTCTACTATAGTTAGTATATTCTACAAGTTCTGGAAATTATGAGATTTCAGTGGGACATAAAAAAAAAAAAATTTACAGTGGTTTCGTTCGGTAATAAAAACCATGATATACAATGGGTAAATCACGATTAAAACATCTGGATTAAATAATCCAAGAAAGAATTCCGGAGGAAAAACTTTCGTTCTCAGAGGTTCAAAATAATCTTCGCTCGTATTTTCATCGTGGAGGCGGTAGAAATATTTCGACCTGTTCATGAGATCTTTTTTAATAAATTCCAAAAAGTTATGGGATTCTGAAAGAGGATCTGTGTTTTTATTTCAAGCGTCGGAAATATCGGATTCATGTAGATGTGGGATTGTAATTTATCAATATCTAATTATATAATTTTCAAAATTGGAGTTTTGTTTGTAGGTGTACATATTTTTCAGCAGAGTTCGCTTGCTCGAGTTCCTCTGCTATGTAACAGATGGCAGCACCATGTCCGAATTTGCACGCTCAGAGATTTGCTAAACCAACTGCGTTTTTCCTTGCATTTCGATTTATTTATTAACTTTTAATGGCTCGAAGAATAAAACTATTTCAGTGTAGAGAAAAATAACATACAACTTCTACTTTTTCCTTTTTGTTTATATTATCAGAGAGAACTGATGACATCATATTGTTATTAGAAATTTGGTAAATTAAAAAAAAGCATTGTAACATAAATATTGGTATTTTTAATTTATTATCTAGTTCGATTCATTTTTCTTATACAAAGCTACATTACTATTAGCAGTTACATAAATAAGTTGATATCTAATAAGTTGCTGCATCTAAAGTATATAATTTATTTCTCAAGGAAAAGTTTATTTTTAAAATTCTACAACTGCGTTTACAGACGCAAAAATATACGAAATGTTAAAAATAAAATCCATGCGACAATATTTAGAATCAAAGGCACAAAAATATTCTGACAGTCGGATAACTCTAACTTTTATGCTCTGTATCAAAAATAAATATAAATAAAGCAACAACAATTTTTTTACAGTATATAGGTGTCAAATAAACACTTCGTCATGTAATACATATCGTTGTTTAAATATTGAAATACAAATATCGAAAGAAAGTGAATTTTAAAGTAAAAAATATTTGGGCATAGAAGTTGGTTCGATGTTTCTTTTCTTTAATAACTCAAGTTTTATGCAATTTTGTATAATACAAATGATTTTTAATACTTTTACTACTCTGTTGGACAAATTTTTTAATTTTCTTTACTGTTTATTGTTATTTTTTACCAATTTTGTTTATAGAAATAATTATAACGCTGCTAAGAACTCGTTATTTTAGTTTAATGATTGAAATGTTTGATGTGCTTGAAAATTTTCACTTTAAAATGCATTTTAATAGAATGAGAATAACGACTTTATGACAGAGTTATAACCATTTTTATTGGAATGATCTGCAAAATGAATAAAAAGCAACAATAAATATAAAAGAAACATGGTAAATGTTTGTATCATAGAAGTAAAACATAGCGTCGATTATTTAAAAAATTATCTAATTTTAAGATATTAAAGTCTGAAATATATTGTTGAGCATTATAAGTAGACAGCGGATTTTTATGCATTTATGACAAACGTCAATATGCAGAACTCTTTAAAGCTATTTAGAGATGCTAAAATATACAAAATATAGAAAATTTATAACAAATTAGAGTATTTAAAAAATTAAACATCATTTAAGTTTCAATTGTTTTCTCGTCTCAGTAAAAATTCAGAAGTTAAAATTACACCAATGTCCAAGTATTTTTTATAACTCACTGTTGCATTCCAAAATATAAATCTGCACAAAAATTCGCAATCTACTCATTAGAGGAAGTGCAGCATATTCAGAATACCAGATCGTTCCCTTTTGAACTTTTTCTATCAAACATAAGCGACGCTTGTCCCGTTAAAAGTTAGATATTCTCAGAACCCACGCAGTCCAATGATCTCATCAGGAACTCTTATTATTTGAAAATCGTAAAAGTTCCTTCTACGAAAAAAGATAACAGAATGTTGCACTTTCGCCGCGAACATCCAACTTGACGAAGGCGAAAAAAATTGGAGTTAGAACCAACAAGAAATCGGGACCCTCAACTTTATGGCTCGAACTTCGTCTATCGACGCTCGTTCTCCGGTTATCCGGACGCATCCCAATTTCCCGATCATCTCGTGAAATCGATACGACTCGCTGTTTCGACGTTACCGTCTCGATTAATCGCGCCTATCGGGCGTGTAAATATTTTCCCCGGTGCGTCGTGTCGGCCCGTAACCAGTGTCTGCTGGATAATATTTACATCGGCGCGGCGCAAAGTCCAATGAAATCATTACTCGAGACGTCTGCCTCTCTATTTGTCCGTGGCCGACTTTTCCTCCCGCCATTTCGCCGAACAACATTCGCGTCTGCTCTCTCTCGCGCGCGCTAGCTCGCCGAGCCACGAAAATCAGTTCACGATGAGATCATCGTGTTGACGGTATTCTTACGGAATTGATTGTCGGTCCCTTGCGTAATGTCTGTGACTCTGTTCAATTCAGAGGTCGCAACTGTTGAAACTAGACTGCGGATTTATATGCATTTATGGCAATTTGAAATACGCAAAAATCTATGAAGCCAGAATATACAAAATATCGAAAGTACAGCTGTATTGAAAACGTTTAGGAAATTAAACACTCGGTTATTAAAGTTTCTATTTGCAACTGTAAAAATTTGATTTTGCATACAAATCCGCAGTCTAGATATAGCCAAACTAAAAAAAAAAAAAATAATGATAGAATAAGAATATTTTTTAGTTGGTTAGCAGTAATTATGTGTAACATTTAGTTATTGTTATTGTTATTCACTTTTCACTATTACACTTGAATCCTGTTTGCTGTGATGCAAGAACTAAACTGTTTGAATTCCAAACATAAACTGCCACAACTAACGCTCATTTACAGATTACTCCATTACAAAAGCATGATATCTTCATTTGAGTCATAAAGTTATAATACATACAGTATTCTCTCGCTATAAGCTCCGCGTTTTCGTCGCTACATCGAGCCACTCTTCAATTTCACTGTAATCATTGACGACGTACAAAAAGCTATCGATTCCATTATTCCATTACCTTCACGAACATGTGCCTTACACATACTATTACTCGATGAAGCGACGAAAACGGCGAGCTTATAGCGAGAGAATACTGTATAAGAATTTATTGATGAACGAAGTCAATTTTAAAGATAGATATTCTACATAAGCGCGATGCATATGCAATATATTTTTGTATATGCTGTTAAACATGAATATGCAAAGCATATGCATTATGCAAAAAATATAAAATAAAAGATATATTTTTGGAATCCTCTAATCACAAAACAAATTTTTTTGAAGTTCGATTACATAATAATAATAATAATAATAATAGCAATTTAAAAATTATAAAAACCTATAACGGTCTACAGAAATACGGAATTATATAAAAATACACCACATTTTATAATATTTAGAAAATAAAACATGCATTTATTTAAAATACAGTTGATGTTTTATGTCTATAAAAATATGAATTTGCATAAACATCCGCAGTCTATAAATTACATACTACGCACTATAAAGTTATGAGCTGCTAAAGAAATCCAGTGTGTCGCAGAAACGGTTCGCATTTAAACAAAGACGATTGAGATAATTAAAATGTCCATATATGTACAGTATTTTCTCCATATAGGCTCGAGAAAAACCGTACGATACACGCTCGCATTTTATCCCCACCAGTAACGGCATCCGTCTTTGAACTAGCGTCTTTTTCGCGCGCTGTCTCTTTCCACGTTCGGCACATTACAAAGAAAGTAGTACTCTACGATATAGGCTCGTCTCCGCTCTCGAGGAGAGAGCCTATATCGAGAAAATACTGTAATTCGATGCGTTGTAAGTGTGAAAATAGTATGGTTTCCAAGATGTCGCGAAGGAGTATGAAAATTGAGCATATGGAGGATGTCGGAGAGTCGATCAAAGAATTAATTGCCTTATACGTGAATATTAGATCGGTAGATAATCGGTAGAGAATATGCATTTGCATAAAGATCCGCTGTCTATTTATTATGTCTGTTCCACTGAATCAAAGTCCTGCCATAACGTCCACTCTTTCCCCCAATCCAATAATCTCCAGTAACATCCTCCGCTAAACCGTCGAAGCAACAGCGTTCCAGAAGCACGTGGCCCAAGAATCCCTCCCAAACAAAAATGTCGATACCTCTCCGCGATTAATTCCAACCTAACTCGTTCGAATAATCCATGCAGAGCGTCGCTCAATCGCACGAGCATCGCACCGCGGCTCGTCGTCGCGACATGGAATTATACTTCGAAATGAAAAAAAAAAACCGTGGAACAATCGCGTCCTTGCCCGGGGTCGTGCACGATCCTCCGAAGCCCGGTGGTCGGGTGCGCGGGGTCAGGGGAGGGTGAAAGGGTGGCGCGTGTCAGAGGTGAAGCACGCGCGACGAAAGCGCGCGTGGCCGCGTAAAGTGAAATCGCGTGGCGCAGATACGGGTCGGGCGAGAGGCTGAAGGTAAAGGTTGGCCGGGTTGCACACGAGGTGGTTGCGTGTGGGGCACGTGCGATCGTTGATGGATCATCGTTTGCTCGCGAAATCAGCCGATACGAATGCACGTTCGCACTCGGTCAGCAATGCTCCGTCAGCCGTTTCGGTGTTATTACGCGGCGCGCCGGCATTCCGTTAGTGTCAACGCGCTCGGAATAGCGCCGGCCGAGGATTCGCCTCTCTTCCAGTCTGACATCATTCCGTCGGACAGCCGGTTTTACGGTCAACGATGCCTGTCCGAAATTATCCCGGCTCGGTGAATTTCTCATTCGCGCGCGGAAATTTAGATAGCGCGGTTCGGCGTTCTGACCCTCACCAAATCATTGCGATTCACTTTAAGACGTTCTTTTTTTGTCCTCTTTAGGAATTATTTGTTAACCTTTACTCTCTAAATGCTTTTACTAATTTTTTTTAAAATATATTTTACTGAATATTATACAACTCTTGCAACCCTTGTCATCGAAATGCAATAATTAATATATCTCTAACAATATAGGTGCAAAAATATCTAACTCAAATTCTTATTAAAAAAAAACATCAACAATTTTTCTGGATTTAATTAATTTTTTTGTTTACTATATTCTTTCTAATCTGAGTTTTTAAAGTTCTGAATTACTAAAAAATTCCAAGTTTCAAATTCTCAAAATTCGAAATTTTTTTTGTTTACTATATTCTTTCTAACGAGTTTTCAATGTTCCAAATCACTACAAAATTCCATGTTTTAATTTCTCAAAACTCGACATTTTTTATTTTCTAAAGTTTTGAGGTTTTTACGCTTCGACGAATCGATCCGTACAATAAAATAAACTCAAACCAGGGCCGACGCAAGGCGGGTTCAGCGCGTTAACCGGAATCCGGCTTCACGTATAAAAGGGCCCGCGGTTTTTTTAAAAGGTACATTTTTTAGTTTTTATAATTAATTTTGCGCGTGTCGTAAAATTTGGAGCAGGTAGTGGGAAAGTTGAGTTAAAAACTGTTATGGACGTAGTTCATGCGGAGAATGTGGAAAAAAATGCAATTCACGTTTTTGTTTGTGCTGGCCTTGCAAAACTTTGCACTGGCTTTGGTTGAAACTATAAAGAACTTAACTCTGCTATTCTTCTTTTAAAAATTTGATTTATTACAACTTGAATTATTAGCACATCTTTGCAAATGTAGATATTACAATTTTTACAGAATATCAGAGGACAATAAACGTAGATATTAATTAACACTAACAATTTTATATATATTTTCTAAATTGGAGCAGTTATTAAAAGAAATAAAATGCAGGATTGAGTCAAATGGACACGAAGAGCACAGAAAGGTTAAAGCAGGCATTACTTCTTTATTAAAAAATATTATTGTCTTATTTTCCCATACAATTTTAAGTGTCCCGTCAGAAAATAATTCCACCTCGACTCTCAACTTCTTAAATAATTTATAAACTATATGAATATCAAATAAATAAAACGTAAACATCTAACAATAATACTTCATATTTTAATTATATTTCTTCGATAATCATTTCCTCTATTTATTCACTGTCGCACCTCAGAATATTCGCAATATTGACCGAAGGTTCAAAGCGCTATTTCTCGACTCCGTCCTCAATTCAAAATAGACAACTATTTTCGCATTTTCTCATTTTTTCTCAAGCACGCACCACTTCCGCGTTTCATCCCTCGTTTCGATTTCGCAACCATAATCGTACGGGCGCGAGGAATCGATTACTTCTGGAACGGCAAGCAGAATCGCGTCGCGGCGAGACGAGCGTGTTAATTAATCGACGAAAAATAAAACGCGGAACTTGGATGAACGAACAACAGCCGCAACGAAAACGAGCAGAAAATTGCGTCGGTTGAACTTCGATACGGTTATCGAACAAACTTCAAGGAAAAACGTCTCGCGGTTCGCGTGGAAATACATGGACACGGCATACCGTGTGTCGTGACATTTTTATCGTGCTGCACATTGTTGCAATACTGGTTACACCGGAAACACGCGGTAGTTGCATTCGTCAGTTTGTTTTTGGTATTCTCTGTGTTGGTTCGTCGAACCTGCTCATTATACTTTCTTGGAGGAATGGAAATGAGCTCGAAATACAGTCACCGACCAAAAAAACGGCGGAGGAATTTGCGTTGACGTAATTAAGTGGAGGTAACATGGAATGTAACTATTAAAAGCAAGAATTTGTTGCTTTACATAGGCAATCAGCAAATTTACAAGTCTGATGTTTTATTGTGGAGAAGTAAGATCATTAGATTGTGGATTTTTATGCAAAATAATTTTTAGATGCATAAATAAAGAATTTCTGCTTGAATAACAAAGTATTTAATTTTCTAATCATTGTAAGTTGAAGTACAACAATTTCGGGGGAGAATTTCGGAGATGGTTAACTTAATTTAAATGGCTCCAAGGAGAAACGACCTCAGTCACAGTTTCAGAAAAATTGAGTTTGTGTCTTAACTCAAGCTTAGAAAGCAGAATTGATGTTATGAAATTCTTATTCAATATAAATAATGCAATCGCATTATTGCAAGCATTTCTAACGTCTCTCCGATGGGATAAACGTCTACTCTACACGTTATAGTCACTCACCGTTGCACCAATTTACCGAATGTCCGCGCTTGGAAAATGGTAAAGATTTGTAGATATCATATAAAAAACTGCTAATTAACTTATCAGAATATAATTAAGGTTTTTCTGAAAACTGATGATTAGACTGGGGATGTTTATGCAAATTCATATTTTGACGGTAATAGAAAAAGAAAATCAACTTAAGTAAAAGTGTGTTTTACCTTCTAAATATTATAAAATGTATTTTATTTTCGATATTTCATATATTTTTGCATCTATGAACATTCTTATACATTTCGGCACATTTAAAATCACTATAAATGCATAAACGTCCGCAGTCTACTGATGATATTTAACTATGATTGTTGATACTTAAATGCTTCTAGTTTTCACTGAAATGTATCTCTAGAAAAAATTAAGGCCATCTTCCTCGGAATTATCTTATATTTAACAAACTTTCTATATTTTAGCATCTAGCAACAGCTTCGTCATAAAATGTCATAAATGCAAAAACATCCGCGGTCTAAAGATCAGATACGTTGCACAAAAAGTGCTTTTGCATCGCCCCTTATCTCTCCTCCTCCGACCGGCGCGGCGTTCGTGAAGGCGCCTCGTACACGGCATCGCCGCGGAATTTCGAAAATTGCTGCGTGCCATTTGACGGGAGCACGCAACCGAGTTGTAAGGATGGTTTTTGTAACGCGACACGTCATGCGGCATCGTACAAGTGTTCGTCAGACACCATATTGACGCATAATGGTATTACATGCAACATATGGGGCATGACTGAAGAGGTCGAACCGCGGGGCCAGCATTGTCGATTTCTGCACGCCACGCCGCGCGGAGTGTTGTTGCCTGGCGTTGATAATTGATTTCTGGGAAGGCGCATTCGTGTTCCTGTTTATTTAATAAGCGCTCGATTCGGTGATCGATCGACCTATCGAATTGATCGATCGAACGTCTCTGTTGTGTGACGGAGGCCGTTTGTTAGGAGCACCTTTTCAAATTCGTATTCCTTTTGTAAGAGAGACCATTATTCTTTGAATGATAGACAAATTTTTAACAGTTCATTTGCGTGAAAAAACTTATGGCGAACTTACCTACATTTTTACATCTGGGGCGTGTGAGGTGGACGATGCATTCACAGTGAAGGGTATAAGGATTCTTTCCATGCGAATTCATTTTCATCAATTTTCAGAGCGAATATTCAAAGCGATCAACAAACGAAGTGGATGTCGGTTCAATGTTTCTATTGAATCGTGTTAATTCGCTTTTATTATTGTTTGATATGCGTGGCCTATATCATTGTAGGAAATGAATCTTGTTTCTCGGAAGCCTGATATTCATATGTTGTTTTTGTACAGCCGTTTGTCTGTTTGATATATGTCTGCCTCTGATATCCTTGACTTGGTACGCATTGGAAAAATCGTTGTTACTGAACATTTACGTGGAGGATTCGCAAATATCATTGATATTTAAATTATAGCTCTTAAGATTCTTATTTTGCAACTCTTTGACCCTTCGAATTTCAATTTTGGCGCCCTTTGGATTTCAATTTGTCACTTTTTGACTGTTTTTTCTTTCAAAACGTTAAAAACCACAGAAAAAAATCAGGTTAAGTAGGTATTCTCCGCTAAAAAATATTTTCTTTTCCATTTATACGCTTGTTAATTGTACTTAGCAACTACATTAATGCATTTTTGCAAAATACTGCAAAATTTACACCTACGCCAGCGTTTTTTCAAATTTTCAAGAATAAATTGTACCTTCTATAAGTGTATTAACAAGTAGACAAACTTCATTTAAATTGGACACTTTGTTCACTAAACAAATTCCTTAATTAATCGCAAACTTTAAAAAAAGAATTAATACTACATTGATTCAGAATTTCTTATTAAATGTATAGTTTATAGTTTTGTCAATTCAAAAATTGGGGTTGTTTTGAATCTGCTACTGAAGTATGGGATATGAGATATTGAGAACGACATTACACAAAATAATAACTGGAAGAATTTGCTATTGTTTGCTGTTCAGGATCACTCATATGTTTTTTAGAAGATATCCTGGCGCGTTATTGAATGTTTGCATTATTATACAATATCTAGGACTGTTTCTCAGTTTGCGCTCGCTTTCGGAGCAGATGGGAGCACGCGGCTCGCGTCCCGTTTTCGCGCGTGTGTCACGCCGCGCCTCGATGACGTGTCCGCCCGCTGACTCCTTTTGTTTTTGTTTTTCTCCCCGTTTCAGGCCGCGGCACGCTTTTACGCGACGCCCCCGCAACCCGCGATGAAGCATCCTTGCGCAACGCGGCCGATCGCGACCCACATGACTCACGCCCGCGACGCCTTCTGTAAACCGATCCACGTTGTTTATCGTTCGCGCTCTCGATTTAAAGAGCCCGGAAGCGAGGCTCACGCTGAATTCCTTGGACTGTTCAGCGATTATGTCAGCTGAGCTCAAACGAGTTTATTGTGACTCGTTGGTTTCGTCTGGTCTTTGTGACTCGTTCCTTTCTATCAAACATATAGTTTCATTGGACTTGTTGCGTTTATAGATACGACGATCATTGACGATCCATAGGAACTTTTTGAATCATTTATTTGTCTTCAAGTTAAATTGCATTCCGGTTTCCTGAGATTACAACTGCATCTTGCATCACAGTTGTGTCTTGTAGTTCACTTTCACTGTAAAGCGATGGCAGTTCTAGAGAAGTTTTTTGAGATTATTGACTCGAATTTTGTGAAATTCTGTGCTTCTCGAATTCTTTGAATAATTTTTCTTTTATATATAGAAGAGTATATCTAAAATCAGAGGCGGATTTAATATTTATTTTTGGAAAGTTGTATATTTAGGGCAAAAGAAATTGAAAAAGATAGTAAAATGATTTTGTCTGTAACGCTTCAATTTTTTTCGTCGACCATAATAACCTAGATTTCCGTTCTAAAATAAAATCGGATGAATAGAGCCTTAAGGTGTGATACGCAACCTGTGTGCGTATTTGCTTAATATGTAAATAAATATAGAAAAAATGGCGGACGTTTGTTAGCCTAAGGGCACCAACTCTTCAAATCCGCTACTGTTTAAAATAATCTGAGGAATTCGCAGGGTTTATCTTTTCCCTGTTTTCCAGAAATATATAATTATTAAAAAACGTGGAAATAACCGTTGACAATTGTTGACTAAGCAAAGTGATTGCATCCTAAGAAATAACTGTGAGCAAAAGTTTTTATGTTGTTAGTGCTCAATGTTTGTTCTCTAATTGTAAAGGGAAGGGAAATTGAAAAAAAAACTTTGGTTAAAAATTGGAGAGACTCTTTGCAACATGCTCTCGTTAAATTCTTTCCCAGGAACATTTCCACAATTAGCTGCATTTTGGATTAGCCGCGCGACAGTACAGTAACGCTGTAGAGCTGTTTACTCCTAATTTCCCAGAATGAACCGATGAAAGTATTTGTTAATTGTTGCGGGGGTGTAAGAATTAGAAGTAGACACGAAAGCCTCGGAAGAATGCAAGCTAACTGGGGAGTAAAAATTGGACGATGTTGTCAAATGGTATAATTAATTCTGACATAGTCACTAATTAGAAGCAAGATCTCGCAAGTAAAATTTGCTGATTATAGCACAAAAAATTCTTTTCTTATTATTTTACATATATTTATTGTTTGTAAAAAATAAGCGGGGCCAGTTGTTATACTTAAAAGTTATGCCTAGTCAATGGGACTTTCGATTGAGTTTTTATTCTCATGTTATTTAAGGAAGGCCTTGACACAGAGAAGACGTTGGTTGTCAAGAATATAAATATTTTTTTTTGGATAGGAAAGGCGATAAATGCCAACGTTGAGATTTATTCTGATCGTTGGAATTTGTACATATTGTGCGTGAGATATTGTTACTACGAGTGACCTACTCCGATTTCGTTTCACGCGAATAAAATAATGTTTCTGGTTGGGTAACTAGCTTCTGCATGCACGGAATGTTTATACATTCGTTATAAAATTACGTGGTACAATAGAGAGAGACAGCAGGATTTAATATGTGCCTTCCTGTGGCGAAAGTTCAGACTTTCAATAGGACTTTGAGAAATACTCAAACAATGAATATTAATATTCAGATACAGAAAACTATTTTATCTAAATTGTTTGAGGATTTTTTTCATTTTACTCCTAACTCATATTTTTTACAAAAATTAGGAAGAATGGTTTCTTTGATTTAAAAAAAATTAGATTATTCCTTTGAAATAAGAGAAAAATTCGTTTTGAGAAGGATAAAGTTGAGTAAAATATTAATAATGACATAAAAAATGTTACTTCGATGATTTGAATTTTTAGTATACTGCAGATTTTTGTGTTTTTATAGTAATTTTAAGTTCAAACCTTCAAACTTTTCTTTCAGCCATAGCATTCCACAAAATTGAAAATAAGAAAACCGAAGGTTTAGGTTCACCGTATCGAACTTGTTACCGGATCCAGGATAGTTAGCCCCGACCCCTTCCCAAGATCAGATTCCGTTACTTATGGCGGTGTAACCTCACGATCTTGTAAATTTAATCAAGGATGCTCCGCCGCGAGCCGGTTGTTCAGAAATTTATGAAATATCGGTCAATATCTCGTTTCCCGTTAACATCGGATACCGAGGCTTTTCTTTCCGCCTTCGATAACAATATTCGTGTTTGCATTTCTCAAACCTCGACCGATTTTCTCTTAAAGAAGCCGAAGTCCGAGTAATTTTTATCGGCTCGCGAAGAGTTGCCGGAAGGGTTCGTTCATTAAAATCCCATCCTATCCATAGGTCCTCGGAATCGACGCCAGCAACGGCGGATGATCATACGGAAAAGGTACTATCGCCGCGAATAACTCAGAGACCGACTCCCCCGACTCCCCCGACTCTCCCCTCCCCTCGGTCTCTTTCCTCGACGATTCCAAGTACTGCATCTGCATGTTAAGTTAGATTGGCTCCGAGAGAACTGAACCGTAAGCTACTGGAATATACGTTGTCTTCCCCCCTCCGCTCCCTTACACTTCCCTCCCCCCTCGGGGTGCACGCCCGCGCGCAAACAAAGAGGCCACGCGCGCGCACACACACCCACACACATCGAGCACGTGCACCGATGGTATTTGCATATTTCAAATTATTTCGAGGAAGACGCTAAGTGGAGCGTCGCCGGGCGCGCAATGGAGCGATCCTCCCTTCATCTTCGTCGTTTCTTTCCTACGGTTCCTTCCTCCCTTCCCCCCGGCCCCGCATCACGTCTGCTCCTTGTCGTTTCATAAGTGGACGCGCGGGCGATGTCGCGAAATCGATCCCTCGACTCGCCCCCTTTCACGGACTCGCGTGCGTCCTCCTTTATCCTCGGTATTAATCGGAGCGGTTCGCCACTTTGGCAAACAAACCGACTGGCGGTCTTTCCGTTTGTACCTTGTCGCGCGCCGTGCCTCTCGGTCGACGATGATACCCTGGATTTTTCAATATCCGATCGGCTTCTCATATGGCATCGGATCGGGAGCGCGCGAGGGAGCCTCGAGGAGGGCGGCCGAGGAGGGGCGCGTTCTGGGGGAGGTTCGTGTATTTCTGTTCTTCAGGGTATTTCGTTTCTCGTGTGGATTTTTTTATGGAATTTGAGTCTGTTTTGGACGCGACAATAGTAGTTGAACATATTATTAAGGAAGCTAACACAGAAGGGACTCGAATTTATCACAGAAATTTAGAACAAAGGATTATTACCCAATGTGTGGAAAGAAGCTATAATCGTCCGGGAAAACCTGGAAGAGACGAAAGAAGGACAAAAAATGATAGACCAATAGCATTATCTACACTTTGCAAATGAATGGAAAAAATTCTAAGTAAAAGACTTAAAACGCTTCTAGAAGAACGGAACATAATTTCACGGAATCAAAGTGGAGTCCGCCAAAACAGATCAAAATTGGATCATCTCGTTTCTCTCGGAAGATTTATAACCGACGCATTCATAAAAAAGCTTCATGTAGCAGTTGTAAGCCTACAATGAGAAAAATAATGGAGGAAAAATTACTACATTGCGTAGTAAAGAAACAGGATTTGCTAAAATGTGTTCGTTTCCACCACATTAAAAGGAAATTAGCACATATGTTTCAAAATTTAATAGACCAGTGTAGTAAAATTTACGGAAGGCTGTGATACACAGCGACATCTACGCTTCGGAAAGAAGTGGCGTCTCGTGACATAACCTCCATTTGTTTGGATTTTAGCATTGTCTTTTCAATACCTTTCAATGAATATCGCATAAACGTCCAAAAAATGGTATAGTTAATATTAGAAAAAAAAGAGTCCCTGTTCTTCTTCATTTCTTTTACATTTCGTTCAAAAATATCATACAATTACGTATGAACGAAATTAAACAAAATAGAAATAATAGCGCAGTCTTTTCCGCATAACATTCCACCGTGATAATTATTCCCCGAATCACCAGAACAGATCACAAGAACGAACATCTAAAAGAGCCAATGCCGAGAGCCTCGAACAGGTCCCTCATTTACACCGTCGTTTCTCGTTACTTTACCGTGTTGTCCATTGGCCGCTTCGTTACGATCGCTTTACGGGATAAGTAACATCGTAAACGCTCTTCCAGCACCCACATCCGGCACTTTGCCGTTGATGAAGCGACAAGGATACGTTCACCCAGTTATGTCGCCGCTTGTAGACTCTCCTACGCGAACGTTGCGCGATCACGGCTCTCTTGAGAAAGTCAAATTTCTTCGGAAACAATTAATCGGGGTTAAGAAAAGTTAGATAGGTTGATAAAAAAAATTGCTGTGAATTCATTTTATATTCAGCTTCCAAAAATCCACTTAAGAGTTAAATTATAGACTTGATACTTAATTGCATTCTTAACTTCTCCTACAATTTTATTGCTGGTTGAATTAAATATAAGATTTTTATTTATTTTAAACATTGAAGCTCTGAATAGTGAATAATAAAAGTGGAGACTGGGAATAAGTTAGAATATTTTTTGATAATGCGAGGCCCTCGTGGAATATTTCATTGTTTCCCATTAAACGAAACACTCTGTATTTTAGCGTCTCGTAGATTTTTGTGCATTCAGAATTGTCATAAATGCATATAAATCCACAGTCTAGTAATCAAATTACATTTTTGCCCATCTCTAGTTTCAGAATAGAAAAAAGACCCACCCACATCATAGACAATCGGATGCAATCACAGAACGGTTCGATACAATCGCTGTTCCTAGTTCCCAGGCTTAAGTTAATAACGATTACGCAGGCCGGCGATGACACGAAAAGATAGCGTAACAGCAAACAATAAAAGTGACACTAACCATAGTGGAGCTGTAACGCAGCCATGAATTGTCGTTTACAGCTACCATCTCACAGAGAAACGTATCTATTTAATACTAAGATCACCGTGTCGGAAGGTCACGAGGAAAAACGGGCGAGCTAAAAGTCGCAGCCTCTTCGCGTAATCTTTTCGCAAGGAAATATTGATGTTTCCGATGCCGGAACACTCGTTGCTTTTTGGAGTCAGAGGATCGACAAGGAAACTCGTCGCGCAAACAACTCCGTAACGACTTCGGCGTTCGGTCAGCGGCCGTGCAAATTCGCAAATACGATAAGCAGTTGGGCTTCGGGCGCTCATCGGCTCTGTAGGGCGAATCTTTATTTACTTTTTCGTGAGGACGCGCGAAACGAAGCGAGGCGTAAAAAAGGGGGTTTGGGAAAGAACGCAGTCAGATTTTTTTGGTTATTCTGAGGATTATAGGAAGCTACAGTTGATTTGTTTTGAAGATGCGGAAAATATGTTTTATTATTACCCCGGTTAAGAGATCGCTTTTGATTTTATTGGAAGATACAGGGTGTAACAAAAATGTTGCAGTTCCTCCAAAGTGGTGATTCTTTAGGTGATTTTTAACAACTTTTTCCTTAGTGAAAATGTTAGGTGGGGCTTTTTTAACGAGTTATTAACGAAAAACACCGACCAATCAGGGAGGGAGTACAGCGATTGATGATGACGCGAACGATGGCGGACCAATACGACTCACAGCTGGAGCCCGCTCTAAAATTCATCCATTGTATTCGTGCTTCTATTGGTCAGTGTTTTTCGTTAATAACTCGTTATCAAAGCCTCAGCTAACATTTTCGCTAAGGAAAAAGTTGTTTAAAATCATCTCAGGAATTACCCCTTCGAAGGAACTGCAACATTTTTATTACACCCTGTATAATTGGAAGACGATATTTTTCTTCATTTCCTTTGTTTATTTATGTGAGGATACCAGAAAGCGTCTCCAGAATTTTTTTACAAACTAATTCGTCCCTGTTTAGATGTAGGGAAGGTTATACCTCTAAAATAACTTTAGGAAGTGGCTAAGAGTATCAAAAGTAGAAATTTTTGCAGATAAATGTTGTCCAAGTAAATTGAACACTTCCTAATAATGTTTAATAATTTATTCAACAAGAGACAAGTCTTCCTCATAATTTTATAGTATTCCCTCAGAAATTCTTAAAAAATCAAGCGGAAAAATTCCGGAATTCAATGTCCTTTTGTCCCGCAAGAATTCTATGAGCATCGACCCCGGATAAGTGATAGTAATCCACGATCTCTTAACTGGGTCACACTGTATTTCTCAGTTCAACTTCAAGTTCTGGCTCAGCACGTGACACTCGGCCAAGTAGCCTGCTCATAGTTCCTATATTTCGCGCAAACGTCCACCGAGCCGGAAAATAATGGCAGCTGAACGATGTTAAGATTGAAGTCCGTGTTGATTAGAAGAGCGTTGGTCGTGGGGATGTGAAATTTACTTGCGAGGTCGTTTTCTTGGAGTTCCCCGGTTATAGGGTTCATCAGGGCGCATCGAGTTTTCGCTAGCACACAGGCTGTGGTGTTGACGAATAATTGGGCCAGTTGGACGTCCGTCGTGTTGAATCTGGGGAACATTCGCACGGCTTCGCCCACGCATTCCCTGAGCTGGGGGAATTAACATTCGTTAATGGAAGATCGTCTGTGGTGCGAGGGATTGATTAGGGAGGGGGTTGAGTTATTGGATGGAAGCAAGAAGTTATGGGATTCTGGGAACATAAGTCCCTGTACCGCTTTTGTCCTGTCGTTAGTGTTATGGGACATGGATTAGGTCGTGTGATATTCTTAATCAAGGAATCTTTCATTGTTCTGTGTTCACTGTTATAAATGTTTTATGAGATTTATCTGATTGTATGAGAAAAAATAACTGTTTCTTTTGGAGGAGAAGTAAGTGAAATTACAAATTTACTTTTCTTGGAAATTTATTATTATTGGTAATTTTTTGAACTATGATTCTCATTGTTTAAGAATTTCGGGTCTTTCTTATTTTAAATCTCATCAGTAGACTGCGGAAGTTTATGCAAATGTGTATGAAACTTGATGAAATATAATTTGATTGACAAATAGGTAATTAATTTCATAATTTAATTTATACATATGTTAAATAATTTAATAGTTTAGTAATTCTATTCATTAGAAAATTGCATACTTTATGTAGTTCAATGTGTTAAGAAATTTAATATTTTAATAGTTTATTAAACATTGTGATAGTTGAATCTTTCAACGCGTAAAAATTGTAATGATTTCATAGTTCAGTATATTAAAAACTGCAATAGTTGCACAATTCAATATGTCAAAAAGTTTCATAATTTAATGACTTAGTATCTTAATACATGTAATATATTTATTATATTTAATTTATGTCAAGCTATTTCAAACCATAAATTTTCAATTTTAATTCTACAATTTTTCAATTTTAATTCTAATTCTAAAAAATGTTTAAATTTGCAACTTGGAATCTTCAAATCTTCGATTCTTTAATTCTTCATGGTAATAATTTGATAAGAAATACTGAGAAATTGTTATAATTACTACACAATGCAATGCTTACTATAAATTTTCTACCGATTTTAAGATTCAAAGACTTAAAGTTAAAGACTTAAATTGGAATTGTAGAGATTTAAAGCGGAGAATTTGAAGAATTACAATTGAAGAATTAAAGAATCGAATCTCTACAATTTTAACTTAAAATCTTTACCTTTGAGTCCTTGAATCTTCAATTTCATGTCTTCAATTTTACTCCGGCAAATCTTCATGTGTCCAATTTGAAATATTCAAATCTCGAAATTGAAATATTAAAAATCCCAAAAATTCCAATTTTAACTTTTCAAATGTTCGTCTTGAAACCTTTTAATCTCTAACTTCATCTCTTTAAATCTTAAAATCGGTAGGAAATTTATAATAAGCATTGCATTGTGTAGTAATTATAACAATTTCTCAGTATTTCTTATCAAGTTATTCCCACTGCAAATACAAAACACCTATATCACATCCTTTCTTCTTTTTTTTTTACGTAAAAGCACAAACTTTCCAGTTGCATTTATGTAGTATTTAGCCCGATTCGCAGCGTATCATACACGCATAAGCCTCCCCAATCTACTCAATACCAACCACACTAATTGGCAAGCTACTAAAATCCCTATATTTTTTGATCAAAAAAGAAAGGAATATTTACAACTCACTGCCCCAAGCTTTATCGCAGGTTCACCCGTAGCCCTTCAAGTATTACGGTTATGACATGCACAAATTACGTATGGGTTTCAGAGTTAAGCGTAGAACGAAACCATTAATCTTCGCGAAGTCGGTGCTTCACTTTTTGCGCGGTGAACTTCCGACGGCGTGTCAGACTTATCTCGCTCGGTTGGCGGTGCAGGGGAACCTCGAGTGTCCAATATTCGCTGTCAAAGGGGAAGTATTTTCGAAGTTGTGCTAGTGCTGTGGAAAGTTTACATAGAAATCGTTGAAAAGCGACAACACGTGTTCTTTCGCGTACGCAGATAGGAAAATGGGATTTTGTAGAACGGACGCGATGGACTTACTGGCTCTCGTCCTTCCTCGGAACTATCGTGTACACGCTATGGACAATATTTCTGTTCGAATCTCTATGTACATCCCGGGGAACGTCTAAATGGCATGTTTATCGGTGCCTTCGGCTGGATCGATGGTCGTCTGGGATCAACGGGCTCCGCGCCAGGTCTGACGGTGTTCGACTCTGGATCCCGTTCCTTTATGATGCAAACGCCCCTCGATATCTGCTTATACAATTTTAAGTACAAGAGGAAAGCCTTCCTCGTCGGTTTTTTCGACACCGCCGACCCTCTCGGTTTCACTCGCAACGCTTCCTGTTCAATATTTACAGCCGCCCTTATGTACACCATTTACACGCCGATAAATCGTCGAGTGCGTTAAATGCAACGACACGGTAGAAATTAGGGGTTGAATAACCGCCGTGGGCGGGAAGAAAAGTTTGGGGGGACCCTGTGGAAACGATTAAACTGCTTACCAGAGTGTCTTTGTTCACTTGTCGAATGCACTCCAAGAACGTGCAGTAGATCGTCGTGGGGCTCACCTTCGTGTTCGCCATGCTGGTGGCGTTCTGGTGAAGTGACAGATTTTTAAACATTTTCTGGGATTTTTCATTTGGCTTCGTGATAGAATTTTTAAGGGGAGGAAATATGTACTTGAACTTGAATTTCGATGGACAGAATTTTGAGAAATTGTGTTTAGTATTTGTGATCCATGTGGTTATAAAATAATTTGAGGTGGGGAAATTAATTGTTCAATGGGATATTGTGTAGTTATTAGCATGATTTCCAGTAATTATGAGAGTGATGTAAGTTGGAAAATTATAATAGAAAGCTTCAGTTTTTGTAGTGTTTCATGTTACATTGATTTGTATTTATGAGAGAATTTAGGCAAAATGCAGTTTGTAATGAATAAACTATGGATGTTTATGCATTTATTGGCAATTTAAATATGAGAAGACAAATTTGAGTTTGATTTCTTTTTCTGTGATCTTAAAAGTAGGATTCTGTGTTAGGTTCATTTGGAATCACTATTAATTTTATGTTCCATAAAATCCAACGCGAATATTTTATACTGCTTAAAATACCAGAAACTGAAGATTGTGTTGTTAGAGTAGAACATTAATAGAAATTAATTTAGCAAAATTACAATTATAAGTAAATTCATAGCTTCAAGTAATAAAAAACCGGAGTATTAATCCTAAACTTCTCGCATTGTTTCTAAAAATAAAGCAGTTGTTAAACGAAGTAAAATACTCTAATGAATGGGTCAAAAAAACCCAAAAACCATAGCAGGGTTGAAATTTAAAAACATCTTCCATTCAAATTATTTCAAAATTCCTAAAAATAATGAACGAACGTATGGATTGAACTGATAAATATGTATACATGCTTTAGTCAAATATTTTTGCGAGTAACTCTAAAAGAAAAGAAATGAACAGGTAAAACAATTGTGCTTACGCTCAAGTAGAGTTGACAATGTCCATAATCAGTATTGTTAAGATAAACATCCGCGCAGTTGGACATGGACACCAGCAGAGGATATCCCAGCGCCTGGTTGGTAGCCTTGAAGAAGCACCCATAGCAAGCGTCCTGAAGAACCGTGTCCGAGTCTTGCGACGCGTTGCACAGTTGATTGAGCAACTCGGGGATCCTCACGCTGCAACGGTTGCAGTCACGATTGAGCTTTATCGATCTCTCGCGTCGGTTAATCGCAGCGGAAGTGAAATGAAATACTGTTTAATGGAACCCAGCGATCCCAGCAGCTTCGACAGACTCTCCTGCATCAAAGGTTCCGCGGGGTCAACGGTGAAAATTATGAACAATAGGAGAATAATGGCCGCGAGTAGCTGCATCGTTGCGCGACAGTCACCGGTGTTTGAACAGGTTGCCATTCAGGCCGCGTGTTTTATACGTATGAGCAGATCTGATAGGAAACTGGGACGCATTGTTAGTGGTAAATGGAAATCACTTTCTATGTGTTTAGGGGGAAATGTCGCTCAAATATTTCGTAACAGTCGAGTTTCGCAGATTTCTCAATACTTGGGGCTTTGTGGAGCTGCAAGCTGTGTTCAGGAATTTAGTCTGCTGTTGAGAAAATCGGGGGAATGAATCATCGAAAATCGGGAAATATTTACAATAGAATTATGGCTGATTACCACATGGTTTTTTTTATGACGAGGTAATTTAAAAAAAAATAATCAGATTAATAATATATGTATTGATAAGTTTCTTTACTTTTAGTAGATGTTAATATAGAATAAACATAATATTCTTGAAGTTTAGACATTTAGTTTTATGCATGTTTACGTAATTAGAGCAATTTTAAATACAGTAAAAACTTGATTATTTAATTCATAATTGTCCCCGAGTTTTATTGTTAATAATAGTAATTTTTTGCTTACATATTTTTACAAACATACAAAGTCACAAAATACAATGAGGATGTTAGTGAAACTATACTTAGTGAACTATGATTTAATAGGTGTAAATGGTAAAATGTTGCATTAATTATTAGCATTTTGTATTAAAAATATCAAGTTGGTCGGGGTTTAACTGTATGTAAAAAAGATAAAGATGACTGATAGATGCAAACAATTTTGAAACTAAAATACATTTTATACTATTTTGAGGATGAAACAAATTTTTATTCAGGCTTCATTTCCTTTTGCGTAACTCTAAAAGATATGGTTTACGTAAAGTTTCACTTTCTAGTGATAATTAATTAAGATAGAATTTTTCATTTCATTAAGTCACATGATTTTTATAAATCTGAATTGATTGACTACTTAACAATTGAGTACAAAGAGGTTTTAGTGTAGCGTTTCTGACTCTATCGCGTTGATTGTGCTTGTCTGACCATGCAGCGACACATACTACTGCGAGAAGAATTGTCAGCCAGAGAACGCTTTCATTTTTTCAAAATCTTTTAAATCTTTTCATTCTTTGTATTAAAATAATTATACCAGAATTTTCTTCTATAATTTTTCATAAAATAACCATGAACTAATTATTCATTAGTTCGAGAATTTGTTTTTCTTCTGCACCATTACGATTTTCTTCATCAGAAATTATTTTCATTTTCGTTTTCCTGCTTCGCGCTGCCCTGGATGACGACATTACGGAAGTGTAATCTCTGTTGTGGGCAAGCGTGACACCACTTTGGGTGTCGCTGTTCCGTGAAAATGGCTCGTGAATGGGAGTTGAATCGGAATGTGTGATGTAAGTACAATCTATTTGGTACCGTTACCGCGCGAAAAAATGGCCCACAAGTATCGGATAAGTATCGGAAGAGTATTTTAATTCACATGTATACTATTTGTGTTGACCTTGACACAATAATACATCCAAGCAAGATTGTTAACAGCTTTAGTCATGCAGCAGATTTTTCTTTACTAACTTAGCTACTTTTTTTTTAAATAGAGTCACCACTTTTTTAAATTGTCTGCATTTTTTTTAATGAAAAAATTAACTTTTAGTGTCTAAATGTGAAATAACACTCCTTGCAAATTTTAAAATAATTCGCTTAATAGTTTCGTATAAACAAAATCCCAAAAATCAATTTAGTTTTACCCTCCTATTATTTAATTTCTCTTTTAATAACTAGACTGCGGAAGTTTCTGCAAATTCATGTTTTCAAATACATAGGAAAAGAAAACCAACTTAAATAAAAATGCTTCTTACCTTATAAATATTACAAAACGTATTTTATTTTCGATATTTCATGCAGTTTTGTATTTATGCACACCATCATATATTTTAGCACTGTATTAAACGCCATCAATGTATACTAATAACAGAAATTCTGCTTTCTAAACCAATTATCATATATTCAAATTTTTTGAAGATGTGATTTGCCTGGTTTTTCTTTACGCCCACAGAAACTAGAATTGAAAAAGGAAATCCAGGTCAGGATCACATTCCCCCAAAACTCAAAACCACTTTTAATCCTCCCAAGCTCAAGGCGACAATCCATCATTACTTTTAATAGCTCCAAGAGCCGCTGACCTTACATCATCATACCGTCGTCCCAAAATCACCAAGATCGCCGTGTCGACGACCCCGTCGTCCACCGAGTCGATCCGGTGCGATCAGGAAGTCCAGTTTCGGGCACCGAAGATGCAACGTGACACCGCGATCCTCGCATGGGACGGGGGAATCAATAAGTCAGCCGATCCAGCGCGGCGTCCCGACGCTGCGTGTCACCGTCGTCGTCAGTCGCGGCGAATTTCTCGGATTACATAAACCCAAATAATCCCGTGAGTCATTCTAATTCTGGTCCCGACGGGATTGCACCGTTCCCCGTCGCCCTTGCCCCTCTTGCCCGCCGCTTTTCACGCCCGTGTTCCGCTCTCCCGTCTCTTCCTGTTCGCGTTCTAGGCGCCGACCGACGATCTTTCCGTCTGCCGTATAAATAACCGCGGCACGTGTGCCGTCTCGATCGCACACGGTGGCCCACTTTCCCTCTTCGAGCAACTCGAAGTCGCGGAATCTTGGACGATTATTTCCATTTTCCGTCGCGACGGTCGCGCGGCTTCTTTGATTTTCGCGGAAATCGGACGGCGCTCGGCTATGAAGACGCTATGCTTCCTCGAAATAGTATCGCGACTAATAGCGTCTCTATCATTGTGGTGTGCACACGTTTTGTTGATGGGTGGAGAAAGAAATTGATGAGTCGAAGGTTGATGAATGAATTTTATGAGATAGAGGATCACTGATCTTTGATGTTCCTTACGAATCTAAGAATAATGTATTAGGCATTTTTATCTAGTATAAATAAACTTAGTTTTGTGTAAAACTAGAATCTAAATAAATAGAAGTCTGTCTTGTTTTGTTTATGGGAGCAAAAATCCTGATAGAGTGGAGAAAAAGATTTCAATTTAAGATAAAAGTCCAAGTAATATAATTGATTATGAGGACCGCGAATTAATTTATAGACATTTGTATTAATATATTGATGACTTTGTGTAGATTTGATGGTATAAAATTGGGGTAGTTTC
This sequence comes from Perdita meconis, assembly GCA_030770465.2. Taxonomy (NCBI): domain Eukaryota; kingdom Metazoa; phylum Arthropoda; class Insecta; order Hymenoptera; family Andrenidae; genus Perdita; species Perdita meconis. The sequence continues at coordinate 7,714,717 of JASKOS020000005.1, read as the reverse complement.
AAGGTTTTCAATTTATAGAGAAAGGAAAAGGGGTCCCGATGGAATTTTTAATATGATGGTGAGGGAGGATAGAATGAATACTGAGGAATTGGTTTGTGGTTTATGAGTCAGGATTGGTGACTCAGGAGTTAGGATAACGTAGGGGTTGGGGATGTCAGGGTTCGTTGAATGTGCTATGATAATTAGATGCGATTATGGGTGGTAACGGACGTTCACGAACGTGTTCGCGATCTGTTCTATTATTAGAATTCGTCGGATTTTTGGAATTCTTCGGTTGAGTCAGTTTCAGATATCCGTCACGAGTTCGAAGAAAGATTCTGTAGCTATTTATTTCTTCGTGAAGCTGTATCTAATTTTCTAAAATAGTTTTTCTGATACTCTACTTCAATTTCATAAAATTGCATCCACATTGTTGGATACCGTTCTACCCTAAAAATATTTGCTCAGTTTATAGCTTTTAAATTCTCCGTGAGTTTTATATGCTATTACTCACAGGACTTTTGATCGGCTTAGTCACCGACTCCTAAATCGCCAGTTATTCACCCTTTATTCACAGTTCTCAGTCCGTATAAAATTTTTTATTGGTCTTACCTCCACTTTATATTCCCAGGACAATTCAGTCTTTATATAGAATATGGTTAGATGTAGATAAGATTTTTCCCTCTTTTGGTGACACTAAACAGTTATATTTAAAAGTTGTAGAAGAATTGCTGAATTCTAAAGAAAATTACGTAAGTTGTTAGATTTTCGTACACTAAGTTTATTAAAATAAACTGTTATACCAAATATTGGAATCTAACATTTTTAGTTGGGTTATTTTCAGATATATTGAAAAATATTTGTGTTTCTAAAATTGAATCAATTAACAAACCACTTAAATCCAGCATAAATATGCGATTATTAGAATACTTTCAATTAATCTTGAATTCACAGGATACATTTTAAAATAAAGAAATATTTTGTGCTTTTATTGAGACCTGTAAGATAGAAATCACATCTTCAATGGAGGACGAGCAAATTGAAGGAATGTTTACTTTATAAATGAAAACTGTGATCAAACGCGAGTTCAGAAAGCAAAATCAATATTGAGTTTTCATGCTTGATACCTCAACTACGAAAACTATCATATGCGTTTGTTATTTTCTGTTTTTATTGTTATAATCGCCACGAAATCGTAAGGTGTATTTTAATTACAAAATGTCAACACGCGCATAATCCACTAAAAACATATTAATTTATTAGTAGACAAATTTAAAGAGCAATACTTACACATTTTATGTCTGCAGTTTTGTGCAAGAAACATCAATGCAATAGTTTTGCCGAAATGAAGTAAACCTAGTATTGAATTTGTTAACAATTAAATATTAAATATAAAAAGAAGAATCATAATTTCAAATTCCGTCTAAATAAAACTAATTAAACAAATTTTTAATAATTCGATTATTTTACTTATTCGTTCCACTGTGTGTCGTTACTTTTATACCCAGTCTCCCCTATAATCATAAGAATAAATTAAAAGTAATCAAAATAATATGTGATATTAAAGATAGATATTTAATTTTATACACGTCCGTAGAACTGGCGCGCATTTTATGAGCTTAACCGAGCCAAAGGTTATCTTTGTAAATAAAAAATCGATGAGGGTTGCTTTAAAAGAAACAAACTGTGTTACTTAATAAAAGTATATTAAAAACGTATACAAAATTTCCGATTAATTAAGTTTACAGTTTTGTTTATTAAAAAAATAGCAGGAAATCGATATTTTCGATAAAGAAAAAACGTATATGGTATTGTAGGCCGCGAACGCTCCACGCGGCCTAAACGGAAAATAACCATAAATCCGGGAACGTGTTAATAACAATTTGTCAACATAAGCACGTGGCTCTAATAAGTTGATCATCTACTGTAATCCCGCGATCGAGCAGAAACGGGTGAAAGAATTTTCCAGGCAACTGAATAATTACGAAACCCCGAAGGAAGTCGTCGCGTCGACAGCTGCGTTCCCCCCAAAAAGCATCGTTCCGAGGCCCCCTTCTGGCCACGGAAGCGGCATCGGGATCCTCCGGGCTGCGAGGACCAATTAAACCGTGCCCGGATCATCGCCCTTCCTCCTGTGGTCAGGGCCGCGATGACAGCTGCATCTCCCTGTCAATCAGCGTCCTCTTCCCGTTTCTGCGGCGGTCAATTAAGTGGACGGTAACTCAATCCTTGCGGATGGGCCGGGGCCACTTTATTTCGAGTCTCTCGCGAGAATAACGAGCCGGTGGTAACTCAATTTCACGAACCCGCGCGCCGTTGCGTCGTTTTTGCCGGCGACGTTTATTTTCGGCGCTCATCCCCGATTTACCGAATAAACACGTTCTACCGGTGCCCGTCGGCCCCGTGGAAAACGTCAAGCCGCTCGGAATAATTTAATCGAGCCCGAGCCCGCGATCAACGGGGCTTCGAACCGGCGCGGCGCGGCGCGCGGAAACCGTATCGTAATATCGGCGGCGCGGGTCCGGGCTTTTCAAGTGGCCGAGGATTCGTTAGGTTAATTGTTCCGATTGGGAGGGGAACGGGTGAATGGAACTTCTGCCACTGTTAGGCGGGTTTGTTAATGCTGTTGATTTATTGGGGAACAAATGGGTTGATTTCTTAGAGATTTCATCATTATTTGCGGAAATTGCCAGGGGTAGGAGGGGCAAGATGGGGAAGCTAACAAAAAAGTGTTCTAGAATATTGCACTTACTGATATAGCATCTACAAAAAATATTACATATTGTGTCAACATCTGTATATTGAAATATATTAATTGAATTTGTAAAACATAGCACAAAATGTATGAAAAAATAATTTCAAACATAACAACAATATTCCATCTTGCCTCGTATGTGCGGTAATCTATTTACTATGGCATACACATATACAATATCTCTTTAATTTCGTTTTGTTCACACCGTGAGTTCAACTTTCACGTTCAAAGCACTTAACTCACCATCCTGTAGAGATATGGAGAATAAGTTGTTACAAATATATATATTTAGAATCGTTGCTGTCTGCTTTTTAACAATTTTCGTTTTGTTTTTCAGGAATAATAACTGTTTTTACAAATAACAAAAAGCAATGTATTTATTCGTTTGTTACATAGAGGTTAATTGAATGACAATATCATTATTTATGAATGATATTGATGAGCACATAAACAAATACTTCAGGAAATTGTCTAACTGATACAGTATTCTCTCGCTATAAGCTCGTCGTTTTCGTCGCTTCATCGAGCGAGCCACTCTTCAATTTCACTGTAATCATTGACGACGTACAAAAAGCTATCGATTTTATTATTCCATTACCTTCACGAACATGTGCCTTACATATACTGTTGCTCGATGAAGCGACAAAAACGGCGAGCTTATAGCGAGAGAATACTGTAATATTTAAGACATAACATAATTGAGAATTGTTACATACGAGCTAATGTTCAGAAGATGGTAGAAAATAAGATTACAATTGTTGAAAATAAAGGAATGGTCACTAAACGCATAAGAACGCTGGAAACTGACTGTAATTATTGGTGTTACAGTATTTTTTCCATATAGGCTCGAAAAAAAACTGTACGATACATGCTCGCATTTCATTCCCACCAGTAGCGGCATCCGTCTTTGAACCAGCGTCTTTTTCGCGCGCTGTCTCTTTCTACGTTCGGCACATTACAAAGAAAGTAGTACCCTACGATATAGGCTTGTCTCCGCTCTCGAGGAGAGAGCCTATATCGAGAAAATACTGTATATAGAATGTAACTGAATTTTTTTTTAGATTCAACATGGAAGTATGACAATATGAAATGAACAAAAATCCCATCTTGCACCACCATATTAACTTTGTAATTGTTTTACCGCATAAAAGAAAATTATTTATTTACCTTATCTTTAGTAGCTTTCTCTCAAAAATATTGGTGTTGTTAGTAGTAGAACCTCGATTATCCGAATCATAATTATCCCAGAATTTTATCATCCTAAGTATCAATCATTGAATGCAGTAGGTGTAAAAGTATAAATAGGATTTCGAGTACAATTTGGACTATGATTTAATAATCGAAGCTTTACTGTAGATGTTAATAATAAATTTGTTACGTTTTTTTCCAAATTATAAAAATTGTTGAAAGGGATAGAGAACACGAATGGGTCGAAAAAATGTCGATGAATATTTTTTAGTCGGAGAGAATCTTCGTTCATTCTGTTGTTCCGGTTGAACCTAGTTTTCCAATTACGCCCGTTTTCGCGATAAACCCGTTGTCCGCCTTTATACGAATGCCATTCAGAAACTTTTCACGCGCGCTGTTTGTTTGAAAAGAAGCCGGTGAAATGCTTTGTGGAGCATTGTGAGCGTTCGCCGGTGGTCAGCAAGATCGTATCTCAGATATGAAACGTTGACTCTAAATAATTCAGTGAAATCCGTTACGCTAGCTCACAGTTTGAAAGGGATATTATTTAAAAGGACGTCAGACGTGACATTCAAACGCATTAATATCGTGAGCGTGAATTTCAAAATTTCTTCCTTTGTTGTATTCGTATCGCAATGACCCTTTCTTATCGGCGACAATGGTGCGACGAACTTTTGTCGCATTCATGAAGTACCTTATTTACGCAATTGAAATTACTAGTGAAGGGACACATGATTTATTGTTCATTTCATTCTTTATTGTGTGTTGGTGACTAAGAGTTTGAAGTCCCTTTTGTGAATTGAAGAATCTAAAGACTTTACAATATTTCTTTTAAAAATTTGATGCACTTCAAGTTTAATTATGTGACTACGAAGATTTAATCATCATTTTGCTGGTGTCGAATTTGTTTAAAAAATACAAGCCGCAGAAACTGGCAATTCTTTCTCATTTTCGTTAAGCTTGGAAACATTTATGAATTTTTATCTCGAAAACTATTTGTCTTATTGAGTTTATTGTCTGTAATTTCAACCTAGAATGTTCGTACTAATTGAATAATATTTTTCTTAAGAGAAAAATCATAATAAATAATATTTTTTTTTAATAGAAAAATCTAAATTTACAACATAGAAGAATTATGAATACATCTATCTTTACAAATTTCTTTGGAGGATCAAGAGTCGATTTTGAAAAAAATATATGCATATACAAAGTTTTCTTTTAATTAAGATAGTTTTTTAATGTTTTCTCGATTTAGATAGAAAAAAATAGTTCTTATATTAATATTATTTACCGAATTCGTCTCAATATATCGACTAAAGATAGGTCCAAAAAAGAATAATAGATTTAATCTGTAAAAATATTGAAAGCAACTTTGAACATTACTAGAGAAGAGAGTTGATACATTTTTTATAATCACCTTAAAGCTCTCTGAGGTTTAATATTAACAGAATAATCTACGTTAATCGTGTTCCGTGCTTCACTGAATGCAATTATTAATCTTTCGATTATTGTTTAATAAAAAATAGCAATTCATAGCAACATAAATTATTTTATCATTATAAAATTATTCATTTAGTTCAAAGGTGTTTTAACAAAATAATGATTATTGAAAACTATGTTTAACATAAATTATACGAATACGAATACTTTTACGAGATGAAATTTATGTTTCTTTAAATTTCCATTTTTATTAGTATTAGTTATTATTTTTCTATAAATGACATAATTCGAAAGCTTAGTCAGTCTTAGACGGCGGAATAATCTGCAAGGCTGTGCACAGATGCCAAAATATAAGACCAGAAAATATGATATAAGACAAAGTCATTACACTATATATATGTAAATCGGTGTTGATAAACATTTCTAAATACACTTGCTGGCAAAAGTTAAGAAACAAAATAATCGTTTCGGAATCACCGTACATATACATATTCATTATTTTCTAAGATACATAGATTGAAATTCAAAATAACATTTTAATAATAATATTAAATGATAATAGTCATCTGAACAGAAGAATCGCAAGACAAAATTTTCCCCATGACTCATTATATGTAGATTAATCAATAAAATACGAGACACAGCAATCTACCCGTTACAAAATCAACCCTGAAATAATTTCTAATTAAGAGAAACCGTACCGCGCAGTCAAGTACAATTTCAACAGAGGCTGACGGCCAATTCCAAGCGTCGAATGAAAAAAGAATCGCGGAGGACTCCCTAAAAATTGAATGACTCTCATAAAAAAATCCCGACCAGTGCGTTTCACCGAGCTCAGCGGTTCCATTGTTCGAGCTCAGTCTACCGTAACAATCCATCACCGGCGTGCCCCGAATCCCTCGTAAAGTGACAACCACGTACCGCGTCGTGCCCCGCGCGGAGGCCGTTTTCCGTCGTCCCGTGGAGTGATTAGATCGTGATCCTCGTACGGCAAACGCGGGGATTATAAGATTTGTTTTACGAGGGTAAAGACGCAATCAAGGTCGTCCGAAAGTTTCCTGGGGGTGGCGGCGGAGCCGACGGAGCGTATTTTTCCCCGGTGGATCCACTTTCCAAGACGGACTCCCCAGCGGGGGCGGACGGACGTGTTCCGGGGGGTGGTGTCATCGCCACTGGATACTTTCCAATTACAACGACAAGATTTCGTCGGTTCATCGACTCGTTTGGTAATCCGCGCGTCGCTGTCCTTTATTGAATTAGGAAGAACGCAGCGAGCGGCCGAACGACAGGGCGTAGACCGCGCCTATTCCTGATTAAGGAGCTTAATTGCTCGTTTTCTGCCGGCGAGCGAGAGAGAAAGATTCGGGGAGAAAGTTACGACATTATGGACCCGCGGTGAAATTGTATCGAGGGCTGCGCGGAGAACCGACCACCCCCAACGGAGGGGGGGGGTGCAATTAGACGGTGCATAATTGAGGGAACAATCGCTCGGGGTGCGGGAAGATCATAAGCGTCGAATAAATTCAATTTCTTTCAGCGCAGGGCGCCGCGAAGGAAACCTTATCGGTTCGGATTGGGGGTGGAAGTTTTCAAAAGGGGTTCGGATGTAAATGAATGTTTAGGAAACACAAGATTGTGGAGATGCTGTTTAAATATAGTTTTATTAGCAATGTGGGTACTTCGTATTTCGGCTTGATCAATTCTGTTAAATATTTCAGACGGCACCACGCACGATACTTCGCGTGTCTGAATGCGATTTCCGCCGCGATGGATACAGCTGATGCATAATTCGAGATGAAGCCGACGAGGACAGAGGGCGGCCGTTTTAATGGACCTTACTTTCCATGCATTATTCTTTTCGGTGCTGCATGAGATGGTGCCAGGAAATGGAAGTGGAAGTCGGGTTGCTAGTTTCTTTGTCGCTTGAAAAATTCAGGAGTTTAGCGATATGTATGCGTTATTGTGGGAAGTTGGATGAAATGGGATTTTCAGGAGGGTTGAAGTGTGACATCTATAATTATGTGAAGGGAAATTGTTGATAGGCGTTAGTAGGGATATTTGAAGTTTAAGTGAAAGAATTTGGAGGAAAAAGAATGTTAGAAATATGAACATTATTGGAAGACTTTTTTTAATTATCTTATCGTTTTTTATGTCCATTTATAAGGAGTCATTATTTCTTTCAATCTATTCTCCGAATACGCATTCAGTATAACTGTAGTCTTTTATTCAAATAAATTATTCATATTCAAGTATTCAAATATTCTGAATAGTCAAATATTTGAAGCTGTAGGTTGTAATCAGTACAATAATACGAAATTCGAAGACTACGAATATTTGCAAACTCCTCATTATTCGAATAATCGAATACTTTTTTTTTATTCAAATACCAAATTCGAATTTTATTGGTATTCGAATATTCAAGCATTCAAATAATCGAATATTCATAACAGCCCCATTTTATACCATCGGCTAACGGATTAAATTCAAATCACTTGTTTGTATATCTTGTAATCATAATAAAATCAAAAAGTGACGTAATATTTCTGTATTTTGTTGTTCTTAAGAGATTACCTCTATTGCCCCTCTCTGGATCCGCCACTGTATGTGTTTCTTGACTTCTTTTTGAAATTGAGAATGTAACTACAGTATTGTCCCGATATAAGGACAATATTACAGTGTTGACTCAAAGAACGGCGCCTGAGTTTGATTCGAAAAAGGAATTTCTCTATGCTCACCACTTCTTCGCCGGTGCGAGTCTCCTCGTTTCGTCGTGACCGATATCGAACCCGACTCGAAAAAGGGCTGCGCTCGGTTCTGAAACCCAGCTGTTCTTCGAGTCAACACTGTATCGTGTTATGTGAGAGGTACCTATGTTTTATATTCGTATACTTTAATACAATATTCTTACTATTCATTGTTTTATATATATTCATATATATGTTTTATATTCATTGTATTATATTATAACTATCTTGCCTATAACTATCCAGCCTATTCTTATCAATTTCTTATGCTCACTCGAAAAGAAGCCACAACTTCCTCAGTTTAAAATTTCCAAACGTTTTTCGTCAACAAATATTGTAGAAATATCTCTAAAAAATGTTATTGAAAAACAAACAGGATAACGCATACAATTGTTGACTCTTATGTACAATGATTGACAGTTTCAAGAAAAGCAGGAAATATAATTCTTTTCTTGCACAATGAATCATATGTACATTTCAATGACTCAGATATTCTTGTTTCGAATAAAATGAAGATTTCACTGTATAACAAAAGGGTTATATTATATTTCTTTCTGTTCTTGATACGATCAATCATTTCACTTGGTAGTCAACAACTGTATGTGTTACCCTAGACAGAAATTAATCGATTTCACGACTGCCTCAAAAGAAAACAAAAATCGAGTTCGGACTCTGCCAATGCCTTCACTCCGCGATCCAACGGGATTCAATTAAACAAATTAACGCGGCGGCGAGCACCTCGCGGCTTTCTCCGTCCGAGGATAATTTTTTCCGCGCCGGTTCCTTTCCCTTTTAGTAGCTTCCACGCCCTTATGGGGCCGTTCCGTTCCTCGACGAGGCCCTCCGCGCACCGTCGCGTCGGCTCCGTCGGCCGAGGTCTTCTCTCTCAATTATTGTTCCCCCCACCCAATCCCTGAGCTTTCTCCGTCGATCCTTTCACGGGCCGAGTCCGATAAGTGCATTAGTCGAACCCGGAAATTGGTAGACATCCCGCGGCGTGTACGCACATTAACCCCACCATGCTGGCTGCGGTCGTTCCAGGCGCGAGGGGCGTCGAAAAAGAACAGGAAGCCGATGCTTGCGTGGCCGCGGCAAAAAGGAGGTCCACGTGCACGCCGTATATCAACAGATGTTAACCTACATCGGGGCCTTCCTCCCTCCCACGTTGGAATGGTTTTAGCCGCGGAGGCAAATATCGTCGGGCGTTTCGCGCGAAATTGCGAGGCCTACGCCTCGAGGCTTTGCGGACGTTTAAATTTCCTCGCGGATCCGCTTCTCGTGCCTTCGTTCCTTCCTCGCGCCCGCTGGGGAACCCCTTGTTAGGTTTGCCATGGGGGCCCACGCGATTCCAATTGCACCGCGGATTCGGTCGAAATAACACACGGTGGAAAGGGAAAGAATCTCCACATCGTCGGTACTCTTGATGGATTTCGAACGTTGAAAGTTTGATGAACGCTGGCGAGGCTCGTCAGGGGTGTAGCCCGGGCACCATAGAAGTTTCGGCGGGAAGTTATTACCGTGGCGGCTCCGTTCTCTGAATTAATACGATGTATTAAAGCGCATGTACACGGGGGCGGGTCGGAGGGGTTGGTGGCCGCGATGAAGCATTCCTCTGAAAAATGTTCACTTTATTGGGAGACGCACGGAGGAGAGAGTTGTTTTATAGCCGGAAGCATTAAGGAGATGACGAGGTGATAACCCCGTGTTCCTTTATGTGGAGTAGTATATTTCTCCCTTCCGCCACTGCCGGCCGGGGTGGCGGGTTGCTTTTAAGTCGAGTTCAATGACCCGTCATGCAAGGTCATTCAGGGTTACAGGAATGCGCGCTGGAGTCGAGGACCGCGTCTTGGATCATTTTTCGTGGCCGCATGTCTCCCTTTATTATTCTTTCATCCTGAAATGGCACGTTGAAGGCGCTCTTCTCGGAGGTTGTCCTGATTCTATGGGGATCTGTGTGGGGGGGAATGAAATCTACCTTGAAACAGTCTTCTTATGGCGTACTAGACTGAACATTTTTCGTGTGAACTGTTTTATTGTGTATGTTAATGCTTGGGCGACTTTGATATGAGTAGATAGCGGATTTTATGCATTTATGGCAATGCTAAGTATGAAAAAAATCTACAATTCACAATAAAATAAAATAAAATATTGATTTTCTGTAATATGGAATGATTAAAAATATGCATACCTAGTTCTAATACCTACATTTGATCACTCACTATGTTATCTACAATGTTAAATATAAATATAATATTAAGTCCCCATTCTAGAAATTTTTAGGCTGCCTTATAATGGTGTCCAGCAATGTATTTCGCGAATTTTTCCGCGAATAAGTTCTGCATATATGAAAGTGCTGTCATACTAATCTTTTTGTCCTAAGGGTTAAAGTACAATTTTTTTTCCTGAGGGATGCAGTAGATAGCGCACTGCGTTTCTCTGATTCACAGTCATAAAATTTATTCTTGAAACTCATTTGAATAAGAATTGCATCAAGTATTAAAAGCCTTGAATCCAAGGTTTCTCCACATTGTTAAGAATCGGCTACATAAATTGGAACACAGCTAGAAATACTAAAAATTTTCAAGGATATTTCACTGATTCAACCATTTAATGTATTATTATACGGCTTCAGGATTTGGAAGAATGTTATCTATAAAATTTCTGACTCAGAAATAAATTAAAACAAAAAGAAGTTTAATCGCTTATCCTCCAAAAAATGATAAATACTATTGGAATTAGAGTAGTCCGGAGAATAGCATGGGCACTCAACCAAAACTATGCCCAAGAAATTGAACACAGTTCTTGGACCGTGGACAGGACTTAACAGCAAATTTCTTTATGCAAGTTCTTTATCTTCTACTTCTTTTTTATCTTCAATTGCTCACCGCAAACTCATTGATGCATCTCCAAATCTAAAGCCAAGATTCATGATGAAATTTTTTTCCTACGAGGTGAGAAACTCTTAGAGTCTCTAAAGAATTTTAGGGCGTTGAGGGAGCCGAGGTATGTTCGAAGTCCCGGAAGCTTATAGTCTTGATACCTCAGAGATTCTTGAGGTCCTAAAGATCTTTACCATCCTAGAATGCCGAAGGTCTCAAAGATCCAGAAGGCCTCAAACTTTCAAAAGCTACGTTTCGACCTACGCTATTGAAATCCCTTATGTTCCCAAGGTTTCTAAAATTGTCAACATCCCCAACTCACCGAAATATCAAACGATTCTCCCTCATCACTCTCCCAATCTCCCTTCACCCTCGCACGGTTCCAAAAATATCTATCCAGTCAATCGTGTCAGGAGTGCGCTCTGTGAATAACCTTTGACCCAGGACGGTCTCTGACCGAAGAGTAACCGCACTGTCAATCTTATCAAATTCCACGAATTTAATGACGCCTGCGCCCCTTCCCAGGAGAGTAGGTGTATCCCCGATTCAATGGTTTCGAAAGAAAAGGTCCATTAGCCGCCGCCCGCGATCCCCAGCAAAAATCGTTCATCCCAAGGCGGAACGTTCAAAAGGCCAAACACCGGGGGCCATTATTTGGCCCAGAAAGCCTCTTAACTGCCCTCTACCCGGCGCGACCACATTCGTCACCGCGACGGACACCCATATGCGGATATCATTTTCGGGGGACCCTAATTCGCGCGCGGGGAAACGTCGCGTTCCCCGGTTTGGCATGGGTCGTTAACTTTTCGAGACCCCCGTCGCTCTCCTCGTTTTCCCCTTCACCGTCGATAAGTATTATAAGAAATCGTCGGTGTAACGCTTGCGCTGATAAAAATCAGTCGTGTCGGACGCGAACGGCTCTCGAGATCGGCCCCGCGGGCGCAGTGTGCCACCGTCGCATTATCGTTATCCTCGACGGATGCTTTCATTGATATCATGCGCTCGACGCGCACGCAGCGTAACAGCATCGCGCACGCTCGTTGTAAACATCTCTTAACGATTATTGCCGCCTGTAAATTGGCGCGTATCGCTCCTCGTGCTCGTCAGCCGCTCGGAAGCACGTTGCTTTGTTGCGCGGATGGGCGCATGTTTTGGGGGGCGGCACGCGCTGACAAGTTTAGTTTGCGCGTCTTGTTACCAGATCGCGGTTATCGTTGGCTGATCTTGGAATTATTCTGTCGGCTTGTGGTGGTCTCGTGGACGTCACGGTTCATTTTCGTTATCGTGTGACGGCAATATGTACTTCGTTTTTGGAGTAATTACGGTGACTTACACATTCGTGAACGCGTTATTAAGGGGTTATATACGCTTCTCAGGACTAAAACGCAGTCAATGTTTGTGAGTGAATCACTGACAAACTATTAATTCGATTGGACTAATTCTTTTTGTGTTACAAAGGTACTTGTTTGTAGAGTAAAAAACAGGTATAAAAAATCGGAAATCATTATAAATATGCCATCTGCATGCAATCGCATAAAACAGTTTTTTTGTCGCCACCCTAAACGGTGGGCGTGATTCAGCTCGTACTAGAGATCCGAAACAAAATTTGTTGATTTTTTGTTACTTTTTGGGATCATAGTTCTCGGTTCACGAGGGGGTTTTTTGGAACTAGAAAAATTGCGGCAGTGGTAACAATTTAAATTGAAAGATATATGCAACCAAAAATCAAAATATGCAAAAATATACAAAGTAACATATTTTCCAAATATACAAGATATCAAAATGTATACTAGAAGTTTCAATATTTAAAACATAAGCTTACGTTATTCAAGCTTCCATTCTTTATATATGTTAGTAAAAATTTGATTTTGCATAAAAATTCTCATGTTACTAATTACTAGACTGCGAATTCTATTGCAAAATAAAATGTTGGTAAAGACGGATATGATAAAGTCAAACTTGAATAACAATATGTCTTATTTTTTTTTAATATTCTAATTTGAATTATATCCTTGACATTTCGTATATTTTTGCATCTAACAACTTTAAAGATTTTTAGAATATATAAAATTATTATACAGTATAACCTCGATTAACCGGCTTAATATTGAAGTCATGAAGCATTTCCTTGATTCAGAACTTTTTTACTTTCTGTGTACTATTGTTAAATCAGAATTCAAGGTTTATTCGAAATTTCACTTTACTCTTATCGCTAGTGCATCGAATAAAGGATTACCTTCAAATCGTCGACAATCATTTCAGTGATAATGTTTTCATCGACAAGGTTTCATCGCCATTGAGTTCGTCGACAATGTGTATTCATCGACGCGTTTAAATCACCGACAATGATTTCATCGATAATTACGTGTTTAATAAACATAATGAGGTTAATAAAGTAATAGTATGTTATGATAACTTTAACTATTCGCCTCATTATTTTTTTTAATGACGTGTTTAATAAACATAATGAGGTTACTTTATAGTAACCGTATGTTATGATAACTTTAACTACTCGCCTCATTATTTTTTTTTTTTGAACACGTAATTATCGATGAAAACATTGTCGGCGATTTAAACGTGTCGGTGAATACACATTGTCGACGAACTCAACGTCGATGAAAACAATGTCAATGAAATTACAATTACAGAAGAATTTTCAATCGCATTGTTCCCAAAAACTCCTCTCCATCAGAACAAAAGAAAAAGATGATAATTCCGCAAAGTTTTCAGACTCCCTTCGTCTATTTTACACTCCTTTAAGATCCGCCGAAAAAGTAGTCGAAGAAATCCAAGGAACCCCATAGGTGTAAGTTCTCTCGCGGTCGTTCACAAACTCTTTCGGCGATATCACCCTTTCTTTTTCCCCATAATACGATAATAGGGTGCGCGGATGCCACTTTCACACTTTCCACTTGGCGGCGGCACTCCAGCGTGACGCACAGTTTCGGAAACGCGTTTTCCGAGTGGCCTGCGCTCGCGCGCGCGTATTGGCGCAAATGGTCGGCCGACGAGGCGCGAGAAAAATAGACGCCCGCGACACTTTCGAGGAGCTGGAATACGCTCGTTAATTTTAACGATCTCATCGAATCGACGATAGCACACACCCTTTGCCACCCCGCGCGTCGGACCCCACCCCCTTCTGTCGACGCCGCCCGTCTCATTTTTGCCCGCGCTTTTACTCCGTTGTATACGTTTCGCATTTCGATTCGATTGGTTTGTAGCGTCCCCCGCACGTGAATGGAATAGAGGCCGTCGTCGTCAGAGTTGCTCCCGGTGAACCGAGCTGTTCGTCAGACATGCTCGAAAACATTTTAGGGTGTCGCGTTTCCTGTTCCCGCGCGATCCAATCTTTCCGTCGGCGCGGATTCGAGCGGAACTTCTGTTTTTATGGGGGGGGGGGGGGGGAGTTGCGTCGCGTTCTCGCGCGACGCCGCGAGCGCTGCTGCCCTGGATCACTGATTAATGCTCTTCGGAGATTGCGAGTAGAGCTTCGGTATTCGGAGGAGTCGTCATTCGTGAATGTACAGGGTGTCGAGATGGGTGGCTTTTAGGATCTCGTTCTGTTTTTTCTGGGGGCGGTGAGAGGTGGGTGGGTGCGTTTACGACTTGCGTCGGACTGATGCGCGACCTTAACTACTTGTTTTAGTTTACAGTGACTCACAAATTTATTCGCAAAGAGTATGCTAAAGTTTACATTCTGAAAAGGAATTTGTCTTTGCATGGAAACTGACAATCAGAAGCAATTAAAGGTGAATGCTGCAACGATATAAATTGATTGAAAAAAATAATACTGTGGACTTCACAATTAATTAACATTTGAAATACATGTGGACGAATCTGTGAGTCACTGTATATTTCCGATTTTTTTTAGGTGTAAGGAATGAGGAGAAACAAGGACTGGTGGGGTATGATGGGAAAGTATTATTTAGAGAACACCGTGGAAACTATAATATGCAAATTAATGTGTCAGAAAGTGCTGTGAAAATGAGCATTGATGTGAAAAAATGAATGTTTGAAGTCACGATGTTATGACTACTTTATATTTTTAAGAGCATATAGAAAAAGAAAAGCAATTTAAATGGAAGTGTCATTTACTTTGTAAATATTATAAAATATATTTTATTTGCGATATTCCATGTATTTTTGCACTTATGCACGTCTTTATAAATGTTAGCACATTTCAAAAAGAAGATGTAGAGGATAAGTCGACTAGGAAAAATGAATAAAACAAAAGTATTGATAGATATCAGAATATAGATAACAGAAAAAACTGGATTCAATGCAACATAAGAAGATTAAAATATTATTTTTTTTTCTATTTATTTGAGGAAAACTTTAAGTGTCCGCTAATAGAGGAACTATCGCTATGTCATAACTACATAGACTGCGGATGTTTATGCAAAACTGTAAAACATTCCTCAACAAATTACCTCATACCAGTTCAGTCTTAAGTAATAAAAGTTGCAATACCATTCCTAGTCCAATAAATCCAAAAAAATAAATACCTACAAACATTTCCCATAATAAACAATAAAGAAACTAAAACACAGGAAAATTCTCTCTACACACAAACCCTTCTCCCACCCTACCAAACTGATACAAACGAATTGAAAACGCCGATACAAAGAAAACAGACTCCCCCTGCCATCAGACAAGACTGAGAAAACTCGGGATCCTCTCCTAACCCTTTCTTCGCTGAAGCACCACTCGTCCGGACGTTACGCCCGAAGATAGAATTTCCGAAAACATCCATCAAATGACTCATTCAGCCGCACTTCCGCGGGACCAGGACCTGGCTTGTGCCCCTCGATCGATCCCGCCGATAAGTTGATAGAAAAACGATACCTGAAATCGCGGTGGACCCTCGGGTTCCATTGTCACGGGTTACTGTTATGCTTTCGGGAGGATCCATCCAGCGAGGATGAAGTGCCATCTCGCTCCGCGCCGCCACTTTCGCACGAGTCATCGAGAATATTTCGTCCGAGGGTGGACGGCTCGTTCCTCTCCCCCCGTTTCACCCTCCTGACCCCGCCGCTACACCCTCGTCGGCTCTCCGGTGTTCCTCGAGTTTCGTCATTTGATTTCGAGGGTGCGCGAAGATCGTGTTTACCCTCTTTATGCACTTAGAGTCTCATCAACCTCTTCACCGTACCCCGGTGTTCCTCTCGTTTCTTCTTCAAACGGCTTTGCTAAATTTCAGAGTGGCGCAGCGCGGGAGAGGGGAAATATGTATTTTCGGAGCTCCGACCGTCGATCGTCTTGTTATCGTTTGCGCTTTCTCGCCCGTTTGATCGCTCGGGCTCTGGAGCCGAGGCTGCGATTTCCGTCGGGGAGAGCTCGACTACCCGACGCAGAGTAAATGGGTAACTTGTTTTTCGATGGTTCGCGGCACGGATGGCAGCTTTGCGAGACGGTCTTTTGAACGGCGGGTTTATTCGATGTTGATTTTTCGGATGATCATTTCGCGGGAGTGCTCGCGATTTCGAATCGTAAAGCGCACCTTAGAGCGAGAAGCTTATAGGTGGTTCTTGTCGATTTCAGAGATTTGAAGAAGTATAATAATTGTGGTGAGTTGGGCCAACCTTGACTCTAAAATCATTCCTAACTTGAACTATTAGTGTGGGTAAATACCGTCAAGGACCCAATTTCTGATCAGAACGAAATTCCTGATTAGTTTAGTATACAGGGTGTAACAAAAATATTGCAGTTCCTTGAGAAGGGTAATTCCCGAGACGATTTTAAACAACTTTTTCCTTAGCGAAAATGTTAGGTGAGGCTTTGTTAACGAGTTATTAACGAAAAACACTGACCAATAGGAGCACGAATACAATGGATGAATTTCAGTGCGGGTTCCAACTGTGAGTAGTATTGGCCCGCCATAGTCCGCGTCATCATTAATCCGCTGTACGTGCTCTCCGATTGGTCGGTGTTTTCCGTTAATAACTCGTTAACGAAGCCTCACCTAACATTTTCGCTAAGGAAAAAGTTGTTTAAAATCGCCTCGAGAATCACCTCTTCCAAGGAACTGTAACATCTTTGTTACACCCTGTATAACTGTCATACAATAAATTATCGTGCTAAAAATTGATTCCAAACATTTACTAAATAATTATAAACTGTTTCGAATTTCAAAAGTAAGATTTGAAAGCTAATATTACAAATGATTTAGGCGATCAGAAATTTCTCCTTTTGCTTTTTTGACTTTAGAACCTAAATTATAATTTAATTCCTATTATTTTTGCAGTTTTATACATTTCATATTAAAGATTAAACACGGATTTAGTCAAATATCACACAAATTTTGAGATTAGGTTATTGTTCACATTTAAACATTAGAAAAAACATGATAGTTACTCTTAAGTGATCAGGAAAAATCTGTTAAATTACTTTGTTATACATACATTTATTGAGAAGTACAAAAGACATTATATGCTTTACGTATGTATAAAATATCGACACCCTGGCTCAATTATCAAATCATCTTTTATTGCAGACGTAAAACGGTGTACATTGTATATAACATAACATTTTTAGACCATCAGTTATAATCCTAAGGACGTTTAACAATTGAATCTTAGTCTAGCGATATTGCAGATGGGGTGCGAGATTTTGCAAAATAAAAATCAAGAAATAAACATTTTGACTGATATGTATTAGAATTTTAATATTCGAAGATTTATGTATTTTATTGCAACATGCGTTATTAAAAACACTCTGACTTTTCAAGCAAGGAAGCCTTCCAAGATTTGATGAGCCCCGAGAATCTTAATTTGACCCTCGTTGCAAAAAAAAATTCTGAATTCCGTCATACCTAACTCTTAATTTCACGTAACTCCAAAAATCCTACGAATCCGAGGCGTTCACTCTAAAACTCCCACCATCTGGCAGAACTCAGCCGCAAAGACGAGCACAAGTACCGAAAGCGATAACGATAGTTCCCGCGCGAATTTCCCACGAATATCGCGTTTTCCAACCGCGGCCGTAACTCTCGCTCGCCCCCATTTTCCGGATATTACAGCGCAAACAGCCTCTAAGCTGAAAAATTATCGGACCGTTTATGCGATTCTTCACGCTCCCGCGCATCCTCCGTCCCGCCTCCTCCCTTCGGCAACCGGTCGGTCCCGGGTCCTGAGACGGGGAGGGAACGACGACGCTGCAAGACGATTAATAATGTACTGGAGGGGGCGGCGTGGCGGTAATGTAACGCGATAAATAATAGCGGTGACGCGTTGTAAAGCGCATCGCGGTACAGGCCGTTCCAAGGGTCGAGTATCCGCGGCTGCGAGGTGCTTTATGCAACGGCACTTTTGAATAATGCAGCGACGCAATGTCACGGTGAATAGTGTCACATTGTCGCGGCCGTGGAACGTCTGGCCTTCCGCGGCGCACCCCTCGCCTGTTTCGGAGAAAATTTCGACACCGGCACCCTCTCTTTCCGCGGGGGAGGAAACCTCGCGGAGGAAAAATGCTGCATTACGCCGGGACACTCTCACCCCCCTCCCTCTTCTAGTTTGTTTCATTAATTTTTTAGCCTTTTGCGCGGTTATACGGCCACGGGAATATGTTTGCCAGTGTCCCTGTGGTCCCACATTTCTATTATTTCTGGTATATATTGTTTGGTGCTGTTTGCTGCAAGAATTCAACATATTAGAGTAATAAGAAGTTTTAGCAATTGCATGTAATTGATTAATTTATATTCGGAATGAATTTGGGAGGTGCGAAAGATGTATTGTGAGTTCGAGAATTTTTTTAGAGACTGTTTTGCGTTCAGATGGAACAACTTTTGTTTCCATGAATTTGGGAAAATATAATCAATGACAGTATCTTAGAGAGAGTTTAGTATCTTAATTGTAGATACTAAAAGTTAAGTTGTTTTTATAATTGCAGAGGAAAAATGGAATTATTACCATTAAGTTGCCGATTTTTATGCATTTATAACAATTTTAAGTATGCAA
This sequence comes from Perdita meconis, assembly GCA_030770465.2. NCBI lineage: Eukaryota > Metazoa > Arthropoda > Insecta > Hymenoptera > Andrenidae > Perdita > Perdita meconis. The sequence continues at coordinate 7,695,777 of JASKOS020000005.1, read as the reverse complement.
TTTTAATATCTACTCGACTGTTGAAAGATACAAAACTATACAAAATATGACATGTATAATAATACTTCAATCAAAATTCAATTATTTATACCTATTTGTAAAAATTTACTTTCGCATAAAAATCTGAAGTCTACTTACCATAATTCTAACTGCAAGACAAAATTGGCTGTATGTGAATTGAAAAAAATTGTTTCCTTAGTAGTTAAATATGTACAAATTTAAATTTCAAACATTTGCAGAATTTAATAAATGACTTAAATGTAATCTTTATTTATACTTTTCTGTGGAGAAATTCTCAAACTTGAATCCATTCATTGAATTATCATACTTTGATGCTTTATAAATCAGGCAGCTCTAAGAATTTTTTGAAACAAAAGTATTGATTATTAAAATGTCAAACTTTTACGTTTTTTAACAGGTGTTTGCAGTCTGCATTCAAAAATCTGACGTATTGTCATTATTAAAAAAGTTTTCGTTGTTAGTTTTGAGTAAAGTGTGAAATCATAATATTCAATACTAATCTTTCAAAAAATTTGTCATCGTTCAATCTCTTCAATATTTCTTCGAAATTCTAAAATTCGAATTAATTTCTTTGTAACTATTTTCTTCGTTTATTTTAAAGGCTCCCTCAAAATAATCCAGAACCGTACAAACGATTATCATTCACAACCACAAATATTTAGTAATCGCCTTAATATTGTAGAGTTTCCCGGTTAATGAAGATGTTAAGGAACGTTCACCAGTCTTTCCAGAAACGAGCGGCAAAGGGAAGCTAAATGATTCCGCCGCTTTGACCGGCGGTGGAAATCGGGGTTTTTCTAATTAACCACGTCGAGAAACGGCAGCGCGTGAGGCACCCGATTCCTTCCAAACGGAAGGAATTAGCAATGGAAAATGGAATCGGTAACGAGACGCGATCGCGGCCGTTGGTAACGGTGACGTGACGTTCGCGGGACCCCCGTGATTCGCTTGGCAAATCTTTGATTAAGAACGCGGCGATCGGCCCGACGAAAGGGGGGCTCGTTTCCATGAAAATCAGCTCGCCGGGGCCGGGGGCTTCATACAGTCCATTTCTCATCTTTACGACGTGCTGTGCGTTGCAGCGTGTCATTTGCCGATAATGGTGCATTTGCTTGCTCATAAATTTACATTCTCTTATGTGTACCGCGATATTTCCAGTACTCGGCGCACCACCGCCTGATAATAAATATCGTGTTACAACGCGAGCGATGCTTGGACAAACGCTCCCTTTCCTTTCTAACGATTCCACGCAAACATTTTCCTGACGTTTTTCATCGTTACGTGCATTAAAGCATCGATGATCCCGGTTGATAGTAATCAATGCGACTGCCGTGGTAGTCGTCGGTAATTGATACTTTCAACTTTAAATATTTTCTTTGGTTATTTATTACAAATTCATTTGGGTTTTCATTTGTATATTTCATTTCGATGCGCATTTCCAAGGAAACTCTTTTATGGTTCTTTAAATCATTTGTATCTTCGTATGAATGCGTTTTATTATTTATTTTTTATCAGCGAATGTATCTTCGAAACGTGTGAAGTGAAATATGATGTGTAGGTTCATTAAAAGGGGCGAGTGTTCTTTAAAATAGGATTTCTACACATGAGGATGATTAAAAATCAAGAGCTATGTGAATAATTAAAGAAGGGTGGACAAATTTATGATTTGGTAGACGCGGATAAAAGATTGAAACTTGAATAACTACTATTATTACTATTATTACCTATTTATTTAATGATACTGATGCATTAACTTATAGGTTATTAGCAACGACTGTTAGGTTGTAGCGATCGTAACGGTTTCTATTGACAAATGTAACTTTGGACAACCTATGTTTGAAGATTATTAGAATTAAATTTAGACATATGAAAGTTGGGAATTAGAAATTAGAAGAATTAAGGGGACTAGGCAGTCAAATTGGGTTAAAATTTAGCATTTTTTGACAATTTATTATAAAAATATGAATTGAAATTGAGACCTGTACTTTTGCGCAATGTTTAGCGGTACTTTAATGAGTAAGAAAAAATTTTTGTTGATAATATATACATGTAAATAACTGTGTTACTATTGTCCAAAGTATAAGTTATTTTGTTGACACAGCTGTCGTTTTGCAGTGATCCTGGTTGCAAAAAATTTGTTTTCTTCATGATTCTTTTTGCATTCTCACCATAAGGGACCCCATTTCGGACGGAACCTCTGGCAAAAAAAATTTTTAATTATAAAAATGGCAGCTATAAAACTGCAGAAGCGTGATTTTTCATAAAAAAATTTGGCTGTTTTTTTTTTTTTTTGTCAAAATAAGGATTTTTATGAAGTTGCTTTGAGGTTCCGTCCGAAATTAGACATGTTTTACGTTTGCCCAATTTTTTGTCAGATCAATCGGAACCTCCGTTTTTTCGCAATCACTGAAAAACGAAGAGAAAGTATCATTTCGAGAAAAATGCGTTTAAAGTTTTGAAAGACTTTTGGGTATGATTACTGCATACCTCGCTTAAAAATTTCCAGCTGAGTAATATGTCTCTAAGCTTTCTCGATGTCAGCCTGTTGCTGTTCGGCAATTCTTCTGCTTATTCGGCTCTCTTTTTCAATAGGGGGAATCTTTATCCCGTTCGAGACTTCTTATTTACCTGCGTGCGCGGAGGAACGTTTTATGGCGCGCTCGACGTTTTCGGCTGTCAAATGCTTAATTTTGGGAATTTCCACGTAAACCAAACAGCATTTTATTCGGGAAGGATAGCACTTTTAGAAAATGTAAAAAAAAAAATAATCGATTTTATGACTGGCTAGCGAAAAATTCCTTTTACTTTTTTGATACAGCGATTTTCCACTTTCTAACTTTCACATACACTATACCTTTGTGCAGTATACAGGGTGGGGCAATAACTATTAGCACCTCAGATATCTCGGAAACTATAAGTTTCACAGAAATATTTGCTGAAATGAAATTGCACAGTACGAAAGGGGCCATCCGGTGGCGATAATAGTTTTTTTGCAGGTGGAGGTATTTCGGAGATTTGAAGGTCACCTCCATTTTTTTAAATAGATCGGTATGTTTTTGCTTCCGTATCATGATAGAGGATCTTAAAACGAGTTCAACGACCTATTGCATAAGGTCATTGAAGGTCATAGAAAGTAGAGAAAGGCGATAATACTTACGGTTTTGGTAGTAAATGAATCGCCTTTCTCTACTTTCTATAACCTTCAATGACCTTATGTAATAGGTCGTTGAACTCGTTTTAAGATCCTCTATCATGATACGGAAGCAAAAACATACCGATCTATTTAAAAAAATGGAGGTGACCTTCAAATGTCCGAAGTACCTCCACCTGCAAAAAAACTATTATCGCCACCGGATGGCCCCCTTCGTACTGTGCAATTTCATTTAGCAAATATTTCTGTGAAACTTATAGTTTCCGAGATATCTGAGGTGCTAATAGTTATTGCCCCACCCTGTATAATTTGATAACAATAATTTGATTGTCCACTGTAGATCCCACAAGCGAAGGAAAAAAAGAGAAAGAAGCGTGTGAAACCGTTGCCGCAGATGTTTAGCGAACGCACTCCACCCCGAAGCGTGAAACAGTACCCTCGGTCGGTTTCCCTTCCGCATCGCGGCTAACTCGGAACGAAAGCGAGTCGACGCAATCGATAATTAGAAGCGACACGGCACAGGTAACCTAATAAGTTCGCGTGAATGAAAATGTCCGCTTATCTCGCGGCGACCGGCGGGCGTCGCGACGACGGGGCATCGCGAGTACGCGGCCAGATGCACGCAGAGTGTCGCGTGACTCGAGAACGCCTGAAATCGCGGGTAATTACGGGCCTGGATAAATGGATAAGCCAGAGACGAGGGAAATCAGGCGGAAACGGGGCGTCACGGATCACGACACGTGTCACGCCGATCCACGTGTCTCCAAGGAACCCGTCGCCTCGCTCGTCGAACGACTCGCGGCCTTTTTTTGCGCTGCTCTTAATTACCTTTAAACGGAAGGAAACCTTCGACGAGGGTCTGCCGTGTGGCGCGCGGAATCGAGCGGATTTCGGTGTGACTAGTGGGAAATTTTAGGTTTTTGTTTGTAATTTCACGGGCTGATTCATGCAGTCTGCATGATCGGGGGTTAATTTTTTATTGGGTCCCCCTTTTATGGAAATGTCGAACTATTGCCGAAATAGGGGACTACAGCTGACAAGGAATCTTACCTGAATGACTAGTTTGAAGAAAATAACGGTTGCAAATTATAGCACTGACACGAGTGTTATTTGTTTAGAACATTCGGTATTGGTTAGAAAAATAGCGTCAAATTACGCTATAAACGGTCCCGAAAATGCGTATGAATTAAATTCCCTTTATAGTTTTTCTACATACATGTAAACAAAAGTAAATAGAATAGAAAATAAATCTTTGTTCCCAATTTCGATGGTGAACGTTAATCGTTTTTCTGTTTGGTTGGTCAATACATTCTTGCGACTTTTATTCCCATGATCAGCATAAAAATTCGTAATCTAATGACCAAACTGCAGATGTTTATGCATTTATAGCAATTTCTAAATTACAAAAACCTATAACGATGTCCAGAAATATGAAAATATATAAGATATAAAAAATATACCACACATTTTATAATATTTAGAAAATAAAACATGCATTTATTTAAAATACAGCTGCGGTTTTATGGCTATAAAAATATTAATTTGTATAAACATCCGCAGTCTACTTAATAGCTAATGATGAATCACGATTTGGAAAAGTCTTTGGTTTTAATCAACAGTGTTTAGAAACTAAAAATAACAAATATTAGTAAATGTAATAAGAATAATAACAAGGGAAAATTTCATATCTTATTGAGCAACCTAATATTTATCTTGTCCAAAGTAAAGAAAACCTTCTTTGTATGCATCATATTTTTAATTTTTCATTGTACTTACAATGATTCATAAATTTGTTCACAAAGAGTATGTTAAATTTGTTTAAATTCTGAAAAAGGTATTTGCTTGGAAACTAAGAAACAATTAAACGTAGCAATTAGAGCGACATAAATTGATAAAAAAAATATAATATTGTGGACTTCAGAGTTGAGTAACATTTGAAATGAATGTGAACAAACTCGTGAGTCTGTAAGTCACTGTACATTGATCCCATTAGCATAACTATTGTAAGTAGAATTTTTTTTCTGTGAGAGGACAAGTCTTCTTCTATTTTCCTTACACAGAGAAAATCATAGATATTCGGTGTTTCATAAAATAAAGTTATATATGTATTTTAGAATAATTATTTATAGATGTATTTAACACTAACATGAAGAGCAAATTAAATACACAATATAAGATACAGAGTAAAAGAATATACACAATTTTAAGAAACGAAAAGTTGCAACGATTTTTTTTTTTAACTAGTTAGTCAGCTGCGTAAGGTTCTTTGTGAGACTGTTCACTATAATGAAACACTTTAGAAAGCTGTAGCAATCGGTTTGATGCGAGGGTGGCTTTCGAGTGAGAGGTTTAAGGTTTTTGTTTCCTTTCTAATTTTATGGTTAGATTCAGAACTGCTGGTCGATCCAGGGGTTGCTGGATGCTTGGAGGGTAGCATCCCCTTTTTTATGAAAATGTGAAACTATTGCCAATTTGTGGGGCTGCAGACTATCCTACTGCTCACTGGGACATGATGAAACATTTTGGAAAGCTCCAGGAATCGATTTGATGCGAGGGTGACTATCGAACGGGAACTTTTAGGTTTTTGTTTTGTTTCTAATTTTATGGATTGATTCAGAACTGCTGGTCGATCGAGGGGTTGGCTGATGCTTAGAGGGTAGCATTCCGTTTTTATGAAAATTTCCTTTGCCCCAAAATAGCTCCAATAATCATCCCAAACATTTTCAAGCCAATTGTATCCAACTCCTTTGCTGTCCAGCCGCGAACTGTTATCATAGTAGACACGCTGCTTCTTAGAAAAGAAATGAGTATCCAACAGTTAAAGTTCTGAAGAAGCACAGATATTTTAAGGTAATTAGTAATTGTCCCGCCGGTAATTAGCTCGTTCTCTCGGCAGCTTTGTTTAATCAACCCGGGCAGAAGGTGGTTCCGGGAAAGTAGCGCCACGCTTTCCGAGGGAAATAAAAGCTCGAGCGAGGGTGGCGGAGAGCCGGGAGGGGGTTAACGAACAATCGAGCGAAAATTTACAATGTCGTTCGCGGACCGCTTCGCGCGATTCTTTCCGCGAAATGGTCGGATTAATTTACTCCCGGTTTAGCCCGCCTTCCATTGGCCGCCCTTCAAGGAGCCAGACTCTTCCTCGGGGGCGATGACGATCCCCTCGCGTTTATAAGGATTTGCATGGCAAAAAGGTGGCAAGATTCATGCACGCCGGTTAATTGTTCCCTTCCCTTGCTAACCACGAAACGGCCCTTAGACTTTTTTCAAACGTTGCTCAATCATTTTGATGGCATTGTATTTTTTTTTTTTCTGTTTACTACTTTCATGAGTAGTTTTATTTGTTGTGTTGCTATGAGATCGTTGATGAGGACTTAATTGAGCTATGGAATGACGAAATTTTTTTTATGAGTAGTTATATGTGTGTATTTAACACGTAGGCGTTCTTCTTGAAAAGCTTGTTGTGTAATAATTTTTATTATCATTGGCCTATCACTGTGAATATACAAACAGCTTTTTGTTAAATTAATGTCGAAAAATAAGATACATGAATAATAATAAGAATAATTTCTTTAGATTATTTTCGAAATTGGCTAAACTATTAGAGAAAATAAAAAGTATGACTTAAAGTATGGTCGAATAAGACCCAAAGAATATCTGAGGTTAATTTATTTAAATAGATAAATATCCAACCCTCCATGAATTAAGTGAAAAGATGGGATTAATTCCACTATAAATATATAATTTTAAAGAAGATATCGCAATTAAGAATGCAAAAAGGAAACAACTTGTAGCAAATACAAAGGTTTACTCACGCTTTTACAGTCTATACCAGAAGAATATAAAGATTACTTTATTAGACGACGGATGTTTACGCGAATTAATATTTTTATAGAGATAACGGAACCATTGAATCTTGAAAAAACATCAGTCTTACATTTTATTTTTCATATTTTATATACTTTTGTATCAATGAATATTGTTTTAAGTTTTTTCATACATAAAATTGCCATTAATGCATAAAAATACACTGTCTAATTATCAGAGAAACTTCAACGAGTTGTTCATTATTTTGTTACTCATCAACAAATGAATTGATCTATCTTATAATAAAAGTTCTGTATAAACTATTTTAAAAACCGAATTCACTCAAGTTTATTGGTTTCGAAATGTTTTCTTAACTATTATTTCTTTATTTAATATGATAGTGTGTATGTATAACCAAGTTTCGCAAGGTGACAGACTTGTTTTAGTTTAGTTTTTTTACATTTTCATAATCACATGTTGAGTTAAGATCCCTATAATAATAAAAAGAAAAAGTTCTCAATTTTTGTTACAGGCAAATAATTACAGTGTTGTTTGTTAATATATTTTAACAGACCTAAATATATTATCCATAAAATGAATCCATTTTTATACAAAAAATATGTGATCGTTACTGTTTTTCTGCTCCACTAAAAACTAACGAAAATGATCTCGGATTAATCTGGATCTCAGGTACAGAATTTCATAAATGATTAATGGAAGACGAATGCAACATCGCTAAAAAATAAATGCTACAACCGAAATAATCGCACCAGCGGCGTCGCTTGCCATGGTAACCCCAGCAGCGAGGGTTAAGGGTCAAGGACCTAACAATCCCATGTAACCAGCCCGGTTCAGTCAATACAGTCTCCGCCAAAATCAAATATCGATATCGAGCAGTATCAGCGTAGCACAGCTACACTCATCGATTGAAACGCCTCTTCCGAATCTGGCAATTAAAATGTTAATGCTAGATCCACTTGAAAATCCAGCCAGCGCCGTGTCGCCGTCGCGATCCACGGCAGGAGGGCGGTTTATCTCGAGATTACCGAAAGAAAAGTCTCCATTATTTCCGCGTAAACATCCCGGCCCTGCAGCGGGTGGGTAACGAGCAAAAGGAGCGTTGCCTGGGACGAGCGAAAAAGGGCTTGGCCCTTTCCAGGACCCGCGGCAGGGTCCGCGACGGCGTTGCTGTCTCTGCGAGAAAAATGGAGGGCGAATTTTCCCGCGCTCTTCTCCCCCGCGCGAACATCGCCCGCACAGCGCGACTTCCCCTCTTTCTCATGACCCCTCTCTTTCTTTGCGCCCTCCGCTCGCCGGCGCCCCACCCCCGTCGACGTTCCAGAAAGGGCGGGAAAGGGCAACGAAGGGGTACGGGGAACGAGCGAGGAGGGCGGCTACGCGAAGGTAGCTCGACGACGACGACGACGACGACTACGGCGACGACGACGCCGCGCCGACTACGGCGATAAACGGACGGTAGGGGCGGCGTGGCCGCGAGGTGGGGGCGAAACGAATCAATACCTTTGCACTCGGGGCTCCCTCGGGTTCAGGGCTGTGAAATTTTGGCGCGAACAGGCCCCGGCCGCCTTCCGCCCTTTCGAGGTATGATCGATCCCCGGTGCCGTTCACATTTCCGTCGCGATCGTTGCTTCCTCGTCGTCGCGCGACGATCGTTCGCAAAAAGGTTTGACGTGGTCGAAACCCGTGACAGCGTGGAATTTCGAGCTCGGCGCGGGGCCGGTTGTTTTGGCGCGAATAGCGCTCGTGGCGGCTCTAGCCGCGGGAGCAAGTTTGCGCGGCAACTTGGACTCAAGGAGATAATTGCTTGTTAGGATCATAACTCTGCTGATGCACTTTAACGTTTTCCAGCGGACGCGTGGAACTTGCGACTTGAAGAGTCGATAACGGGGCGATAAGCGATTAGGATTGAGATAAGCGGGGTATAATGGGATTAGGGCGAGAGTAATTTATGCGTCGAGGTAATGACCCTCTATTTGTTGCTAATCGTTATCGATCTTCGTTGATTTTTCTATCAAATAATGGGAGGAAGAATGTATTTTTTTTTTGTGTGGAGTTTTATGTTATTTGTGTTTCGGGATTTTCGTTTTTTGAGAGCAGTAATTCAGATGTGATACCGCTGTGTAAAATTTTCGATTTGGATGTAAATTGTTGAATCGTTGGTACATAGTGAAGGGTAAACAATATTGAAGCAAGCAAACAGATATCTCTGATGAACTATTGAAATTTCGATATCAAATACGTTGACCGAGGCACATACAAAGTTTAATATTCAATTTTACCACTTTAGTGCGCAGATCTGTTTGCTTGACGCTGTATTGTGTACAGTCTAAACATCGCATCGGGACTGAGAAAAGTTTGTTTATGCGATTCGAACAATGCTATTAATATTGGGAATGATTAGAATTATCAACGAATTAGTTAGTTGAACTTAGTTCTATTTTTTAGTTTATCTATATATACCTATATGTACATATACTTTTTATAAAAAATGGGTGAAGTTATAGAGCTGAAAATTGTAATGACACTTTTTTTGAACATTTTATAATAGAAAATGGTAGTTGAAAGTATAATAAATAGGCTACAGATTTGTATATATTTATGACAAATATAAGTATGTATAAAAATTTACAATATCAAGAATATAATAAATGTTGTAGGTATTATGAAAGTGATTATGAAAGTGCTGTAAGTCAAAGAACCAAAACAATTGAGATTTTTATTTGTTTTGTGTTATATAGATTTGTATTTTCATATTATGGAAAAAGTTCTGACAAAATAGTCGTGCAATTAGAAATAATATGAAAATATAAATATTTTTTGTGAGAACAAAATAATAACGTACTTTTGTATTATATCGTTATAATTACATTCACTATATGCAAGTGAAATGCCAGTATATTTGTTACACTCGGCATATAATAGAAATAAATAAATCTGTTTGTTTTTTTAATACAATTTATTTTTTGTTATCGTAAGTCACTAATTAGATGCTACTATTAATTTTGAAAATTGTGTAAGTCATTTGAAAGATAAAAAAATACATTTTCGAACAAGTTATTCATAAAATTGTACAATGATATACAAATTTCGTGTTAGAAGATCATATATTTTACAAAAATTTAGATTACATAATGGAAAAATATTTTTTAATAGACTCGAACATAAAAGAAACGAAAGATATATGACTTACACGACTTTCATAATCACCGGCATATTTACAAAGTAGAACATGCTGATATTGAAACTAAAATTCATTATTTGTTCGTAGAAGGATTTAAATCTGCACGCATAATCGCAGTCCAGTAATAATTATTATCAAATCGGTACCAGAGACTTAATCTATTTTTGTTTCTTTCGATTAGAATAGGAAAATAACAGCGATCACATATTTCTATCGTAAAAATTGATTATTTTATGATCATAAAATTGAAATTTACTAAAACGTTTTAGTAAGCAATACTGAATTTTTTATACACAGAAAAAATTGAAAGCTTTTTGTATTAGTAATATAAAAGTTAAATGTACATTTAACATCGTTATCTATAATATTTGTAATAACTAGACTGTGGATCTTTTTGAAAAATAACATTTTTATAAGCAGAAACAAAAAACTAGAACTTAAAAAACAGTCTGTTTAATGTTCTAAATATTCTAACTTGAGTTATATTTTTGATATTTTGTATATTTTGGAACACGTTAATAGGCCCGTAGATGATTTGCATACTTAGCATTGCCATAAAAAAATCCGCGGTCTAGCAATAACTGTGACAGCTTTATTAAATTATGAAATGTGATGCATATAATAAAAAGTCGCTAAAAGAACCATAAAAAAAAAAAATTCCAATTAGGTTTGCCTCTCAGGTACAGAATTATTCCAACAGTTTCTTTCCTTCGTCCCTCCCGAAAAGTACCGAAACAAAATACCGCTTTCCCCATCTTTCACCCATGTCTCTGTAAAAACTTGCCAAGACCGCCAAAAAATCGAGGGCCGCGCCTCGAGCAAATCTCGCGCGTAAACACCGTTTCCCGCCACGGCGGACGCTTGCGTTCCCGCCGCGAGAGCTGGGAACCGCGGCGCGGGCTCGGAAGGGCGGGATGTCGCGTTCGGTTGGTTGTTTGTCGTAGAAACGGGCGCGTAAAAATACAGGGAAATTCGCGGGGACGAGGGATGCCGTTGGGCCGTGATTAGAGCCCTCGAAACGGTTTTCGCGTGCACCGTGTTCAGCGTCATCCTAAAGGGTGTGTGGGTGCGCGCGCGAACGCCGCGCGGGAAGGAAGGGAGTGTCGGTCCGCGTGGAGCGCGTAGCGTCGCATTCGCCGGCCTCGTAAAACTTAGGAAAAAATTGATGATCCCGCGAATCACACGGATAATCGAATTTACGGTAAGCCGTGGCTCGGTAAACTCGATAATAAAATCCGGCGCGGGATTATCCGACGCGACGCGGCGCGGCGTCGGCGGGAGCCCTTCGACGCGCCACAGAAGTCACTACGGCACTGCGAACGCGCGTTCCTCCCCCACCGACGCGACGCCCCCTTCCACCCCCGTCGACCACCCCTTTCCCTTCGCCTCCCCCGCGACGGAGGAACGTATACGTGACGTAGTTTAGTGGGGATGGATGACGTCAGTGGTCGATACACACGCTTCTCCTACTCGAGTACTACGCCACCCCCTCGCGTCGCGCTCGTTCGATGGGGGTGGGCGGGCGTGGGACGGAGGCGGCGGGTGTCGGTCTTCGCCGCGTCGCGGCGCGACGGCGTGCGGTGGTTGCGAGGTGTTTGCCGCCTATTCTGCTGCAATACGAGTCCGTGAATGGACCCAGCTACTTGCATTCCGCAATTTTCACGGGGAAGGTGGACTTTGTTATTACAGCTCGAGTGTCACGCCGCTTCGGGGACGCCGGGGTTAGGCTAGGGAGAGGGTGGAAGAGGGGACAGAGGAAAGGAAAAAAAGAAAGAGAAGAAGGAAGCGTTTTAACGCGGTTCGCGGGACTGAAAATTGCGGGGAATTGTATGGCCTTGCGGCGCACGGGAGACTGAAATTAGTTCTGGTAATCGTAACCGACGCCTCTAACCCGGTTAACTGTTCGCCGAGCATAGATTTAAGGGCGTGATCGTCGCAACGCGATGCGATTTAACTGCCCCACGTACAGTTTACGCTGATACTGTTGCGCGTTTATTCGAGGCTTGTTACCATCGTTACTTTAACCCTCCATAAACTGCCTTAGAAATTGTATGCACATGGATACATCGTCTCTTTGTTTAATGAGAACTGTACGATGTTTCGTGATTGTAGGTGGTAACGAGTATTATTGCTGTTATTGTGCGGGAGTATAGTGTGTCATGACAGGCTAACGATAGGTTGTTGCGAGTTATGACTTATACTTCGGTCTGCGTGTGTTTAGTCGATTGCTTTCTAAGACTGTTATGTTTTTCTTGATCAATTTTTTGTTAGTAACGTTTTTTTTTTCTTGATACACCCGCCAATGGAGATATTTCCATGGTTTCAGATATACAGAGCGCTAAGTATCAAAATGGTATAAAATAAAAGAAACATGTAGGTTAATATGGAATAAATGAATAATAAGGTCAGATATTAGATATTAAATACCAAATATTAAGTATACTGTTTAGTATTACCGTTTTAATGCCAATTTAATATTTACTGCCTTGCCGCTTTATCGCTTACCACGCTCTGTATGTCTCAGGTCCTATAATTGTGTAGTATACGATAGTTACGATAATAATAAAGTACATTCTGTCGAATAAGTACAGGGTATGTGATAATAGAAAGGAACAGACAACATCATCATAGATAACATTTTTCTCTTTGAATTTAAAGATAAATTCAAACTGCAGACTTCGTTATGCAGTACAATTTTAACGAAAATTGACAAACGATTTCTAATTTTAGTTCGATAATCAGATTGTCTAATAAGTTCGTGTGATATTTTATAAATATAAAATTTCTACTTATTATTAGATTATTTTTTCTACTTTTTGTTATTTTTAGCTTATAGAAACTCTTCATTAAAACCAAGTACATAGTATGTAATTTTTGTTATTGGCTCGTAGATTTCTATGCTTTTATGGGAATAAAAATCGCATAAGTTTATTGAAAAACCTAATTTATTAATACTATGTGTGGGATGTATTTTTTACCTCTTGCACTCCGATTTCACTTGTAATATTTTAGAATTTATTTATACTTATTGCTAGTCATCGGCCTCAACATTTTTAATCTGGTTTTATTTTGTGTCAGACGGCAATATATAGAAAAATTCAGAATTTCAGAATGCCAGAGATTAATATGCAATTATTGAAGTCCAAAAAACATGATGTGACTGAAAAAAGTATAAATAAACAATATTTTCTTGAATTATAAATTTTTCCTTAAATCTATTTGTTGGATTTTAGATGCAAAAATGAATCATCGTGTAGTAAGAACCATATGTTTACCATACAATTGGTATTGATGTTATCAATGTTCTATTTTAATTATATGTTACATGTAGACTGCGGATGTTGATGCAAATTGAAATTTTCAAAGACATAGAAAAACAAATTTTTCCTTCTAAGAATTATAAAATGTATTTTATTTTCAATATTTCGTGCACCTTTGAATCTACGCACATCCTGATACACGTTAGGATTTTTATGCATAAACATCCGCAGTCTATTTAGTTTTGTGTACTTCACTTGGTGACGATCGTTCATGAAGTAAAGACATTCATTCTTGAAGAAATGTTAATTTAAATAATAAAATTAATATTAAATTACCATAATCCAATACTATTACCATGATACTTCGAAGAAAAAAAGGATAATTGTCCGTAAATCTAGCATTAACAATAAAGTGATCTCATAAGCGCGCATGTCTTATAAATTTCTGCACACCCACACTCTATACTTGTTCCAAGTACATAAACATCCGCACTCTAATCATATTATTCCGCCGCAAATATGTTCTCCATCCGGAGCTTCCATTCTTCCTCCCCCGCTGAAACCGGTGGAGGTATCATCGTTTACCCCTCCCTACCCCATCCGCGGCTGGTAATACACTTCCACGGGGGAAACTCGTTCGTAAACTCGAAATTGGGATTTTTAGAGTCCACTAAATCGAGAACGACCTTCCACGCCCGTCTCGAGTCTCTGTTTACCGCAACAGAGCCGAGGGCAACGTCGTCGAACGTCCCCGTAATTGGACATAAAATCTGTTTTCCATGATTGACCCGGCGCGTTATTGCCACGCTCGCGACGATAAAAGTTCGATTAATCGCGAACGCGGACAAGCCGGCGGGAACTCGTCCCCAGCGTCGAGACCCCGTGAGCGTCCCAGTTTTTCTGCTCTTCATCCGGCCTCGAGTGACACTCGAAACGTGTGGAAGGTCGAAGGTTAGAGGACAGTTTTAACGAGATCCCGCTACGAAGTCTCGGGTCGCCTTGCTCTTTCCATCCCCCTTCCTCCGTACCGCCGTCGCTTTTTTCCCCGTGGCTCCGAAGCCGGGGCGAGGTTTTCGTTGCTCTCCAGTCCAGTAATTTGATGGTAACGACGGTAATCGAGAGTGACGATCGAATGGTCTCTTCGGGGGCTCGGAAATGGGTGACTCGGTCGTAGAACGCTCTGACCCCCTCCTTTTCGCGCGTAGAATCATTCCAGCTGTTCAAATATTGGCCGACGAGGCACGGGGTGCTCCTCCGGTCTTCTAGAAAAATTTATCCGACGATTCTGAGTCGGAAATTATACTGTCACGGTCATAAAAGATTGTTTGTATTACGTATTTGACCAATTCTAATATTCAAACTAGCATCGTTGGTTAATTGGCTCTGAAACCTGTAATTAAAAATTTTGCGTTCTGTTTTATTGGTTTTTCGTATTTACATTAGTGTTGATATTTATATTGACAAGTTAAATTCAAAATACAAAGAAGGTCAGCTTCATTGCAGCTTGAACAACAGCGTGTCTCTTTTTTTAATATTTTTTTTAATTCTTAATTTGGAATTACGATAAATGCATAAAAATTCGCAGATTCTAATTATATGTGAATAAAAATGTAGTTAATAATGCAAGTATAAAGATTTTTTATTCTGTAGATACGTTTATTGAACTTTAATCAGAACAAAAATGCACACATACTAACATCTGATTGTTATGCAATTATGCTGTGTTGAGTGTATGCCTTGACTCAAACCTAAAAAGCAGAATTTATACTATTTTCAAAGAGAATGTTTATTAAACAAAGATTTAACAAACTTTGAAATTATGTATATAATCTTAAACGTCAATATCTCGACAATGAAAATACGTGATATGCGGCGTTTTGTCTTATAAATCTTACAATCATAGATATATTCTTCAGAGTCTTAATCAATTGAAACATAATTTATCAAAATCAAATTAATCACACAAGTATTCAGTGAATGGTGTGCTTCAAGAAATACTAAAAAGTAAAGTAAATTTGAAGCATGATTTTTGATAACAAATTGGAAAATTGAATAACAATTGTGGCTATCATTGGAATATACGTTGCTTTATTAATTTTTAAAAATGCAATAAGCTATGAATTTTAGAATTTGTGTTTTGACTGTTTTCCTTTGATGGAATCGAATTTCCATCATTCGTCAGCGTAATTCCTTTCTTATATGTATCAGTATCAGTGTGTCACATACTTTCGCAATAGACTGAGTTCACTCATAGTATTTATTAACAAATTGTAATAACAAGCAATAATGTATTCACTTTACATACTACTTTTTGAGAGATTCACATCCAGCACAGCTTGATAAATTCTTCAAAAATAATCAAGGAGAAATAAGATTTCAATCCACAAATCATTCCACATTTAACCAGTTAACTTATTATAGATTATTATTATCTAAGATATAATTATTTTGTAATAATTAAAACAGAATTCACAGTTAGTTTTGGATCATCCGAAGGGTCTGAAAAGGGGGAATAGTGGAAGGGCAGTGATATCGTGAGTGGCGAAAAATGATAGCGGCTCGGGTAATGATAATACTTCCTGGCGGAAGAAAGGAAAATGAAATGCGGGTTGCAGCTAGGAGGGAAAGGAAGGAGGGGCTGATGGGGTGGCCAGCTATTGTGCTCTAGGACTGATTACCCTTCGGGCTCATCTCATCGTTATAGATTTACCGACACAAGCGGAGCCAGCACAAAGAGCGAGCGTGTTAATTCGCGAGAGAAACGATAGATAATAGAACGGGAGCACCGATCGGATGGAACTAAAACTCGCGAGAGATTCTTCGTGATCGGTTTTGGCGTCGGTGAACGATGATCGTCGGAATAAGAGTAAACTAGAAAATTACGTTGTTCATGTCATGGTCCGGCATTTGCATAACTTCAAAATCAGAAACTTTACTTTATCCTCTTCTTACATTCATCAATGACGACGGAAAAATTTATAAATCACGATGTTAGGAGAGACTGGGATGTAACATAATTGAAATTTTTTGAACACCGAATCTAGTAAGATAATATGAATAGGTAGTAAAGTAAGAATGCTTTGAATATATTTACAACAATCATTTCATTGCAACACTGCAAGCATCATGTACTAATTTTGTGATTATTGGTAAATACTGTGAGAGCGCCACCGCAACTCAAAAATCTGTGTAATTGAGTTAAAACAGGTTAGAATAAGACTGAATTTCAAGCTTCAAATTTCAATATTCAAATTTTAAATTTTTAGAATATCAAGCTTTACTTTAATTTTCTAATTTTAAGATTCTCAATTTATAGAATTTTAAACTTAATATTTACAAATTTTCGGAATTTGCCCATTTTCGTCAATTAAATCCTAAAAAAATATTACATCAATTAATAATTCCAATACATGTATAATAAATAAGTATTTTCAAATATTCTTCTAGATAAAACTGAGACGTAAAATACAGTTTGAAATATTATCTTATTCAAAAGAAAGCATTTCGATTACTATTTTCAATACTTTCTATTTGTAATTTACCCACCACTGCATATTGATGCAAACGAGTTTTCAAAAGAACTGCTAAACTGTTTCTGCCATTAAATAATGTGTTAAAATTTACAAATTCAACAACAAACTGTCGGAATAACCCGATATATGTATTTCTACATTTGGCCACTAGATCTTGTAGTGGCAATAAGTAAATACCAATTAGACTGCAGATGTTTATGAAAAGTCATATTTTCGAGGGCATAAAATAAGAAAATTAACTTACATATATGAAACTGTTTTTTATCTTTTAAATATCATAAAATGTATTTTATTTTCGATATTTAATGTAGGTTTGTATTTATGTAGATTCTTATACATTTAAGCACATTTAAAATCGTCAATAAATGCATAAACATCCGCAGTCTATTTATTAGTAGTCGGAACGTTTGTCCAAATATCTGCAATCGAATGTCTCCTTCGACTCCAGGGGGTTACGTAAATTGCATGTACCTCGTCCACAAGGGTCCGATGGGGTAAATAAAATTTATCGGGCGCGGTTCGAAGCCAGGCGACGTAGAGGGGGACCTGCGAGCACGTGGCACACGTGGCCGTATAATCCGCTCGCTTATTTGTATCTTGCGCTTTCTTCAAAGAGTTCGTCGTGCGTCGCCGCACTTGGAATCATAATTTCGGATTTAACTCTGTCCCTCGCGGCTCCGTGGGTCTTCATCAGTCGCAAATTTGCCCATTCAAATAAATCACGTATAGCTGGTGACCGTGCACGTGGCCGGCAAAAAAGGAAGTCGATCCCGATGCACCCTTCTGAGGGACCTCGATCCCCTTGTGATCGATTCTGCGCGGGACAGTTCAATAGGCCTGGCCGTGTAAAAGTAGAAATACATTTTAAATGTAGTAGAGTTGGCTTGAACCTTTAAAATCATGAGATCTCTCAACAGAAATTTAAAAAATCTTGAAATCTCCAATTTGAACTCCCCCAATGTTCAATTTCAAATCTTTGTATATCTAACTTCAACGTCTGGAAATCTCCAAATCCATTTAGGACAAACATTGTATTGCACAGTAATGTTAGTAATTCTTCGATAATTCGTATTAAATTATCATATTACAAATACGAAACAAGAAAGTTGAATTAAGTTGCTTGAAAAATTGATCACTTTTTAAAATCTATTTTCTCGAAAACGACGTTTCGAACGAAAAAATATTGTACCAAAGTTTCTTATTTTTTCATATAGAATCTCTGCTCCATTTACCACGATTTGCTCCTCACGCTGTATTTTAATAGCGAAGGTCCTGCTTTGGAAAATAGAAGTGTATTCCTTTTATCAGTGTACAACACTTCAAGTGGTTGTTAAAGAAATAAATGCCACAAGATAAATGAAATGTTCCCGAAAAAGGATCTATTTGAATTTATAATTAATTCGCGTGTCGCGATACAGTTACCAAAACGCACAATGGCGTGCGACAGTCCAACTAGTAAATCTTCGTCGTAACGAAAGAGCACAACCATTCGTTAGAAAATTCCTTTCAGTAATATTTTGTTGCGCCCTAATGACCCTTGATCCTGCACGAAAGCACAAAGATCCTCCGCTTTAAAAATACTTTATACCTCGTCGTCACAAAGGGAAAAACTGTACTTTCGCCAGGTTCGAATTCCTCCCTCGATCTTCTTTCTCCGCTGCTAATGCATTTTTCAGTAGCACCCGGATCGAGGGCGGATCTTTCCGTGGGTCGATCACAATGCCACGTTCGAGCGAGCACGACAATGCCTCGGGACCAAATCAGTGGGCATTAGTCCTAATCATTGCCATTCATAAGCAAATTTGATTTCCTTCCGAACCACGGGCCGTTCCCAATGTTTTCGTCCCCCCTTTCACGCCTCATTTTCTCGTCCCAATTTCGTCGGTGGCCTTTCGTGTTCCAGCTGTTCAACTTCTTCGTCTGCCTCGTGACCTTGTGGCCCTCGTTGTCTGCACACCATTTTCATCTCGAGGAAATTGCAAGATTCACCCCGAAATCTGTCCAAGGACAGATGTTTGAATCTGTTTCGGGAATTTGTTGCTTAAAAAAGGACAGGGAAAGACGATTTTATCTCAAAGAGTTAATGCATGAAAATATGGAAATATTTTTATAACACAGTTTTTCGCAAAAAATAGTAAAATTACAATTAGTTTTTGGTATTGAATGCTCCTGATGCAGACTCAATTACGTCGATCTACAAAATTTATACTTGTTTTTGCATAAAGTTTAACATGTGATTTTATTAATATTATTATGCTGAATTTATATATGCAATTAATTTGTTTCCATCATGAAGGGTTTTTGCAAAAATCAAAAGGATGCAAGTGACATTTTTCTGATATCGAGGAAATTGAACTTTTTTGAATTGCTTGTTTAGCAGACATTTTTCTGAGTTTTTAAATGACATTTTTATAATTTAAATTTGCTAAGCAAATAATTAAAATAAGTTCGAAACTCGTCGACATCAGAAAAATGTCCCTTGCATCCCTGGAAGTGACATTTTTCTGGATTAAACGAGTTATTAAAATTACAATGAAGTTCTAGGTGCTTCCTATTTAATAACTTATGTAATTTTATTATTTAGAAGCTGCAGGATATTATATGAAATGTAGTATTTGTTGACTTTTTTAAATACTTTGCTTAAAAAATATCTTCTTTCAGTATCCTGCAGTAATTAGTCAGCACATTATCATTCCATTTACCTTAGTATTATTTTCTAATGCACATAAGTATATTTTTATAAGAGTTCAATGCTTCCACATCAAATCACAAGAATTTCTTGCTTTCACATTCTCCAGAAAATTTTTGATCACATTCTCAAAACGAGTCAAAGTTTTTCTTATAATTGGATTAAATTTTATATCGAAGCTAGTACTTAATATTAATTCCCTTATTTGAAACACCAAAGGAACACGTTGCCTTCGTCTGAAAATCTGAGCACTTAAATTTAATTATAAGAATATGAAACTAAGCACGTTGATTGTTGATTGTATTTTTCGATATCAAAGCAGTGTTTATTATTGTTTCTTCCATACATAATAAACTTGTTTATTATCAGGATTTTATTTTCCTGGATAAAGTATTCATAACTATTATTGATAAAATAACCGTGAACTAAATTCTTATTGAATAACACAATGCATTATTAATCATTACACAAAAACTATGAGTGATGAAAAAGAATAGGTTGCAACTTTGGGCATACAAAACACAAAGCAATCAGTATAAATATTTTGTTCTAGACGAAGCAATATTAACCACCGTTATTTGAAGCTCTAATAATTATTGCACAGTAGAACTTCGAGTAAAACTTGAAGAGTGTTCCAGCGACACTGCAACGACAAGGGAAAAAAAATGTTTAGTCTTTTCTCAGATATTAAGACGGTAGATCAAGGTTCCACTCTACTTACGTCGTTGTCCTGTACACATTAGTATTCGCGGGCGATGGATAGGTCCATATTTCATTTTTTCCAATTTCCTCCGTGGATCACGAAGAAAAGGGCGGCCCTTTTTTTCCCCCCCGTCAAGCCCCTTTTTTGCCCGAGTTCCAACGGGCACACAGGGGTTCCACGTTCGCCCCGAAAGTGACGGATTTGAGGTTCCCCACGATATCGGATAAAGTGCGTGTACGGCCAGATAAGAAAGGTGAAAGGGGCCACGTGCCGGAGGATAAGCCGGAGACGAATGGGCCAGTCACGTAATTTCGCGTCAAACAGACCCCCGGCGCACCCCTCTATCTTCCTCTCGCAACCACCGTCGCGACCACCTTACGAACGACGAAACCGTTGCGGTTCTTACCCTCGTCGCTCCGTACCCGCACCTGGCGCCCGCTTCCCAAAAACTCACACTGCCCCGTCGTCGACCGAGCGACCTCCTGAAGGATTAGCCTGTTACTCGCGTCCCGACGACTCGGGAAGTCCGATGCATCGTTGGCTTTCTGACGAATGAGGAAATTGAGTAGGTGCGGGAGTGGTTGGACGAATTTTAGTGCTTCAGAATTTTTCAGGCGATTGTTGATCATTTTAAAGTTCGATAATTTCATTGATTTTGGTATTAATCAGTTGAAATATATTATTTCAGAGTATAGGTGCAATCAGTGCCGTTGATTAGGCCTTTGGGAAAAATGGGATGAGGAAAAATGCCCATTCCCACTAATATATACATATGCTACATACACTGCAGTATATGTATACTGTATATAATGTATTTTATATATTTCAGTGGAAAATGGGCATTTTCCTCATCACATTTTTCCCTAGGATCAAGAATTAACGGCACTGAGCGTACATGAATCTATTTAGTGGAATCTACAGAATCATCGAGATAAATCCAGGAAAATCATTATACAGGATGTTCCAACTAATTTTGACATCTTGATACTTTTTCTCCTGTTGGAGGGACATATTTTAATGTTATTCGTTGTTTTATGAGTGGACGAGTCGTATGAAGGATAACCTCGCTTTTTTTTAGTAGAATGATGTATTTGTTAATAGATAATACATAAAAAGTATTAGGCTATTTATGTCGAAAAATTAGTAAATTTAGAGATATTTCAGTTTAAATAGGGCGACTCACAGGTTTCTTCAGACGTATTGCAGAAGCTAATTCACTGCATAATTCACAGTAGTATAATTTCCTCTCAATTTATATCGTTTCAGCTTCCACGTTTAATTATTTCTTAAAGTCCGTGATTTTTATTGTCGAAAGGCAAATACCTTCTTCAAAATTTAAACAAATGTAACATGTTTTTCGTGGACAGAACGCTATTAGTTCACTTTGAATTTTTCATATGAGGTCACTTGAACAATAAAGTTTTTCCTGTAATTCCAACTACAGTAGATACATAATATGAAGCAATGTATTATAGCTGAATATTGCAAAATATCTGACGAGTAAAATTATGTTGAGTAATTACTAATCCATTGATTTCACAAATGTTGCCAATTTTTTCTAACGGCGTTCTAGAATTATAGTGACTCGCTTTGTTCACAAAGGTTATATTAAATTTGTTGAAACAGTAAAAAAGACACTTCCTTTATACAATAAAAACCATGAAAAGAGAGTAACAATTTAAGCTAGTATGTAACAATCTAAATTGAAATAAAAAATTAATACTGTGAATTATTAATTAACATTTGGAGTAAGTACATATGAACAAATCTGTGGGTCACTGTATTTAAATTCAAATAACTCCCAATTTTTTTAAAATGTCTTAAGTTTTTCAGCATGAATACAATAACACTTATTTATAGCAAATTTCGGGCATCAACTTGTACGTTAAAGAATACATCATTTGATTTGAGAAATCAAAATTAATACTTGCCAAGAAAAGGGAAAAACATTATCTACATTCGATGTAGACTCACATGAAAGATCGCGCGGTTGTCGAAATAATTAGTAGGTATCTATTCATTAATCGCCAACATTGATGATTGCTGGTGATCGAGTTTTCCCTAAAAAAATTCGCAATATGCTTCGATAACAAAGCCATTCGATTCACATAAATAGAATTTAAAATATCCACGACGAAGGCGAAAGCCCCATACGGGAGCCATCATCGCGAGATCGAGGAATCGTGTAATCAACTGCCGGTGCAACGCGTTATTCCCTCCGGAAAGAAATATTGCTCTCGTTTCCCCTCAAACGACTCAATACCCTCCGCAAACAGTATTCTCCGACATCGACGCAACGTTTAGCCGAGGATTTATGATAACTCGTCGGTTTGACCGCGTTCCGCGAATTCCATCATCGCGTTGCTCCACTTGGAGCGCAAGAATCCCATGAAACGTCAACGGTTCGTTACCCCCGTAGCTCGGAAGCACGAACAACCTGAAACGTGAACTTAACGCGCGATCGTAGAGGCATAAAAATCTGGGAGAACCGGTGCGAATATTTTCGGAGCAGGTTTCGTTCCCGACGAATGGTTAGACTAAAAGGGGGACAGAGTATGGGTACCAAATATTGTTCAGTAAAAGTGAAATCGCTATCAATTGAATAATAATTGATAGTTTTGTATCATTTTTTATTTCAAAGTGAGGAGAAATTATTTTATTCAGCATAAGTTAAAATAATTAAAATCTAAACATTTTTATTTGGGATTCAAAAAACGTAAGGCACGCTAAAATCGGCATATGAAAATCGTTACAGTTTTTACTGTTGAAGTTTTCGGGTGTAAAACGTCGAATCGTAAAAGCTTCTGATCACATCTAATTACGCCTATTCAAGAAATATTGATGAATTCATGTGTATTCGACTTTTTAAAGTCGTTTTTACACGTGTCTTTATTATTTCCCGCTATATAAATGTTTTTGACAAATTTTGTTTATTAGGATTAGATTCATACAATGTTTTTATCACGAAAATATAGAAATAGGATTCTTAAAATATGTTATTTTTTATGTTCGATTGTACATATTGGACAAAATATGTTATTTTTGCTTGCTCTACGAAATTTTACAATTCCACTTGTAGCAAACACTAGGATTGAAACCATTATTCTCCTAAAGGTAGGCGGAGCACTAAAGGTAGACATTATTGAGAACATATATATGTACTGATAAAAGAACAACGCTATGTTCATTAATAGAATCTTTGAATCGATTACATTCCTCAAGTACATTAATTGAATACTTCTAGTTGAAATTCATGCACTCACAAGATTTTGAAACTTACTTTTTTCTGAATGGCATGTAAAATTGTCGCAGTGCAATAAATTTTGACACTTTTAACCCTGATATGGTCTTTGGTTCTTTTTTGGACCCAATCATGAATATTATTGCTTTAAATAATCTACTAAAAGTAGTTATAACTTATAAGAAAGTTATTATTAATTTATATTTGTTGTTCCGTAATCCTTTAGTACGAAAGTAATTTAAACTTCTCGTCAATTTTACTTCTGAATTCTCATGGTACAAATAATTTCTTCCCTACGTAATTACTTTGTCACGCTCATTATTCGGTTACTCGAAGAGTGTAAACGTTGACCATCTACGTTTTTGCGTTACTTACTTCGAGCTGTTCCCTCGACTATACCTTTATCCTCTATTTCACGGGCACCTTCGACCCGACTCCTGCCCAGTTACTCGCGGTCTCGGGCAGAGAGAAACCCATCACCTTTTTCAAAACAGTCACCGCCCGTGAAGACAAAATTTTCCAGCATATTCCCTTGCTCCAGCAGTGGCTGAGGGACGCGAAGGGTTCCTGAAATGGTGCTCCCGGACCGCGAGTAAAGGCTGAGTTAACTTGGAGCGTGCGTCTAGCGGCGCTAAGTTTCTTCGCGTCGAGCTACGTGCGAGCTACCGTCTCTTCCCACAACCACCCCTTCACACACGCGCATGCATGTACATTAAGGCACGTCTACATATAGCGAACGCACGCGAATGAACACGGGCGAACGAACATGAACGCATGCAAACGCAAGCGAACGAAAGCCAAGCCCCTCCTACTTAGGTCAAAGAAGCGAATCAGCATCTTCTGTGTCGTTCGCGCTCGTTCGCTATATATGTAGACGTGCCTTTGTACATGTACGCACGAGCGAATGCAACACGGACGCACGGAAATGCGGGCGACTTTCAATCGTAAAAGTGGCGCTGGCTGCATTCTCATCTCGGCGAACCGTCGTCGTGTCGTGGCACGAGGAATCGATGCCTCGATATTGTTAGAATTTTATTGCAACGTGACACGCGGCTAACCGCCGGGGATGGTATACAGTTACGACCCCGAGATCTCGTGTTTACGAGTCCAAACTGTCCGGTAAATTGACAGACGACCGCGCGGGGCTGCTTCGAATCCCCTTTCCCGATCGGGGTTACGCGAGCGGCGTCGATGCCAGGGACGCTTCCATTTCCGAAGATACGGTGTTTTATCGTCGCCCACCTTCCAGGATGATTGCGTTTCCGGTTTAGTTATGAGCCTCGCCCGTCGGTTTTCCTGAGTCTTCTGCGGCGACAGGGATGGATCTATTAGTGGCTGGCTCGGAGAATTTGCGAACGTTAACCGTTTTATGCTTTTGAGTTTGGAGATTGAATTTGAGATGAGATTTAAATGTATTAGGTGTCCGTCTGTGGTTTGAGGTTTCATTAATGGACTGTGAACGTGTTAGATTCAGTTTTAATTGGTTTGCTATTTTTAAACTAACAAGGAGACTTTTCGTATAAGTGATCGTTGTATCCAGTAGATTTTGATATTGTTCAAAACTGTTGATAATGACGTGTTACCTGTTAATGAACTATGCAATACAGGAAAATAAATTATATAAATTGTGCGTTTTGCTAAAAATTACAGTGACTCAAATATTGCACATGTTAATTCATTGTGAAATTTACATTAGATATTATATTTTTTGTATCAGTTTATGTCGTTCCAGCTTCCACGTTGGATTATTTCTTAATTTCCATAACTCTTACTGTGCAAAGCTAAATACTTTTTCTAGAACTATTTGTGAACAAATTTTTGAGTCACTTTATATTAAAAAGAAGCGTCATTTTAGTGCTGTGATTATATTCATAGAGATATATGTATGTGTAAATATACACATATGATATATGTACTTTTATATTACGAAGTATTCGAATATCTTAAAGTCATCATTGCACGCAACACCAGAATCACACCTACTTACATCAAAATTTATTGATCCAATCATCCCAACAAAAGCCAAAAATCTAAAAAAGTTGAAATGCTAGAAAAAAGTCCATTACTGAATCTACAACACTCCTTGGTCCGCAATTGATCGAATTAGGGATGATTTGCAGTCTTATCTCGAAAGAGGACCGCGGTTCGAGACTGCGATCACTTTTCGAATCCACCATTTTAAGTTTACTCTCTCCTTAAAGTTCGCGAGCACTCGAAACCTTTCATTTTCCGATGAAATCACAAATGAAACAGTGGAAGGGCTTTTTTCGTATCAAGGTATCCGGGCACTTTTCGGGACAGCCCTGAACGTCACCACGAAATGGTATTCCCGGAGCAGATGTACTGTACCATCAAACAGAAAAGGAGGAAAAGAATTATCCGTCTGTTCTCGGTCCACAAACGGCATCCAGCGATCCCAGTGAGAGCAAGGTAATCCCGTAAGCTTCGAAATCCTCCCTTTCACTCGGAAAAATCGGAGCATCGACCAGAGGGGTGTTTGCGAAAAACGTCGCCGCGGGATTAAGAAACCATGGTCCCCGACGTTTCCGTCGGATCTGCATAAGCGTCCCCGAAATTAGGGCAACCTCGGCCGACCTAAATTATATTAAATCCAGGTCCGTCCCGGGTCAAATCGTCGTTCAATTACGAGCGTGTATCGCGAACGTTGAGGGAGGGTCACGGACCTTCCTTTCTGAAAGCGACAGGGGGGTGACGCGACAACGTAACCGGTCCTTCGACCGGTGTTTTCGTATTCCTGACGTAATTTTCAGAGGGAACTTTGATTTACGGTAATCGGTACCGAGGTAGAATGCAGCGGCGAGGTAGAACGAACGGCTCATTTGAATTTCAAGAGTATGATTTCGCCGGCGATGAATATGATTTTCGCGGCAGGGATGAGGCGGCGTGTAATACCGTCTAACAACAACCACTTACAGAATTACAGTTCCGCCGATGGAACCGTGTCCCCCGAATGGAACTGTACAATTTTCTTCGTATTGGATCGATAGCTCCGGTCGACGTCGGGACTCTCTACTATCCGCTCGATTACCCCCTGAAATGTAAGAACGTGGTTTGTATTAGACAAAAAGAGTGCCGGAGGAAGACTGTTTTAAGGATCCGTTTTTCCTTGACGAATTATTTTTAGGTTAAGAAATTAATTTGAAAGTGATATTTTTCTGTGAATGAAATATACTTCAAAAACTATGACAATTATTTCAGAGGTGTATTAGGGACATACAGATTTTTTTGGGAATCAAGTTTTTTTGCTAGTGGCTTTAGTGTTGGCTTTTGATGAGAACAACAAAGTGTTCTTTTGTCATTTTTAATTTTAAGTAGAGAATTTCTCGTTTATCCATTTCAGAATCAAAATTATTGAAAATATAATTGTAGCGGAAAATTCTAACTTTTAATCTAGAAATATAATTACTACTTTTGAATCAAATTTTTAACAATTTTAATTAAGAATACTAGAAGCGTAGTGGAAAATGATAACTTTGAATCCAGAAATACTTGAATAATAATTTCTACGTTTCATTAATATTTTTATAATTAAATATTATAAGAATACTATAATTATACTGTAGATTTTTATGTAAATTCATATTTTTATAGACGTAAATAGAGATCAGAAACTTGAGTAACAATATCTCCTATTTTTTAAATAATATGGCATCTGCTCCATTTCTTGTATTTGTATATTTTAGAATCTGTAAAAATCCTTGCAGATATTGGTACTTATATTTTGCATAAAAATCATATTGCATAAAAATTATATTGCATAAAAATCCGCTGTCTAAATAATTATTGTTGTGGAAAACGGTAGCTTTGGATCCAGAGATACATGAATACTTCTTACTAATACAAAATAATTTATATTCCTAAAAAATTCAGGTAGCCGAATGGAACAATGTGTATTATTCTGTTCCTTTTCTTCCGATCGTCCAAAACTCTTCACGAAAAGAAATTATTCAGCTTTCCATCCTAATGAATAGACTGCGGAAGTTTATGCAAATGCATATTTTAGGGAAATGGATTAAAGGAATGTAACTTCGACAAAAATATGTTTCATTATTAGAGGATTTTAAAAACATATTGTTTTATTTTTCATATTTCGCGTATTGCATAAACTTGCGCAGTCTACTAATCAAACAAACCGCACACAGAGACCTAAACCCGGAAACTGTATCCCTCGCTTCGCAATCCGAAGTAACATCCAAGTTCATAAACCAGCCTCTCAAAAATCGCGACCGCTTTTCCATCTCGCCTAAAACAAACTGCGCAGCGGAGGTGGAATCGAGGCGAGCGAAAAAAAATTGCCGAGCAACAGTGCCAAGAGCCGCTCATATTCTCCGCGTTCCCCGCCTCGAACGCCAGAAGGAACAATCTTTGCTTAACAACGAAGCCGCATTCGCGGGATCGAGACGGGGAGTCGCCCCCTCGTAAATTCCCGTTCGCGGGAGATTTCCTGCGGCAGGATGTAATAAAAGTAGTAAGTTTTCGGGTGTCCCCGCGATTGGTGCCCCCTCGACGGCGAAGGAGGATCGGGGGGGGGAGGAGGTCGCGGAAAAAGAGAGAGGAGGTCGAGCGTTGCCAGGACAGTTTTAAGCGGGGTGGCGCGTGCCAAGGCTGCACTTTCGTGGATGTCACTGGGTCGGTTCCCGGCGACGGAACCTCCGTGGAAACTCCTTTGCCGAAAGGGGATTTGAGAGGGAACGAAGGGTGGGGCAGGGTTGAGAGGTGGACGCGCGGCAACGGGCCACGGACATCCGTTGCTGGTAACGCGTTGTGGGTTCCTTTTTCGAGAACTCGGCCATAACGATTCACCCTATGGCCTGTTAATGGTCCAAGTTAGGTGAGTTTACATCGTAGCCACGGCAGATACGAATCTTCGAAGTCGTCGAAGAACTCGAGAGGGCCGTGCGTCTCGTCGGAGGGAAAGTCGACAGTCGAAACGACGATACGATTCGTTTGTTCCTTCCTGCGGCCTTCGTCTCCCTCTTCGCCGCGTCCTCCTCTCTTCGGACCAGCGTCGTTTGCCAATTTTCTGCAGTTGTCGTTGTCTCGATTAATTGCCCAGATAATGCCCGGGGAACGTACGTTGGCCCACGAAAATATTCGGATCGGCCGCAGTTCGGAAGCTTTAATACGCGGGATATGCAAATCGAATTGAAAGGATTTCGGGGATGTCGTCACGGGACCGAGACGCCGGCCAACTATTGCGATCGGGTGCTCGAAATTCGGGGAAAATAATCGGGAGGAATTTTATGACGCTTTTCTGTTGTCTTGGGTCTTGTGGGTATTCGGAGGGAATTATATAAATCTTCAAAATAGATTCTTTCAGAATCCACTAATATGTAGCTTTTATTTTCCAACTTCATTTCTATTTCAAATTGAACGAAGTCTATTGAATATAGTTTACTACTGTAATAAAAAATAGAACACCATAAAAAGTACCGTAAAATGGGGTTACTTTGCACCAAAATTCGAAAAGGATTCTACTGCCTCCTTGTTAAATCTATTTCAAACCGGGAAATAAATAAGTTAAAAGTTAAATTAATATTCCTAAATACAGTCATATAGTGATTGGCATCGTTTTAAACAAAAACGTAAGTGTATTTGTACAATTACTTAGTATTATATAATTATAATTAACTATATGTATAACAGTCCATGAAAGTGTTATTTATATGCGTTGAAAATTTGTGAAAATCGATTCATAAAAAATAATTTCACCTGATGAATCAATTTCTTAGTTTTCTTTAAATTCATCCAATTATTAATCCTAATAATTAGTTTATTCTTAAAATCAACACGTTTATATTCGATAAATTTGCACGTTTATAAACTACGTATAATTCCAAAATTATAGTGGTAAAAGTATCCTAGTTACTAATTGTAAGTTAACATTGCACCAAAAGAAAATCATATATCAATATACATCATATGAGTAATTTTTTATCAATTATGGTTTACACAGTTTCATTCGAAAAAAAAAAAAATGAATGATTCCAGCTTTTGTGAATTTCTTAGTTATGAATTTTTATTAAATAATGTATAGAAATCTGAAGAATTGGTGCAAAGTAACTCCAGTTTACGGTACCCAAATAGTATTACTTATAGATATTCTATTGATATAATAATATTATCCTAATTTCGTTGCAATATTAACGCAAACGTAACACGAAGAAATTATTCAGTCCAGATGTGTATTGTATGAAGAATGACGCAGTTAGTACAAGAATAATTAACAGGAGTTTGATGAGATATTATTTCAGTTGCTTATCCTGTTCCTCGGAATGACATTCATGAATACTGTAGCAAACGAGCGTGGGAGATTTCACATGTGTACACCCTCTTAGAATAATTTACGACGGTTTATCACCGAAGTTCCAGCCGATATGTGGCGAGTTATGAAGTCGTTTCGCTCGGAAAAGAGACGATATCGATGATTCGATACATTTGAGATAATTCGATTGCTCTATAATGTCGGTGCTTTGAAGCTGCTTTACCGAAACGTATTGGACGTCGCGAAATTATGGCGCTGCTCGAAATAAATGGGATTGTTCTACTGCTGTTTAATTCTCTGACTCGTGGTCTTTTGTGTCTGTATCACAGTTAAAAATTTAATAATCAAACTTATTTGATGACAACTAAATAATAGTTTTTACTGTAATTTTTTCTATTTTGCTATTTTTCATTTCGGATGCAACTATGTTTGTATCAATAATTAGTATAATGTCCACTGCCTAGAATTTTAGAAATTGCAGAAAATTGTAAAACTAACATTATTAATTTTTTTCAATTAATTTGTAATTACATTTCATAATGTAATACAAGGTTTTTAAATAAAGAGAAATTGAAAATGTTTCTTCACAATTCAAAATACTATACAAAATATTAATTGCGAAATGCAAATGTTCTTTTGAAAGAGATATACAATTTTGAGCTGGCATGGCAGTCTTAATTGAACACCCTCGAAGAATTTCCACAATTCGCATTCCGTATTAATTACACAGCGCACGCTGAAGTCCGAGAGCAATGATAAAGTGAATTAATAATGGAATGTGCTCGATGAATCTATTATCGTGTCGCTAATGCGCGTTTAATTTAACAAATTTTAAATCATTTATTTTACTTACACATCGAGGAGAGCGGTTTTTAATGATCCTTGATATCAGTAATTATTGTTCCATCCGCGTAGTTTTTATCGGTCTGAAATATTTAATTATCGTTGTATCTTAAGTCTTAAATTATTGCATAGTAAACATGTTTGATATTGCGTAAGTGAGGAGAGTTTGTAATTTGGAAAAACGGAATTTTCTTGAATCGAATAAAACTATGCAAAAGTTAATTTATTAAAATATTTAATATCAATGTGTTTTTTTTTTGTTTGCGTCCCTCAGGTGTGTTAGTGTAACTGTGAAAAGCGTTCATCGAAAGTTGAACTTTTGAAAACTGAGTTTTGCTGCCTCTGCGTCCCGGAAACGTGGTTCCAGTTAACACAATGGTGAGGTATTTTGCAATATAATTTTTTTTACTTTTTTGTAAACATGGAGTTAACAGTGAATCTAAACATTCGACTGTATTGTTTTTTAAAAATATGTATAGTAATTAGGCATTAAATATTTATTGTGTTTTTTTAAAGAACAATAATTGAAAGTATGTCTGACTATACTGAAAGTATGTCTGTTAGGAAAAGAAAACGAATTTCCAAATAAGATATCAAGTTCAAATTTTGTATACATATAGCTAGATAATACTATTAATATAATGCAAAAAATCTGAAAGTACAACATTTTACATCCTGACTGAAAGAAATTAGCATGAAAAAATTACGAGGTCAAGTTAGCCTGACATTATTTCTACGTGCAATGGAGCGCACGGATTCAGCTAGTATGTTCATAGCGTTTTTCAGAGGTGCCATTTGAAGCATATATAAAGATGGCGAAAAGTAAACAATTCTGTGTACAAGAATTTTAACATTGTCTTAGAATTTCCAAAACGCTACTTGAAATTAAGTGTATTTGAATTTTCCTAAAATTTTGCGTGGGGTTTACTATCGCATAAAGATTCTTTCCTCCAATATTCCAAGACTTTCGCTTATTTTTAATATTACAGAAGTTCATTCGTTAAAAAAGTCTATAGTATTGAATCAATATATATCTGCTCCCAGTTTCCCTTTTCAATAATTCTCAATAACGGCTCGATATACACCATAGCCTCAGAAATAAGTATAATTCACCATACACCCAAAGATAAATTTTTCAAGCTCCTTCTGCCTATCGCCGATCAATCACATGCATACTAGTCGAATCGAACTCCACAGTCCTAATACAGCGGCCGTTCGTTACCGATTCATACAGAAGTACTTATCCTCTACGATTTACCTATTCTCTGTGATCCACGCCGTTGTTACCCCACATTACGCGGTGAAAAGTCCCCCGCGAGAATCTAGCAACTGTCACAGACTGTAGCGTCTCCAATAAGCCTATCCACCGTGCGCGATTATAAATATTCCGCCGCGAGAAGAGGGAACCAGAGGGGGGGGGGACGATGATTCGTAACGATTTTCCGCGCCGGCAGGAATGATCACGTGCGCTTCCGGTTATTACGATTCCGGGAACAAGAGGCGCATAAGCGTAACGTGTGGAGAGCCGCGGCGTGTATGCAACGGGGCATGCAGCTGTGTGTGCATCTCGTCGTTCGGGGGGTGAGCGCAGGTCGACTCGGCGGGGGTGCGAAGGGGGCACGACCGAGTCGCCAACGTGTCTGGGTCATCGCGTGCCTTCCACGGGGTGTCCCCCCTCCCTTCCTGGCCCCTGCATCGGCGACCTGCACTGCACGTCGCGTCGCGACATGGAAATAATGCGGCGCATTATTATCGTATCGGATTAGATGCGGCCGATTCGACACCTTGCCAAGAGGACGAGTCGCCTTATCGCCTCCGGGGGATGCGAATCCTTGGCGATCCTGGGACATGAATCTGTTCGGGGTTTGGGAAGGGAGTTGCACTTGAACTGCGACGCAAACGTGGCGCTGGGGTTTTATGGGAGAATCTGGGAGCTGGGATTCGATGAGATAGAATTCTTTTGGTTGAAGGCTGCTTTTGCTAAGGATCATGGTGATTAAATTGATTGGGAGGATGTAAGAGGTTCTATGGAGCTTTGAGTCTCTTGAGAACGACTGACATTTGCCCGATTATACTATCGATTGGGTTAAAAACACTTTTTCGAGTTCATTACTAACATCTGGCTAGGATTGTACGCAAAATAGGCGTCTTGATACTATTCGATTAAAAAATATTTTAAAAATTGAATGTATGAAACAATTATCGTGTTAAACATAAATTTTGTGAATTATGGTTCGCAGAATACTGTGAATGTATCTGCATGATTCTATCGTATGTTTTTAAGAAATTAATATGTACTGTATTGTTAACACTAAGTTTGAATTGTCATAATTTCTATGATTTCTGTTGAATTGGTATAGTCATCTGTTGAATGAACTTCTAATGAATTATCGC
The DNA here is from genome assembly GCA_030770465.2 of Perdita meconis. NCBI lineage: Eukaryota > Metazoa > Arthropoda > Insecta > Hymenoptera > Andrenidae > Perdita > Perdita meconis. The sequence continues at coordinate 7,662,650 of JASKOS020000005.1, read as the reverse complement.
ATTATTGAGATGGAAGTTCAACGATATTAATAACAAAAAATTAATGAAAAAATGATATGCAAATTAAATTTTTTTAGAGACAAATAAAGAATTGAAGCTTAAATAACGTAACTTATTTTCTAATTATTGTAACTTCTATTATATTTTTTGTATGTTTCGTATAATTTGGCATCTTTCAACAGCTTTCTCGATTTTTGCATATTTAAAACTATCATAGATGGATAAAAATCCACAGTCTAATAATTGTTATGTATCTCCGATTTGGTACAATGAATACCAATATCAGTATTTTTAATGTTGAGAGACATTAGCAATTATATCAAGTATATTAAAAAACTCACGTCTAAATCATTTTTGACATAGAAGTTTCTGCTATTTTAAATTTTCTTTTTCCGATACAAAAAGTTGTTGCTATTTATTTTTTTTTTTTTTTTTTTTTTTACAAACTTTGGACCATTTATGAAGAAGTTTATTTAATCGCAATTTATAAATCACAGATGTATTATAGAATCATTTGTGCTAAAAGTGGTGTAAACCTACTTTTTATGACAGTGTTCAACAATTAATCCGTTTTTCGATTATTTAACTTATTTGCCATTGCAGATATTTTTTTACATATTATAGATTTTTAAATTGTTACACATTTTGAAGTATTCGCCGTGAATTTACCTTTACAATAAGTGTTAAAATAAAGTCTGATAAAAAGATTGAGTCTGTATAGAAAAATGTGAATTTCTAATTTGAAAAGATAAGATTGATTTTCATAGAACTTTGAAAATGCCAAAAATCTAACAAATAAACGCAGTTGATCTTCGATTAACCGCGGCTCTTAACTATTTTCTACTGTTATTATTCTGAATTCCAAATGTTTGGACGCACCAGCGATCGAAGTACAGTAGAATTGCCAATTAATGCTCCTTGAACTTTCAATTAATACTGCTATACTAACAATTAAAAAGTTCTGCGTCACAGGAACATTTCAATTTTAACTTCAATATCAAGCCGTTTAATCGAGGTTCTTTTGCAGAATATTCCGTATTTTCTCCTCGAAATCCTGAAACTTTGATATCATCTTTAATATTTTCCATTTCACATCAATTAAAAAATACATAATCCTGACAGTAAAACCTTCCATTATTTAAAATTTTCACCAGCACCATCAGAAAAACGGAAACCTTTAGAAACACGGGCGCTCGCGAATTTTCCAAAAAGACAAGAATAATATTCTCATGCTTCTCCGCGGACGTAACGCGGAACCCGGATATCAATTCCATTTCCTAACAAATTCGTCGCTAATAAATCTCGCCCCCGGTCCGGACCGGCGAGCATTTACAGACGGGAATAACTCAGATCTGACGAATGGTGCTCGATTATCGCGTTTGTCGAGCTCACAAAAAGAAGAGGGAAATATTACCGAAAAGAATCAGGGTCGGAACGGGTTCGGCCGGCCGCCGGGGAGGGGGGGCGGGGGTGGTCCGTGCGTGTAAATTACAGCTGGACAACGGGGGCGAAGGATACTTTCCTCCCCCGTCTGTAACGAGGAATGGCGGAGAGGGGGTTGTACGGGAGGCTCGGAGAAATCTGTCCGATAATTGAAAACACAGCTGGAAACGACGACGATTCTCTCCGGACGGGGGTGGCGGCGCGGCGGCGAGGAGAGGGTACGAAGCCGAAAGTTCACGGGTCATCGGGAGCGATCCGTTGTGTAACAGGGCGGAAGTTCAAAGTTCACTGTGCCGACGAAGTTGTCGGGACACGGCGTGGCAGAATGTGCCTCGAATTTTCGAGTGCCGGTCGAGTATCGATACTACTTCTCCGTGGAGCGGCGTTCGAACGAAGGACCTTCCCGGGAATCTATGCCGTGTTTTACGAACTATATCAATACGCTCCGAGAGTGGCCCGCGGAATCTTAAAAAAGTACGCTCTCGTCGATCTAGGGGCGCGGGGGAGGATTGAATAATAAAAGTCCGGGGATATTTAGTTCCGTTACATTATCTCGACTTTATCTTCGAGTCGGGCGGATCCTCGCGAACCGGCCGACACCAATAAATTCCTCGGCGTTCCTCTTAACTCGTTCTGACTGTCGTTCGATTTAACTGGCGGATGTAATGACTCGGGGGCTGACGCGAATTCGACGGCAACTGGGATCGTCGACGCGGAAGTTTGAATTTGCGTCAGCGACGATTCGATCGATATCCTCGTGCGATTAATTTTCAGTGCTGAATAGCGTCTTCGTTTTAAGAAAAGAAGCTTTTTCCTCTATTTGTATTAGTATAATGGTATTCTGAACTACGTAGTTCGGGGTGTTCGATTTACGAATATCAATATTTTGATGTTGGAAAATGTAAATACAGTGTTGACTCGAAGAATGGCTGGGTTTCAGAACCGAGCGCAGCCCTTTTTCGAGTCGAGTTCGAGAAATCCCTTTTTCGAATCAAACTCAGGCGTCGTTCTTTGAGTCAACACTGTAAGATTGGCCTTATATCGAAACAGTACTGTATACGGTTGTTGTGAATTGTCAATTTCTAAATTCAGCTTAAAACTTCAGCTTAAAGTTCAGAACACTAAAAAGCTTAAAACACTTTCAGTCACTTTTTTTACCCATTTAAAGAAGAAAAAAATATACTCTCCATCAGAAGTTAAAGACGCCTTGTCCCATCATGAAACAAATTCCTACCATGTTCAGTTTTTAGCAAAATCAAACAACAAAAGACTTTTCCCATGACTCTGCTACCACCCATTATTATCGTTATCCGTTCAGAGCATACATTACAATACGCGCCAAGAATTTCAATCGTCCGAGCCCGATTGCGTACCTGTGTACAAAATTCTGGATTCCGCCAGCTTTGGCCGCGCGTTCAGATTGCAAACGTGAATACGCGCGCGCTTGCGTACCGAACGCGTACCTTAATCTCACTGTAGGCGGTCGACGGTGCTTTAGTTACATCAAAGTGGCAGTAAGCCACGGAAAATTACAGCTATGGGGTTTCAAAGCCGAAACTGCTTCTATATTACTCCAAGGATTCGCTTGGCTCGTAAACTTTTGCGACAAGTCCTCCCTCCCTCCCTCCCCATTTCCCCCCTTTGCTACCCTCTTTTCCCCCCGGTGTTCCTGATCCGCCCACCCGGTTTCTGCGATACGCAGAATTATTGCGAGCCAGCCGTAAATAGAACCGAAGATTTGTAAATCGCGGCTCGCCTTGAATTTAGACGCGACTCGGCGCGGCGGGGTGCGCGACTGCCCTGCACCGGGAATATTTAGTAATGCCGGGGAATTTAATATTCTTGGAAAGAGAGTTACTGTGTGGGGGTGGTGGTTTTAGTGATTTTACGGTGCCGAGTTTGAAATTTCCTTCAATTTGATCTGGAGTTTCTTGTAATTTTATTTGGGAGAAGCTAATTAAAATAGTCGTGAAGCTTGCTGATTAGTATTTTCTGTTTTCCTTTTATCGGATTTATTAAAATTTTATTTAAATAGCAACATTGAGGGTTTTCCAGTTCTTTACGCTTTTTAATGAAACTATCAAAAACGAATGAACGTATATCAAATCGTTTTGCTGTGCCATTTGTTGAAAGATGTGATATTTAAGGATGAACTTCAGTAGCATTAAAAATAAGCGAAAATCTTTGAAAATTGGAGGGATAAATGTTTATGCAATAATAAAACCCCATGAAAAGTTTTAGGAAATCTGAATAGGAAGTTTTTAAGTTATTTAACTTTCAATTTAACGTGTATTCTTATGAGAAAACGCAATATTGAGAATTATATTGCAATATTAAGAGTGAAGTTGCTAACAATTGTATGTCAAATACATTCCAATAAACAAGTTTATGACAAAATATCAACGTGTCTGACTGGTTTTTATCACAAGAAGAAGCCGCATTAACAGAGTAGTGTGTTATTCAAATAAATTGCTGGAGATTGATGCGCAATAAACATTAAATAAACATAAAATAAACATTATCCACATTTAAATTTTGGCATTGCAACTTAATTGAGAGCTATGAGTATATTATTACATACATAGTAATGCACCTGACTTGATCACCACGAATAACTTCTAAATTATGCGTTGTGCAAAAACTATTTCAGCAAAAGTTGCATGATATGAAGGAGGACATCGCGTCATGTACATGAGCTTTTAATAAGTGGAGGCGTTTAGAAGATTTGAAGGTCAACCTCAACTATTTGTAAATAAATGCTCTATTAGAAAAGTATTAAATATTATTTGTCCAAAAACTAATAATTAACGAGATATTGACAAAAGTTTGATTTGTATAAAGTAGCGGTGCTATATAATCGTGGTACTTAATCGTGTTGTTATAAACTATGCTACTTTGTTACATTATGTACTGTACTATCACATATACTATTATATATGTTATACATCATTATGTATTATTATACATATGTATATTACTACAAAATACAGTTATTGTTGGTCACTTTTCACTATTACACTCAAATCCTGTTGACTGTGATGGACGAACTATTTAAACTGTTAGAATTTCGAACATAAACTGCCACAATTAACTCTGAATTACAGATCACACAATTACAAAAACATAATTCCTTCTATATGATTCGTAGAGCTGTAACTACAAAAATCTATTGACGTACAAAATAAATTTGAAAAATAGATATTCATGTGCTGTTCAACATAAATATGCAAAGCATATGTATTATGCAAAAATGTAAAATAAAAAATATATTTTTAGAATCCTCTAATCACAAAACAAACTTCTGTCGAGGTTTGATTATATTATTTGCTTTCTATCAAAATATCCATTTGCATAAAGATTATTATTATTGTTCAGCTGAAGGATAAACACGTATTAATCACTTGACAAATTGGCAATGAAAATTATTTGTAATATTATTCGTCGTGAGGCTCCTTCGAGGTTGTGAGGTTGAATAAAATTATTATTCGTTATTTACCAATAAGTCTTGGGGATTTATTCGTAATTTTTTATGCCCAACTCTGCTTAATCATATCTTGGAAATTGATTAACTTTTGGCTAAGATTTTTACTGAAGTTCATCCTTAATTCGCATAATACTATACATAAGAATCGATGTAAATTTTCTTTATAACAAAAATGATGTTGACCAGTGTTTATTCTACTATCACAGAGGAGATCCGAAGAATCCGCTCACAGGATCGTGTAACCGCCAGGTATGGTGCTCGAAAAATAATTACAATCCGCTAGGAAGCGTTCCCACGTGGACAAGGGGTTGGACGGCAACGACGAAGGTCCGTCGGAAGGCGAGCACGCGATTCACGCCGTTTCATAAACCATAATTATCCGTGAAAAGCACGGAAACAATTTTCAATTAAAACGTCCGGACGCGGCGTCGAAAGTTCTCCAATTTAACACGTTCGCTGAATATCACCGACGGTGCGCAGGATAAGAGAGAATGGAAAGGGCAGTCGAGCAGGGAGAACGTGTTACACCTACGCCGTAGGGTGGTCGGGACGTGTCCTTGCGATGCATTTCGCGCTGCGAAACGCCTCGGAACGGCTGCGCACCCACGCGATCGTGGAAGGTCGTCACCTTTGCAACCCCCGCGCGCCCTATGCAGCCCCTGCTCAGGGGTCGCATATCGGGGGAGAAGCATCTCTCCCGCGGGAATTTGTCTCGTTTTTCTTCGCCGCGTGGGACGAGCTAATTCCAAGAGAAAGTGGGAGAGAGAAAGCGAGAAGCGTTGCACGGAACCGATCAAGGGACCGCGTCTCGAGTATTCTTTTCGCGAAGTATCGGGTTGACCTTTAGGAAAGCGGATCGTCGGGGAGAATTTCAGATTGCGGCGTTATTTATGGGTCAGGAAGAGGATCGGGTGCTGCAGCGTCGGTGGTTTCTTTGCGGACCTGCCCGAGTGGCCGGTCTGATATTCAGAGGCGTGTTTTTCCGAAATTAGGAGGAGCTTTTTAGTTCTTCGTTGATACGGTTGGCATTGATTGAATCTTTACATGGGGAATGCTTTCAGTAGTTTTTATTGTTGGAGGTGGTATTTTGTAGCATTCAATCTTGTAATATATCTGAAGCTTTAAATGTCAAGGTTGATGTACTGATATTGCATCGGATTGCGCAATGATTTCAATTCCAGGCAAAGTTGCTTTGAATTTATTTCTTCATTCAGTTGATCATACAGTTAATTTCTTCAGAGAGTTGAGAGTATCTTTTTTTTAAAATGGGGATAGAAATCTTTTATTTTTATTGGAAAAGTAACTTGTGAAAATAATGTTTAATGTAGATAGAGATCATTTCAGACTTACCTGGAATATTTTATTGAAGGGGGTGAATATATTTGTTATTATGTTAAGAAAGAACCTGTTTCAAAAGTCTATATCTTAGAGAAACTACTTTTTTTTTTTATTGATTTACTTGAGAAAGTTAAAGTGAAACTAAGAATAATTATTCTTGGGGGATGAAATGATAACTTCTATAATAATAATTTCGGAATTTTTATTTGAAATTGACGTCCTTTTGTAAAATTCTAAATGAAACAATTTTCATAATCATCACCTTAAACCTAGATATTTGTAAACACTGATTCTCTTACATATTTTGCAAATCGAAATACAGTGTTGACTCGAAGAACGGCTGGGTTTCAGAACCGAGCGCAGCTCTTTTTCGAGTCGGGTTCGATCTCGGTCACGACGGAACAAGGGGACTCGCCCCGGCGAAGAAGTGGTGATAGAGAAATCCCTTTTTCGAATAAAACTCAGGCGTCGTTCTTTGAGTCAACACAGTAAGATTGTCCTTATATCGGGACAATACTGTAGTTGTAAAAAAAGGGAAAATAAAATACTTCATTGCTTCAGAAAAAGATTAATATTATTGTCATTACTATTACCGTCACTCTAGCACATTGACTAACAATAAGTACATAACAGTTTAATTTACTTGCTTATAAAAAATATTAATTTATACAATTATAAATGAATAAATAAAAAATTGTAGTTAATATAGTAACTTAATATGATTGAAAATTGCATTAAGGGGTAGGTTTAAAGGGGGTTAAAATGGTTTCTTAACTCGTGACAAGAAATAGCTCACCGATACTCGTTACGAAAGGTTCTCTTTATTTTTAGTAGATGGAATATTGGTGAAATGGCGCGGGAGTGAACACTCGAGGTTCTAATTTTAGAATGTAATCTTCGTCACTGTAGCTTCCTGTCCCACCAGCTTGGTTAATTGACCGAATTACTGCACCGAGTCCGGTCTATTATCACGACGACTGCTGCGAGGATGTCGTCTGGATTGATCCAGTTCTTTCCCCCAACGATATTCGCGTCTCTCGCTAATTGCTTTCATTGAGGACAGTCTAAAAGCGTCGCAAGCACAGTTCGAGAAGTGTACCAACATTTAATGGGTTCAAGTTCTCTAATTAACTGTCATAAATGTCGCTAAAATTGACTGGTTACACTGAGCGAAATAACATTTTGTTCGCGAGCTGGTGAGAATTGTAATTAGAATGTATATACAGAGTGTTTCACAATAAGTGGGCAACATTTTAAGAACAGTTTCAACGTTTTCTTTTTTTACTGTTTTTAGGTGTAGAATTTGTTGTTTAAATTTTCTTCATTCGTTACGAAACATGTTGTATTTTATTTGGTGTAAAAAAATTTGAAGTAGGTCACATTTTTAGTGAATTTTACTCCTTTTTTAAATTGCTGTAATTTTTTCCTTTTTTAAATACGTAATCAGGAATTCAAACTTTCAGTGAAATTTAGGTTTTTATTATTTTTTTTATCTGATATATTAATTTCACGCAGTATTTATTTAAATATTCAATACACATATTTTTTTGTATTAATTCAATACACATATGTTTAAAATAATCGATAAGCTAGTGACTGTTTTTCCACAACTTTTGATTCGGTACCATTTTTGAATTATTATTGTTTAAAGGATATTGTGTCTCCTGAATTTTTCAAACATATGTTTTTTAGATGTAAAAAACAGCGTATGTATAAAAAAGCCCCAAAGGTAATAAGAAGTAAGCATCTGTTCCTTGAATTCGAGAAATACATGATTGAATATGGGAAAACTTATAAACGTAATTCTTCTTTTGCCTTCTTTATTAATATATTTTTGTTTGTTCATTGTTGTAATATTTGATCATGAAGACACTATTTTACTTCTCAATTTTACTATCTGCTCTTTTGAATTAATATTACTTTACTTAGTTGACGTCCAGGAAGAAAATATTCATATCCAATAGCAATTTATTTTGCCAAAACTGGGACAATATTACATACCTTCTTTCAGATCTAAAAAATTAATTCCAAAATTCGGAGAAAAGTTTTAAAATGCTTCCCCATTAGAAAAAGATTCAAGCAACAAATCAACGTACAGAAATGTATATTTAAACTATTATTTTCTGACGTTCCCCAACAATCCAACAAAGTTGTAAGAAGTCTCAGCCAGTCCAACGTTCCGCGGACTTCTTTGGGATGTAAAATATCTGCCCAAACACACTGACAGTCTCGCGCATTCGACAGGGCAAGCTGACGCTTCGGAGGAACACCGCGATTCGACGTGTCGTTCGAAAAAGCGGAATCGTATATCGGCGGAATAACGAGAAAACTTAGAAAAAGTGGAGAAAGAGACGGGCGCGAGGGGGTAGGAGCGGGCGAGTCCCGTCGACGGGCTCTATCGGCGATGATAAAAAAAAAGGAAGACTTTCGCGAGTAGATAGTTGGAATGCCCGGGGCTTTCGTTCTGATTCACCCTCGAGGCCGTTTCAACTCGTCCGTCTTTTTGCCGAGCGAATTTAGCACCCTCTTTAGTTCTCCCGCCGCTGTTTCCATTCCTCCTTCACGCACGTCGGTCCATCGATCGCGGCTTCATTTCTTCTCCCGCGAAACCGTCGAAGGGAATAAAAGTTGCTGCCGTAGGAAACTTTCGCTCGAGATTCATCGAGAGTTTTCGCTTGTTCCGACGATTTCGGGCTTTTTTTCCCTCCCGTTATACGCGCGACGGGAAAGTTTGTATCCTGCTTTATCTGCCAGCGCCGTCGCCCGTCTCGGCAGTGTTGCACTTTGTTGGGTAATATCGCGTTAACTCCTTGCTTTGCCATTTTTTTTGGGATTCGTAGTAATCCGATGCAGATAAGAATATTTTAGTGACAAAATGATCGCGATTTCATTGTTTTCTAAACAGTTTTGTGTGGATATTTTTTTTGCATACTGTATATTATATCGAACTATAACTTTATATCGAATATTAAATATTATTGTTAATAAAATTAGGTCACAGGATGTATATCCATGTTTAGATAAATTTTTAAAACACATTTGTAAATGAAGAAAAGAAAAACATGGATATTTGTTCATTTTACTACATATTCTATTTTTGCGGCGAAGAAATATTGTTAAAATATTTTGCATCGCTAAATGTACTTATGGAATGATTTAATACAAATAGAATAATAATACATTTTGCAGTTGTTCTGTACCGGTAGTTTACACACAGGATGAACTATTAAACATGATCAACTTAGATTTTGGTATCAGTAAATAGATCAAACCATTTTTTATCTAGTACAGCGCGGTTCAGAGCTTTATGATCTTTATAGTAAATTGTTTTTTTATTATTTATAAAAGATTTATTTTTACACCTAATAAAAAACTTTTCCATCGGCCTACTAATAGAATAATCAAGGTTCATCATGTTTCGTTGTTTTCCCTGTACAATTATTTATTTCTAAAAATATATTTCTATAATGTAATTAAATATTGGGTCTTCTGGAAAATTCCTAGCGTTTTTGAACTTCTATGTTGCAAAAATGAATTGCTTTTGGAAGATTAATTGTAAAATTGACTGAAAAATCACAGTTACTTTATATCACTTTTCGCAATTTATTATAATATTAGTTATTATAATATGTGAAATACTAATAATTAACAGGCCATTATTAAATTATAGTCCAAATTTTACTCGACGTCCTACAATACTCTTATACCTAATGCATTAAATTATTGAAACTCTAGATAATAAAAATTTGGGATAATTATAATTCTGATAATCAGGATTCTACTGATATAAAAATTGCTGCAACATTTGAACCACAAACGAGTATTTAAAAAAGCAAGTTGATTAATTTTTTTCTCAATTACAACGAACAAGCAGCAAACGCTGAG